>BFEA01000048.1:4565270-4588155 GCA_003427395.1 Chara braunii
AGGGGAACTTTGAAACACTTTGTATTCATATTTCTGATAATATAAATTGTGAAACTCGGTCCTCATCTTCTCTATCTTTGTCTATTGTCAGAATACTGTTCATTGTGTGTAGGAGTACGATGCATGGCATGTACACACTTGCGTRAGATGGTCCCCAGGACCCATGCAAAGGACTAAGATATCAGGGAATTCAAAAGGTTCATAGGCCCTTCAGATCGCTCTAGCATGACACAACAATCCGACAGCACCACAGCTGAGAGGAGCGGGACTGGGTTCAGGCAAGAGGACTTCAGCCAGGCAGAGCAAATAGCATAGGCTAAACTAGGCAGGGGTGAGGGGTGGTACATCCTTCCTCAGAGAAGTAATCAATG
The DNA here is from genome assembly GCA_003427395.1 of Chara braunii. Classification (NCBI taxonomy): domain Eukaryota; kingdom Viridiplantae; phylum Streptophyta; class Charophyceae; order Charales; family Characeae; genus Chara; species Chara braunii. The sequence continues at coordinate 4,565,642 of BFEA01000048.1, forward strand.
CCGTCCACTCGGACCTCCCAACCATAATGGGGAGGAGCGTGCTTAAGTCATCCATGTTTTCCATATTGACTTGCCGGGGGAATAGGAACCGGACTGTCGCTCCCCAGAATGGTAGGAGCCAGAACCTAAAGTTTCCGTTTTTCTTAAAAAAAATAAAATAATAAAAAAAAATGGGGATTCCACCAATTGTAAAAAAAAAAAAAAAAAAAAAAAAAAAAAAAAAAAAAGAAGAAGAAGAAGAAGAAGAAGAACACAAGCTGGAACCAACGTGTCTTAATGGGACCTTGCGCTTTCCAGCCTGAAGTCTAGGATCTACCTGGCTGGGCATGTTTTAGAGCTCAGCCAGGATTTTGGGGACAACAAATGCTTATTTGATTGAGCAAATGTGTGCGTCAGAATGCACCTGGATGACAATACTGTCTATACATCACGATTCTTTTCCTGCTTTGGTGCAGAAATGGCCATAATTTGGGTGTGCTCACACTAGGACTTCTGGGGATGCATATTACCGCGATCACGTCCAGATTCAGTAAAAAAGAGGTAGCATATGTCCTTATGACATTTAAGTCTTCCAGTTGATACGGACAGGATACCCTACGGCCTTACGCGATCAGACTTTAAGGTAATACTCACACAACGATTTTTTCAACTCGGCTCTGGACATCTTTGCGGTCAGATACATCCACAGTCAGCTGTATTTGCACTCAGATGCATCTAGAGAAGTGCTAGTGTGAGTACGCTGTAAGTCGAAACATGCAGCCCACAGTCCCTATGTCGGTATGACTTGATAAAATAACAAAAAGATAAACAACTTACATAACAGAGGGCGTTTCCTGTTAACGCGCCGCGGCCTATGGGCTTCGGGGTACCACACCACAATGGCTGGAGGCGCCTGCCAAAATTGAAACAAAATGCCGCGCTGTCGGTTCGGCACAATTTGGTGCGCATGGCGTTTCCCGGCTCGGCATCAATAACCGGGCCAAGTACTGGTGGTTCAAGAAAAAAGGATGCAACCCTTAGAGCCCAGACACAGTTCAGCCTTCAATGTACCTAAAACCGTGCGCAGTGTTGGGGATAGTTTGGAGATTGCTCATATATCAGAACATAGCAAAAGGGGATAGTTTGGAGATTGCTCATATATCAGAACATAGCATAAGGGGATAGTTTGGAGATTGCTCATATATCAGAACATAGCATAAGGCTGTTTTAAGAAATAGAAAAGGGACACACAGACAGTCCAGGGATATGTGGGAGCTGCAAACTCTGAGACTGAAGGCAGCACCCACATTTTCTGTTTTGCACTCAAGCCGAGCCTTCGCCTCTGTTATGTATACAATTCGAACTGGTTTGGGTGGAGCATAAGTCAAGTGGTCTCGACGAACTTGACTGGGGGTGGCGTATACATGATGTACATGTGCAGGGTCTGGTTCCCCCATACATGGCAAAAGCGACCAGCGAACTCCTCAACACCGACGATTGGTCGTTTGTGAAGGATGACGATGCGTTCTTGTCGTACGTGACCGGAATGTCAGCGGAGGAGAGAGATGCAACGACTCTTGCATTCGCAGAAGAAGTTGCCCAGAGGATTGAAAAGTCGAAGCACCTCCGTTCGGACCTGAGTTACAAGGGAGCAAAGAATTCTTTTCCGGATGTGACGGAGCAGCTTCGAGGGTTCCATGGAGGTCAGGACTGGTTGCCAAACACCCACTATGTGCTGCAAAAGTTTGCTGCACGAGTTCGGAAGAGAGGGTTGGGAGATCGGGAGGAAGGAGGGGATGCAAAGAAAGGGGCTTTGGCGGCAGGGATACTCCGCGTTCCCGGCAACAAGAATCTTGAGCCAAAGGAAGCCACCTGGCAACCGGCTATGCAAGGTTCTGTCATGGGATTATCGAAGAGGAAGAAGATGCTCAAGGGTAGGCCGAAGTTGTTCGATGCACAAGCTAGCGTGAGGGCTCAGCAACTCATGACTGTGAGGCAAGCAATCCAGATGACATTGGCAGATGCTCAGCAAGCAAAGGAAAAGTTTAGGAAGGAAATGAACCCGGACCTGCAAGTCGATGAAGAAGACATGCCTCCAGCATCCTTGACTACAGGTGACGTGAATCTGGAAGTGTCACCGCCGAAGGGTGGCGGGGATGATGAGCTAAGAGCAACTGTCACTGCTGAAGTCACATCAGAAGCTGGGTTGCAGTCTTCCGAAGACAATGAGACGGCTGTGCCAAGAAAAGGCGCAAAGGAAAAGGAGGCGGAGGGACTAGAAATGGCTCAAGAGGAGGTCAAAGAACTTTACCAGCGAACAATTGGGAGCAAGCTGAAGGTTTTACCGGAGCAGGAGATGCCTCAGGCAAAGTCAGCTGATCAACAAATGGAGAGTGATGTGAATGAGAGTAAGATGGCACAGCTTCCGCCTCACGTCCGGTTCAAGGATGTAAAGGGTGAGCCTGAGAAGAGCAGAAGCAAGAGGAGAGTATCCTTTTCTAAGGCTTTTTACAAAATCTGTCTCAGTAAGAAATGCGTCTCCTGTTTTTCTCTCTTGTGTGTGTTCAATTGCTGCAATTCTTGGGAGCAGCCGCCAGTTCTTTTCCACCGTTTCCTTTTTTCACTTTTTGACAGTTTTTGTTAAGTGCTCAATTTCTTTCCAAAATATCTGACAAAAGCAAGGAAAGGACCAAGTTTTTTTTTTGTTTTGAATATTTTTAAAAAGTCGTACAACTGGAGGCCGGGGACCCCACAATTCGACCCATGGTTCAATACTGAGAGCACAACTCAACTTAGCTTGCGTCAATGGAGTACACTTCCTACTTATCTCTACTACAACAACACATTCACTCAATTGCTTACTCTCCCATTTCTACACTATCCTAAACCTTCCCCTATGCCTCCTACCCTACACTATTCACATACCTACACAGGTCTGATTTCGGCCTGAAACAGCCGACAGGAATCCTCCTCCTTCAGTTCCGAGTAACCATTGTACTCACCACCCTCCATCCCACTTAGCTGCCTCCTGGGGCCAAATCTGTTGTTTCAATGAACCGAGTCTCCAGGTTCATTCTAATACCTGCTGTCTATACAACCACCCTCACCCTCGCTCGAGATACGGGTCAGCTGGTTGGCCTGGCACCAAGCATAGGTCGCAAAACCATCTTTTTCACCTGTTCATATTTGACCCAGTCCAAGCCTTGATGTATCATATGTGGCCAGACCCACGTAAATATGATGGCCTGGCTACCATCTGGACATCCGGACAGGCGTCCAGACGGTCTGCTGTCCGGTGTCTGGACGCCGGACCGTAGGAGGCCCGTCTGGAAGGGGGGTCAAAACCCCGAAATTCAAAAAAAAAATGGGGCACCCTAGACCTGTTCCTCGGGTCCAGGGCGCCCCCTGAAAAATGTTTCTATGATTTTTGGGGCTGGTATCGGCCGTACAGGGCGGCCGGACCGACCCCTTTTCTATTTGCATCCTGGGCAGACTGTTGGAGGCAGAGCGCAGTTCCCCAGTGACAAAGGGAAGAAATGGCGGATCTAGGCACTTCAGAGCGCTTTCTCGCCCACCCGCCGCCGCCACACACACACACACACACACAAACACAGAGGGAGAGGGAGAGAGAGCCCTCGCTACCGTTGTGGACTGGTGCGCACATAAGAGAGAGAGAGAGAGAGAGAGAGAGAGAGAGAGAGAGAGAGAGAGAGAGAGAGAGAGAGAGAGAGAGAGAGAGAGAGAGAGAGAGAGAGAGAGTTTGAAATCGGACTTCAAACTTTGAACTTCAAGTTATGAACTTCAAATTATGAACTGCTAAAGTCTTGAACTTCATTTAATATTTACCTTTATTCAGGTTTACTGCAGAGTGTTCTTTTTTTTGTTTCTTCACTTTTTCTTCCCTTGCAGCAGTTTGTGCTTTGCAGTGACTGTGCCAGCACAGTGTATGTCAAGGAGTGATCATTCATGCTTGTCATATATGCCAACAGCGATGTCTTCCTGGAACACTTCCCCTCAAGTCACGGTTACATGATGAAACTGCATTCAACATGCATAAGAGACCTGCAAGTGTTTTTTTTTTTTTTTTCAATCCGGTCCGATCCGGACATGATCATCCGGACCATCCAGACTGATCTAGACCATGTCCGGACAGTCCAGACTGGTCCGCAAATCCGGACGTCCGGATCATATCCGGACGTCATATCCGGACATCCGGATCATATCCGGACCGACTGGTTGTCTGGGTCCGGATTTGTCCGGTGTCCGGGTCCACGGTAGCCATGATATTTACCCAGACCCCACCCAAGCTGATTTAAAATCCCCCTACCAGTCCCCAGCCCACCCAGCATTTGCAATAATAGCCTTCCCCTACCCAGCCACACCCAGGTCAAAATTTTGCTATGTGCCTGATTGAAACGAGATCCAACATGGTGGCATCCACATGTTCCCATACACATGTGCAATGACAAGTGACCTTTGGAGGGAGCAATCCACACCACACCGGATGGTAAGAATACGCAGCGGAAGCACACAAATACCGAAAATAGAATTGAAATGAAAATCAATTCTAATTACCGTTCTCCCCAAGTCAATCAACAGCACAAATTTCCAAGGATCTCAACCACGTTACCAACACCCACGGACCAATTATTTACAAGGTTTCATCGAAGTATCCAGGTGTTGCATACTCGTGAAACACAGTCATAAGTATGACGCAGATTCCCAGAACTGACCAGATAATACAGAGTTGATACAAATACAGCGGAAGAGTTGATACCCATGGACTGACTCGGACCTGACTCGGACTGCAATCGAACACTCTCAATCATTCATCAGGGGTGTGAAGCCCTGGCCTTGGACATGGACGGGTCTGAGATCATCCACGGACGAATGGAGGGAGGAGAGAGACGAAGGGAGGAGGAGAGGGAAGATGACGTCAACTCAATGTTTCTCAAAGATAGTATCTTGAAATGTCAGAGATGGCGAAAGTCCGAAATGTCGTGAATACAGTGTCCCACAATGTCTCAGATATCGATCTCACAATGTCAAGTACATCTCCAGAGGCAGATGAAATCAGATCCCACAAGTAGTCCTCAACCTATAGTCCCAATGTTGCTGTCTCCAATGTCATCAGAATTCGTAACCATCTTTCATACTCGTAGTAGTCCCGTAGGAGAACCCAGAAGTAGACTTAGACGGAGAAGGTAGGAGGAGAGCGAGCGAGCGAGCGAGAGAGAGAGAGCGGTGGAGGAAGATGAGGGAGAGAAGGCGAAGCCTTCCTCCCTGGTACCTGGCACGGTAGCTATGGTGCTGCAAGGGGGCTGGGCCGGTAACTGGCGCGGCACCCGATGCTGCGCTAATCCTCTCGCCGCTGAGCTCCTGCTCTCCTCGCTGCTCCTCGCTATGCTGCAGCGCTGCGCTAATCGTACTAACGCTGAATGCTGCGCTAATCCTGAAGACTAACCTTCGGTCCATATAACCTCCCTACTGAGGCTGGTACCCAGCCTTTTGTAGTGCTGGGCCGGCCTCCTACCTGCTGGTACCTACCGGCCTGGACAGTTGATCTGATCAACAGTCCAGTTTTAAAACTGGAACTTGGCACCTAAACGCGGCAGCCTCTGCAGCGCCGCCGGTAGGTCCTATGCTGGACCGGTACCGGCCTTGTGGCCGTTGGCCTGGGCCTCTACCCCTGGCCTGCCTGAACCGCCGTGGTCCTGGCCTATCTGGGCCTCATCTGAACCGTCGTCCCTTAGGCCTACCCTGCCTATTTGGAACCGGGCCCTAACTGGGGCCAGTGTGGCTCAGAATGCCACACACTCCCCCCCTTGAAGACCTTGCTAACTGCGAGCGCGAAGCTGTCTGTCCGATGTCCGTACGGGGCGGGCAGGTTGGGCAGCTTCCTTAGCAAGTCACTGTTTTTCGTAATGCGCGAAGATGAGGGGTGCTGTCGCCTTCAAGTCAGCTCGTGAAATCCAGCGTGTGTCGTCAGGATCGCATTGCTTAAATGTAACTTTGTACTGCATTGGCCTGTTGCCATGTTTGCGATGCGTGAGAACGCGGTCGACCTCCTGGTGACCATCCACTGAAGGAGGGTCGTGTGACCGTCTGCCCGGGAAGTCCGCTGTGGAGGCTGGAGTGTAGACCGCCAACTTTGAAGCGTGAAATATCGGGTGGACCGTCAAATGGGGGGGGATCTCGATAATGAAAGATGGACCGGCGGGGTCGTCGCCAGCTGCTGAAGTGACCTTCCATGGTCCAAACCACTTAGGGAGGAGCTTGCACGAGACGTGATGCTCAAGCGCGAATTCCTCGGAGGTGACCCAAACCAGGTCGCCGGTGCGGATTGGAGATGGGATGCGACGCCGGTTCACTTGCTGCTGCATATGGACCTGAGCCTTTTGCATGTTTGCGCGGGCTTTGGCCAGCAGTTCCTTGTACTTTCGTGTAGAAGCGGGGGACGCATATGAAACGCATGTCGGGCTTCGTCGTTGAATTCGAAGGGCACCAAGGGGACTGAAGTCGCGACAATGGTGCAGCGATCCGTTGAAACTCTTTGACGAAGCGCATGTAGTAAGATGCTAAGCCAAGAAAGGAGCGGACGTCGGTAGTACACTCGAGGTCTGGCCAATCTTGAATGGCTTATACTTTGTCCGCGAGCGGACGAATGCCTTGCAGCGTCACGTAATGGCCTAAGTGTGTTGGGCAAACTCGCACTTGTCACGGTTCGCCTTGTACTTGGCGATACGAAGCCGCTCCAAAACGGCGCGAAGGTGCTCAAGGTGCTCGTCCATCGTCCGACTATAAACCAAGATGTCATCAAGGTAAATGAGGACGGTGCGGTCGAGCAAGTCGCGGAATTCCGTCGTCATAGCCGCTTGGAAAGTAGTCGGGGCATTGGTGAGACCGAAAGGCATGACGATCCACTCAAAGTGCCCATATTGCGTCTTGAACGCGGTCTTGTACCTATCTCTTGGCTGGATCTCGATCTGGTGGTAGCCGGATTTGAGGTCAAGCTTCGAGAAGTACTTGGCGCTGCCTAGTCGCTCGAGAAAATCATCGATCCGAGGGAGAGGGCCGACGTTCTTGATCGTTTGCGCGTTAAGTTTCCGATAGTCGATGTACAAACGAAGGTCCTTATTCTTCTTCCGAATGAAGAGAACGGGAGCACCGTATCGCGAACATCTAGGGCGAATCCAGCCCTTGGCCAAGAGATCGTCTAGTTGTGCCCGAAGCACTTGAAGCTCCTCTTCGCTCATGCGGTAGATACATCCGCTCGGAGGTACGGCGCCATCCTCGAGAGTGATCCCGTGGCGTATGGGCCGATCCGGTACTACTCCGGCGGGAGCTTGGAAGACATCCTCATAGCTGTCCAACAGCTCAATGATGCGTGGGTCCAACGTATCCATCTTGGGCTGATCACCGGGTGGGAGGGCGTGAAGAAAACATATGCCCATCTCCTCGATGTCGTTCCGCCGTATGGATTGGCGAATGCTCGCCGCGGAGACCACGTGACAACTAATCGAAGGATGAGGAAGCGGTACCGTACACGGGACTAATTCGCCACGCCGATCACGAACGTGAACGGTGCGTCGATTGAAGTTTACCGGATGGTCTTTGCTTTGCAGCCACGACATGCCTAAGATCATATCAAACTTAGTGTCCAATATGTCGAATGACACGGCCTCGCATGCTAGCGGGGCAAAGTACATGGGCACCGAGTCAACGCATCGGTCGATTGACTTTTGAGTGTGACCATCGGCCAACGTGACGTGCGTAGGCTGACTTTTCCTTTGAATGCGCGGGCCTAGCCCGGCGCGCGCCATGAAGTCTTGGCTGATGTAGTTGCGAGTCGCTCCACAATCGATCAAGGCACTGCAGGTTGCCTTTCCGTTCTGAATGCGGATGTAGAGGAGCGGCGCGCGATGTCGACGTACCGTTGCATTGCGTACTCGCGGTCGATCTTCGCTAGATAGTTACAAAGATCGCCAACTGCTACTCCGCCGTCTGTCGACGGAGTTGGTACTGCAGCGTGCAAGTATTCGTGCAAATGTGCCATTAAGGTGTTGCAATGCGGAGTTGGCAAAGAACCGGTGGAGGGAAGAGGAAACCATTGGAAGTCCTCCACCGTCAACGGCTCGAGTTCCTCAAGACTCGCCTAAAGTGACGGATCCTCCAATAGAAGGGCTGGCGAAGCAACCGGTTCGTTGTTCGATGACGAAACTAGCGCACATGCGCTTGAATCTTGCATGTGGAGAGGCTGGTTCAACGGTGGGACCAGCTCGACAGCATAGTTCTCAAAATTAATATGAGAACTTGCGACCACCGCGGTGTCCCCGGACGTGAGAGAGACTGCTAGCAAGGCAGCCGAGTCCGGCGGACTGGGCAGTGTTGTCGCTGCACTTCCGGCGGTGCTCAGTTTCCCGAGCCTGGACGTTTGACATTTTCCTTGTCCTTGTCGAGGCAGGCGCTTGTGACGTGTTTGGCGCTATTGCACCACAAACAGCATCCCCATTTGTGTCTCAACTTGAACATGTCTTCTGTAATACCGAACTTCGTCCATGGTGACTGTCGTGCTCCATCCGCCGACGCCCTCGGGGTCTTGAGCGTTGAGGTGGTATCGCTGCCGCCACATCTCCGTCACTTGATGTAGACGCGGCTGCGTGGTCCTCACTAGGTCCTTGTTGGACTGCTGCTACTTCCGGCGTCCGTTGACCCTTGCCTTTCTCCACATAACCGGGCTGTTGGCGGGCCTCGTTGGCCGCGTGCCGGTTACCTTGGATTAATTCTCTTGCCTTTGAGATCATGTCATCAAAGGTCTCATACTGGACTTCGCTGCCGAGAGCAGCTGTCAAGGCGTCGCATGACGGAGCGAAGAATTCGGCCCGGATTGCGTCGAACGGTAAGTTCAACTCTGGGGTGGCGAAGAGTCTTTGCCACTCCGTCAGCCACTCCCGTGAAGGTTGCTGGCCTTGAAACATGCGGAAGATCTTGTTCAAGGCGTGACGCGTGTCGTTGTTGACCATGAACTGGGTCTTCCATTTCTTCTCGAATTCCTCCCACGTGATCTTGGTGTGGAGGGTGGCGAATCTGGCGATGGTACATTCCAATGTGACCGCCATGTGCGTCATGAAGGCCTGCGCCCCTCCAACGAGTTGGAGGTAGAGTGCGTCAAGCCGCCGCAGTGCTGGAGTGTGATGCACGTCCGCCTCTGCGTTGAATGCCATCCACCATTGCAGCGGATCAGTCTTGTGATAATCATCGAACTTCTCGATCTTGAAGTTCGGCATCTTCCATTCCTTGGCGACAGCGACCGGTCGTTGCTGAACGCGGTCGCTGAGCATCTGCAGTTGATTGCTGACTGTCGACGCTCCAGCAAACTTGCTGATGTCGCCGAGGGACGCGACCACATGGTTGATCCGCTCCTCGAGTTGCTTGGCCTGCGCGGCCAAGGCTGGGCTGCAATCTGCCACTGCGCTGCCCGTCGGCGTAGCTGCCGATAGTTGTGCCAACCCTGTGCTGACACCGTTCTGCAGCTGGCCGTTGATTGTCTGCTGCTGGCTGTTGGTGGCGTGTAGTGTGCTGAGTTTGGCCTGCATAGTAGCGATCTTCTTGTCCAATGCTTTAAACGTCGTTTCGTGGCGGATGAAGACCTGCCGCATGGCCAACACTTCACGTTGCTGCCAATTGCACGTGTACAGCAGGTTCTCCATCAAAACTGTTGTGGCCTCCTTGTTTCTCTCGTCCTCGGTCGGCTCCTCTTGTACCTCGTTTGCTGGAAAATGCTGCCGTCGGAGTAACCTCCGGTACGTGGCTTCTTCGTTGGCGAGCTCCATTGTAGCTTGGTAACGAACTTGGTTTTGACTTGCCTCGATCTGCTGCTGTTGCAACCGTGTGGCTGCTGCAGCTTCTGCTGCGGCCTGCTGACGTGCTGCCTCTGCCTCTGCCAGCTGGCGTTGAATTTCCTGCTAGCGGGCGGCTTGCTCCTCTTCCCACTTGCTCAGTTCAGCTGCCGTGGTCTCAGAGTAGGATTGGAGACGTTTGAGGAACGCTAGAAGTGGTTCATCGGCCTGCTGAACTGGGATAGGAGGGGTAACCGGCCTCTTGGGGCTGGCTTGACGTCGGCGGTCGCAGCCATGGTCGTGCGTCGCCTGCGCGGGATCCGAGGTGTCTTAGGTCCCTGTTGGGGCTTGGTTCCTGCGAATCCACGCTCCGCAGGTCGTTGACTGTGGCGCATCAAGTACTCTGGTCTTCGTCTGCTGCTGACGTGTCACCGCTGAGGTGGCACCTGCTGATGTGGCACTGCTGAGGTGGCCGCTGCTGACTGGGCACTCGACTGTCGTGGCATGCTGAGGTGGCACGCGGCTGATGTGGCAATCTGCGTTCGTGGCCCGCTGCTGATGTGGCACAATGCTGACGTGGCGGGAGACTGACGTCCGTAGTACCGAGAGGAGGAGAGAGAGAAGGTAGGGGTGGAGGAAGGGCAGAGAGGCAAACAATGCACAGACAGTCCTTTCTCCCCTGACCTCGAATATTTGACACTAATCAAAAAGAGAAAAGAAGAAACCCCTCCCCCCCTCCCCCCCCTCCGTGCGTCGCCTGCGCGGGATCCGAGGTGTCTTAGGTCCTTGTTGGGGCTTGGTTCCTGCGAATCCGCGCTCCGCAGGTCGTTAACTGTGGCGCATCAAGTACTCTGGTCTTTGTCTGCTGCTGACGTGTCACCGCAGAGGTGGCACCTGCTGAGGTGGCACTGCTGAGGTGGCCGTTGCTGACTGGGCACTCGGCTGTCGTGGCATGCTGAGGTGGCATGCGGCTGATGTGGCAATCTGCGTTTGTGGCCCGCTGCTGATGTGGCACAATGCTGACGTGGCCGGAGACCGACGTCTGTAGTACCGAGAGGAGGAGAGAGAGAAGGTAGGGGTGGAGGAAGGGCAGAGAGGCAAACAATGCACAGACAGTCCCTTTCTCCCCTGACCTCGAATATTTGACACTAATCAAAAAGAGAAAAGAAGAAAAAAAATCCCCCCGCCCCCCCCCGCTTGAAAATTTCGAATTTTGAGAAATTAAATAAAATTTTAATCAGGAAAATACGAATTAATAAAATTTAATTTTGGCAAAAGATTGAATATTTAATTAAAGAATGTTTAAATTTGCAATAATTAATTTCGCAAAAGTTAAATATTTAATTAAAAAATATTTAAATTTGCACAAATAAAAAGGAATAAAGTTTAAGCAAGTTTAAACATTTAAACATAACTTTAATAATTTCACGAAATTTAATCAGGGGAATTTAGCATCATCACGATATCACTAAGTAAGTAGAAGATAAATGGTAATAGGAAGATACACAATTTGCTAGAAAGATTCAACCTTTCAACGCAATAAAAGAAGCAAAAACAGAAGGAGGATCTGCAAAGGCAAGCAGCGGTTCTGGAGGCTCAGGTTAATGCATTAAGGGATGAGAACAGGGAATTGGAGGAGGATACTATAAATTTGCTAAAAATAGCAAAAGGTCATTTGAAAGACATTGATGCAGCCGCAAAATTGGGAGCAAAGAATGGAGCTAAAGGAAGGGTAATTCTTCCTTGTAGATGGAATGGAAAGCATTCTGATTGGGAGGTGGCAATTCATCGCTCACTTAAATTGATCGTAGCCCCGGGAAATGCATGTACAGGGGGAGATCGGAAGAACATCATTGGGGAAGGCTTATCGGCTCGAGCTTACGTTCTAGGCGATAGGAGAAAGGAAGTCACAGAGGGATCTGAAGGGGGAGAGGGAGAGGACTTTAGACCACTTCTCATCCATGTGGAGGAAAAGGCTATCTTGAGGGAAGGCCTGGTATGGATGCCATGGCAGATTGTGGAAACTATCCCTTATGGTCTGTTAGGGGGTATGGAATCGCCAGAATGAGTGGCGCGCTGCGCGGCGGTGGCAGTCAAGGTAGAAGCTTTTGCATGGAAGCCTGATTACCTTGACAAGAGGGTGACTCCCTTTTCAATAGTCATCAATATAGAGGGAGTGGATTCTTAAAGCCCATAAACGTGTGAAATATAGACCTAGGGAGATAAGGGAAAGGTTATGGCGGAGGGGAGAGCAGGGAGGTTGGTTAAGAAGGCAAGGAGGGATCAGGCAGGCCGTACTCTTCCGGAGTTAAGTATCATATCATGGAACGTAAATGGAATGGTGGGTATACTTGAAAACCAGGATAAGTGGCATAATGTCATAAAATATATAGACTGGTTTGGGTCATCCCCGTCGGACTTCATCTGTTTTCAAGAAACACACCTCTGAGAAACTCAGGAGCATCAACAAATTCAGAGAAAGATTATACAAAAACTCCAGAGAGTAAAGGAGGCTTGGTGGGCACCTACAGCCAGATCACACTCAGCAGGAGTAGTCATTTTACAGAGTAATAGATTGCCGGCAGTATGAAAAATTAGAGTAACTAGCACTGCAGTGGACGAAGTAGAGGGAAGATGGGTTAGGGTTAACTTCGAGCTTCATGATGAGCCGTATACGTTGCTAGGTGTATACGGTCCAAATGGGTTACAACAGAGGTCAAAATTTGTGGACATCATACAGGAACAATTGGAAGTAGATCATCATTTAATATTAGTTGGGGACTAGAATGCTGCCCTCGACATTCGATTGGATAGAATGTCGGCAACAGGTAGATAATGGGAGGACGGTTTAATGGAGGAAGCCTTACCGGTGCACAGGATGATGACAAACAGAGACCTGGTGGATCCCTATAGACTGCAATTTCCAGAAGAAAGAAGGTTCACCTATTTAAAAAGAACCGCAGTCAGCATGTGTCAACATCTAGGATAGATTATTTTCTAACATTTCCCAGCATAATAGGTATGATACAATCGGTTGGCATTGGAGATCTGCCCTTTGCGCTTGGATTGGACCATAAACTCATCTTCTCCACCTCATAACAGACAAACAGGTCAAAAGAGGAAAGGGCTTTTACAAAATAAATAATTCTCTGCTGCGCACTCCGAAAATGAGATAGGCTGTATTGCAGGCATGTCAGTCACACAACCCACTAACCCAAACATTCCCAGATCTGCTAAACGCAATTTCTAAAGCCTCAAATGGGGCAGCTAGAAGGTTGGCGGCTAGAAGAAGGGAAAGGGAGTGGGAGCTCCAACAAGCAATGAAGCTCGCGGAACACAACATGATAGCTTATCCATGTCAAAAAATGTATGAAAGGGCCCTGAAAGTAGCAAGGGAAGAGTTGGCAGATTGGGAGCGTTGGAGGCTGAGAGGTCTGCAAATGAGAGCCAGGGTTAGGGAATGGGAGGAGGGGGAGAGAATGACGAAGTTCTTTTTTCAGAAAATTAAGTCCAAGGGCAGAAACGCTCAGATATAACAACTTGACGGTCCTTTGGGCCCGACATCGGTAATAGAAGAGATGATCCAAGTAGCCCACAATTTTTATAGTAATCTTTACACATCAAGGGAGGCTGTCAAGGGAGGCTGATTACCCTAAGCACCAGGTTAAAGAGGCACGGTCTAAGTTTTTAAGGTGTCTGCAACCAACCATCTCCCCGCAGCAAGCAGTAACGTTGGTTGCTCCTTTGACGCTTGACGAGTTATGGGAGGCCTTGAAGTCTATGGCTCCAAACAAGACTCCGGGTAAGGATGGATTGACCAAGGAATTATGGTTGGAGTTTTGGCCAATCCTAGGGGAGGAATACCTTGCCTATTTGGAGCAAGCATGGCAGGACAAGGGCAGGATCCGGCAACGGGAGTACTGACACTGCTATACAAGAAAGGGAACCCTTCAGACATTCGGAATTATAGGCCGATTACGTTGCTAACACTAACACATAAGATAATAGCCAAAGCATTAGTAAACAGACTCACTCCTCTCACAGCGAGTTGCTTTCATTTGGACCAGACAGGATTTATACCGGGGAGGTTCATCTTAGACAATGTCATGACGCTAACCGAAAYAGTAAGGTACATAAGAGACAAGCGTATTAATGCCGCAATACTGTTCTTTGACTTTGAGAAGGCTTATGACCAGGTAAGCTGGCCCTTTCTGCAACAATGCATGGAAAAGATGGGAGTGGGTCCGAATTTTAGGAAATGGATTAGGGTTTTATATAACAATGCGCACGGCCAAGTGCAAGTTAATGGTCATTTGTCAGCAGCCTATAGAATGTCAAGATCAGTTAGGCAAGGGGACCCGTTAGCGGCGCCGATATTTCTGTTCATAATGGAGGCGATTGCTTCCTTCTTGCGTAAGGATCCTTCAATTCATAGATTGCTGACGGAACAGGATCATCATGGACACACTGTTCACCTTCCCACAATTATTATGTTTGCAGATGATCTAACAGTACTCATTAGAGCATCGGATTCATCATTTCAAGCGTTAATAAGAGCAATGGAGGCTTTTCAATTAGCGTCAGAAATGAAAATAAACGGCGGAAAATGGAGGGTTGGTGGTTGGGAGAACAAGGTCAAGAGAGTCATCTCCCGGAGGAATGCCCAGAGGGCCTACAATGGACATCTCCACAAACCCCTATTAGATATCTAGGCGTGAAAATTACAGAGGCAGGTACTCATCACTCCAAGGCAACAAATCTATTGGCTAACATCCTGAGTAAGCTGGGGGCTTGGTCGAACGTCTACACTTCTATATTCGGGAGGGCACTCATATTAAATGCATCTATCTTCTCTATGATCTGGTATGTAGGGTCAATTTGGACCCCGCCAAATACCACTTTAACATTGCTGAGAAGAAGGGCAACGACATACTTATGGACATCTAATGCAATGACTGTACACTTCATTTCCAAGGTGGCATGGAAACACGTTACTAGACCAAAGCAGCAGGGAGGACTGGGGATTTTAGATCCCGATCACCAACTCAAAGCACTTCATACCAAATGGGTAATTAAGTTGATTACCCACCATAACTTGCCTTGGACACCCCTAGCGCTCTATCAGATTAGGAAATTGGCTAAATGGGAATGCATCAGCTGGAGTAAACGGTAGCAGCTTGGATGCATGAAAGACCGGATAGGTTCGTAGATGCAGTGGGACGTCAATGACATAAGACGGACCGAATGGGTCAGCGCCCACTGTATCTAGGACATGCCATGGACCTAGGTAACGAGGTAACAGCTTGGGGGAGATATCCTCCTCCCTCGACAACTCTGAACTGGCTACCCAGACATGATCACCAGTGCGGATGGGGGAAGGCCGCCTGTGGCGATTAGCTTGTTCAATCATCGCCTTTTGGGCTTTGAGCAAGTTCGCCCGTGCTCTTTCCACATCTATGAGGTAGCGTCTGGTGAACTCTGCAGTGCCTGGAGTCAGATCAGACTTGGCCTTATCGATAATATCATCGAGAGGCTGTCGTGTTTCACGTCCCCAGTGCAACCGGTATGGACTGAACCCAGTCGAGGAATGGACAGGCATGTTATACACAAGCTGTGCTCGAGCCAAGTGAAGATCCCAGTCCTGTTCATCTGGAGAGATGACAGGACTCAGCAACTGGAATAAGACTTGGTTCATCACTTCAGCCAAACCATTGGCTTCAGGATGATGACCAGAAGTCATGTCCAATCGTGAGTGCAGGTAGTCCTTATAGTAGGACTGCCACTCCTCGTTGCAAAATTGGGGGTCTCTATCACTGACAATAGTAGTGGGCGCTCCATGGTGTGTGACCCACCTCTCTGAGAAGGCTGCTCTCACAGCCGGTACCGTAGCTACCTCTGGCAAGGGGATGAACTCTGCGTATTTGGAGAACCTGTCCACGCAGACCATAACCTGACGCATGCCACGAGGGGTGGTCTTGCCTAAATTTGTGAAGTCTATGGACACAGATTCAGCAGGGCCGTCAAGGTATGGGTAAGGGTTTGAGCAGTCCCAAAGGAGGTCTACGCTGAACCTTATTCCTTTGGCAGAGCTCGCAGGTTTCCACATAGCGCAACATATCACTCCGCATCTCCTTCCAGAAGAAGCGCTGCGACAGGGCTGCATATGACTTTAGGAACCCAAAATGTCCACGGGCGTCATGACACTCTGACATCAGCAGTGTCCTGAGCCGCTGGTTCTGGGGAATGCACAAGCGCTCCTCCCCTCTGCTGTAAGTGTACAGCAGGTCTGAACTCATAGCATAGCCTGGTTCAGAGTTAGGATCTGCTTGCATGCTTGCAGATTCCTGAATATGGGTCCGAAAGTCGGGTCCTGAGGCAGTAGACGAGCAATGGTCTGACGGGTCTCCTCTCCAAAGGAGTGAGTAGAGGAGATCACTGCAGAAGAGTCAGGCTTACGAGAGAGGGCATCTGCTACCTTATTGTAGCAGCCCTTCTTATGTTTCAGTTCAAAGTCAAACATGTCTATGAACTGAATATACCGTGCCAATTTGTCATTCAACTCTCCCTGGGACTCCATCCACTGTAGGGTGGAGTGATCTGAGAAGATCTTGAAGTGCCTTCCCAGGAGAAAATGCTACCAGTGTTTCAGGGCACAGACAAGAGCATATAGCTCTTTCTCGTAGGTAGAGTCCTGGAGCTTTTGACTCTTTATCTTCTTACTCATAAACTCTACAGGCCGTAGACCATTCCCATCGTCCTGCTGAAGAACTGCCCCAATGCCATACCGACTAGCGCCAGTGATCAGGATGAATGGCAGAGTGGGGTCAGGCAACTTCAACACTGGTGCACGAGTCAAGGCCTTCTTGAGTCGTGTGAAGGCCAACTAACAGGGAAGGGACCAAAAAAAAGGAGTGTTTTTCTTTGTTAGGTTGGTCAGGGGGGCAGCCACTGCAGAAAAGTTCCTGACAAACTTTCTGTAGTATGAGGCCAAACCCATGAAGGACCTGACATCCCTCACTGTCTGTGGCTGAGGCCACTCCTGAATAGCAGCTATCTTGGCTGCTTCAGGAGCCAGGCCATCTCCAGAGATTACATGACCCAGATAGATGACAGAGGGAACCCCAAAAGAGGACTTCTCTCTGTTGATCTTATACTGGCTGTCACATAATGACTGAAGGACCAAAGCCAAGTGCTCCGCATGTTCCCTGGCAGTTTTGCTGAATACCAGGATATCATCCAGGTAGACAACCATAAATTTGTCCAGGTAAGGCCTGAAGATGCGGTGCATCTCTGTCTGGAAGGTACCTGGGGCGTTGCAAAGTCCAAATGGCATGACCAGGAACTCGTAAGTACCAAACCTGGTCTTGAAGGCTGTCTTGTAGACATCCTCCTCTGCCATCTCAATCTGGTGATAGCCAGATTTGAGGTCGACTTTGCTGAATATTGTGCAGCCCTGCACGATATCCAGAAGGTCATCGATCCTAGGAAGTGGCTCTGTACTCTTCCTAGTGATCTTGTTGAGACCCCTGCAGTCAAGGCACATCCTGAACTCGCCATTCCCTTTGGGTACAAAGAGGACGGGTGCACCGAATTCAGAGATGCTGGGCCTGATCCAGCCCTTGCTGGTAAGGGTCTCAAGATGTTTTCTGAGCTCCTCGAGCTCAGCAGGGGACATCCTGTAGACTCGTCCCTTGGGAGGGACTGCTCCAGGTAGTAGCTCGATGTGATGCTTGGTTGGCCGGTTGGGTAACCCAAAGGGGTCCTGCATCAGATCAACATACTGATCAACAACCTGTTGTACCTCAGGAGGACAGGAAACTGGGGGAGCATCTGTTTGCTTGACCAGAGCAATAAACAAACGCTCATGGTGGTATTGGCGTGAGAGAGCATGGAACTCCCTCGCTCGTAAGCAGTAGCAGAAGGTCTTAGGGTGATGATCAACAACTATCATGCATGGCTGATACACCCTCTGGCTGTTTGGTAGTTCGACTCTAGGAATCTGCCAGTCGATCCTAGGGTTGACTGCCCTCAACCACTGCATAGAGAACAGGTCAAAGGGTAGATCAGGGAATATGTAGAAGTTCAGACTGTGTCTGACTTCTCCAGCACTGTCGAAGGTCACAGGGATACCCCTGACCTTCTCCCTAATGGTAAGTACTGTGGAATCACCTATCCTGACCAGCAAAGGTTGCTGCAGCTGCTGAACTTTCATCCCCAAATGCAGTTTCTTAACAGCACTGGGGGATATAAAGTTCCTGGTGGCTCCACAATCCAACAACCCTTTGATCCTGTTGTGGTTGATCAGGGGCCGAAGTAGGATGAGATCAGACTTGCACTCCTTCTGTTCCTTCAGGTGAAGGAAGAAGGCTGCAAGTGACTGAAGCTCATCCTGCCCCGGGTCCTGATCCAGGTCAGGATCCTCATAACAAAAGGATGCTGCCCGCGCAGTTCCCAAACAATCATCTGCAGTCTCAACTGAAACAGCTGCAGATTCATCCACCTGAGCAGATGAAGGTGCAGCGCTGGGGGGAACTGCAGTCCCCAAGGTCTGTTTCCGTTTTTTGGTTGTCCTGGGCCTGGCATGTAAGGGCAGTCTTTCAAGAAGTGCTGGCCCTCACACCTCAGGCAGACCCCTCATTCCTTTCTTCTTCTCCATACTCCTTCCTGGATCTTGAGGTCATGCCAGGGGAGAGTGGAGGGATTGAGTGGGTCAGCTGGCATCCGGACGTCTTTAGGCAAGTTAGGGCGCTGGGAAGAGGAAGGCTGACGTCCCGTTTCCTTCCCCTTTGCACTGGCTGAGGCTGTGGTGGGGGAAAACCTCTTCTATTGCTGTAGAACCCCCAAAACGGCCTGAGTTAGGGCCGCTGCGACATCTGTTTTAGCACCTGGCCCAGTCCCAGCTGATGGTGTATCAGCCTGGGAATCTGAGTCAGAAGCTGGCGCAGACCCTGCATGTACAAAGGTTGCCTTTCCCTTTCTACCACCACGAGGGAAGGCACCTTTCCTCCTGTCTGAGGAGGGGGCCTGAACATGAAGTTTTGCTTCCATGTCCAGGGCTGCACGGCCAAAGGACCTCCAGTCCTTGTGTCCAGCGCTGTATAAAGCAACAAAAAACTTCTCAGGGGCTGCCCTGCAGAAGTTTGTCAGCAAGTCATCTGCAGACATCACAAGTCCTGGTGTGGAAGTGAGCTGCTCGAACTCTGCAAATAAGGACTGCAGGGTACCGCTGTAACGCTGCTGGCCCAGGCGAGCAATCCTGTCAGCAGCCTTGCGGGCCCGCTCCTTATCTGCAAAGCGGTCTTCCAGGGCCTGCAGAAGATGATCCACTCCCAATCCCAAAGCCCAGTCCTCCATGGTTTGCTGTAGACCGCTGGAGGTAGAGGTGGCCCATTTCTGGGCAGGCCTCTCCAGCAGCCCCAGAACCGTTGCCACCTTGGTCTGTTCTGGGCATATTAAGCCCCTCAAGTAGGCTCTGGTCCCTGCAGCCCAGTCCCCAACATCAGTCTTGGGGTCATCCCCCCTGAACTTGTTGGGAGCAGCGATCTTGGGACCTCTTTGATCCCCTGCAGCAACAGCAGCATAGGTGGGTTTGGCTGTGGACTTTTGGGAAGGAGGTGGTGAAGGGGAAGAATGGCGTGAACCAGAAGGGGTTGAAGAGGGAGAGGAGGAAGGTTTGGGTTTTGTTGAGAGAGCAGGAGACAGGGGAGCAATCAGCTTGGCTGCTGTCAGCTGAGCAGTCAGTTCCTGGATTGCTGTCAGAATCTTGGACTGCTGAGCTGCCAGGTCATCCACCCTGCGCTCCAGGCGGCCAATGCGGTCGTCCCAGTTAATGAAATAAGAACTGGTGGCCTTGTGCTCCAGAAGAGCCCACTCCGCCAGATTCTTATTCACCTGGGAGCAACGATCATCTGTCATAACCTTGCTGAGCTGGTCCAACAGGTACTCCCTTATGGAAGTATCTGTTGCAGCCTCCAACTTGGCTGCCTCTTGTATCTCAACTTCGTCCAGCAGGGCCTGTTCCTGCTGCAACCGTCCTGGATCTCCTTCTTCCTGCGTTGAGTAGCAGTCAGAGGTGTGGTAGGGGTGGAGGTAGAAGGTTGTGGACCTTCCACCTTCATGACTACTTCCACCTGTGGCTGCTGCTGAGCCGTCTGATCCGCCATTTTCCTCTTTCAACAAACACAAAATAAACAGACAACAGGGAGTATGCAGCGATATACAGATCCCTTCAGACACTTAGAAATTGCTGCAAGGTGATTGGGAAACAAACGGTTTGGGTTGGAACTGTTTCTCTGGGGTCAGGGGTCAGACAGACAGTTAGTCCAACAAAATCAACCACACGATTTCCTTTTACTGCCCCTGCACCACACTGGAGTTAGTAAACACAGTTCACTACTCTTCCAGAGGAACACTAGATTTCCAGAGCCCACTAGAAAACAAAAGTGGTCAATGGGAATGATAGAACTTGGCAAGTACAGACTAGAAAGATCAATTAAGCAGAGTGATTCAGTCAGGAGCCCTATATTCTAGCTCAGACTCAATTTTCAGCCCTGATGACTCTGGCGGCTATACCCTAGGGTATGGCGAAGTACAGTATTCACTGTTTCCAGTGATATACTGGAAGTCCAATCAAGCGATTCTGCAGGGATGCCTATTTTGGAATTGCGATTTACTGGGAACTAACAGAACTGAATTCTGACGGCTTGAATTGGAGTTATGACTGACCTAATTAGCACAGGCTATAAATAGACTCTGCACAAAACTGCAATTCACAATATCACTACCTTTCCAGTACTGAATTCACAGTCTGACCATCCAGGATCAATCGCAATACAGTCAGGCAGTCACATAACAATTTTGGACAGAGAAGAGTCAACAGAGGGTGAGAGATGAGCAGAGGAAGATAGGAGAGAGATGGCTATGGCTGTCATGCAGTCTGTGATTTTCAAATCCAATCACTGACAGACAGATAGACCATAAATAGTGACTAAACTAATCCTATCTGAATCGCTATACAGGTAGGTGTATGGAACGGACTCACTTTTAGAGTTCTCTGCAGAGCTTGATGAAGATCTGGCTATGGCAGACTGAAACCCTCATCTCGCCAGTTTCTTCCAGAAATTCTCCTTCTCTGCTCCACGCACAGAACCTCTTCAAACTTGTTGATATTATTCAGGACCCTGATGCGCTTCACTCCCTTTAGTCAGATTCCTTGAATCTGACCCTGTGGCACCCAATTCGCCAACTGATGAAAATCTCGCCACAGGACATGAGATCCGCTGATGCTATAAATAGCCCCAGATGGGGTTACTTCATCTTGAGATTGACACAAACTGTCAATCTCCCTCAGCGCTGCTCAGGGATGAGGCCGCTCAACAATCCCTGAAGCGTCCAGGGGTAATTCGCCACTCAGGGGTACTTTGCAACACTACCCTCAGGGTTGGCTATGGCAAATTGGCCCTGTTCTCGCCACTTTCAGACAAGCGCCCTGACAGGCTCGGTGCGCTTGCTCAGTGCAAGCACTGAACTCCTGAATTCACCACTTGAAGTCTTCTTCCCTACTGACTCAGTACTGGGGAAGATGAATCGCCATGAAGCTCTCACCAGTATCTCGCCAGATGAAGAAGATGCCCTTGCACTCAACCCTCAGTGCTCCAATTCCAATCTCGCTCCGATACCAACTGTTATGAACTTGGTTGTCTGACGATTTTTACCGCCACTCACACACAAACAGTCTCATACACGCCCATACATGCATAAGAGAAAGGGGAGAGGAGACAGAGTCCAACTGCACACAGATCAGAGTAGATAGCGGAAGCACAACCATGCATAGATGGGGAGAGGACACACAATGTTTCTCACTCTCTGACGATACTCCCAACAACCAATCACAAGAAAGAACCTGCGAGGATAACAATTGGAATACACATTGATGATGAGCCAAGTAACCAGAAATCGTTACAGAGTTTGTTCCAATGTCTCGCCACTCTCAGAACCTCACACACCACTCACTACCCTACACCCAGTTAGTAGCGCCACGTCAGACTGACCTCCTAGAGGCCTGCGCCAACCACCCAGATGAAGAACAGATCCTGCTGATGAAGTCTTCAGTGCCGCTGAACAACTCTGACGAAGAACCGGCAGCTATGGCTGTCGCCACCCACAAGGACTCAGTGAGGAGTCCCCACACAGCCCAGCCGCTCGCAGAAACCCACAAGGGTTGATGCGCAGAAGATGCCCCAGCTATGGCAAATCTTCCTCAGACTGGCTATGGCTGCTGTCCACAGTGAGGGTCTCAGGGTACCGCCTGTAGACAATCGCCGCTGCAAACCTCCTGGCTCCAGAACGCTGTATCGCGAAAATGAACTGCCCCCCCAAAAGTCCCTACCCGATTCTCCTAAACTATTAATAGACTTCTACACTCTGGCCTAGACCTAGACCGGACTGACTGACCGACCAGTACCGTTGCTGTTTCGGCCTCTCGGCCTCTACTGGACCCGGCTATAGGCTATAGGACCATCTATCAGATTAGGCCCTTAGGGCCTGTCTGTCCTAGGGGTAGCCCGGGCCTGCTATCCGCAGTTAGGGTAGCTGTAGGAAACCCCAAGTACTACCGGGCCTATTTTCCCATATTTGCAGATATGTCCCTCAGGGATTTTCCTTACAGGTAGGTCTCTCGGTTAGCCCTCAGCCAAA
>BFEA01000049.1:28169-40079 GCA_003427395.1 Chara braunii
TGTCACTTAAGTGCTGGTTTTGTTATTTGCTAACGTAGACACTACTGGTCTACTGAGCTGCTGCACCCGATTCTCTAAATGCAGCCTTTTCACACGAGACCTGCTAACAAAACTGCATGTCAACCTTGGTGTGCATGTGTGCTTTTTTTTTATTTTTTCTTTTGAAAGCTCTTTTGCAAGGCCAATGCAATGACTTGCTGTTTTCTGGTCGCCTGTAGCCTCTCTCTGTCGAGGCTGTACCATAGGTAGGGTAGATTCGTAATTTTGTTTGGCTGAGGGCTAACCGAGAGACCTACCTGTAGTGGGAATTCGTGAGGGACATACCTGTAAATTTGGGAAAAATACAGGCCTAACACTAACTGAATTTCCTACTACTACCCTAACTGCGAATAGCAGGCCCAGGCTACCCCTAGGACAGACAGGCCCTAAGGGCCTATACCGGTCAGTCAGTCAGTCCGGTCTAGGTCGAGTCTAGGCTAGCTGTAGTCTATAGATAGAATGGGCACATCGGTCCAGGGCTTTTGGCAGTTGGTACCGCGTACATCGCTGCTGTGCTACGCGTGAACTGGAACTGGTGAAGGCTCAGCGTAGAAGGAGACAGGCATAGCCAGACCTTCAGAGCGCCGGCCATAGCTGGGACCTGCGCTGTACTCTGCCAGCACGCAGGGGCTGACAGAGGTCTGGGCTATCGAGGTCTGCTGGAGGCGAGAGAAGTTGGTGCCCTGCTGGACCCTCCTCCGGAGTGGGGTTCCAGGGTGGTGGCGCTGCAGCCATATCTGCAGCTTCTTCCTCAGAGGTCATCTTGTCAGGGTTTGGTGGTGCTGCTGCAGACTTCCATCCGGGAAGTCTTCCGACACTTCGTCATCATCAGATACTGTGGCGCTGGTCTTCTTCTTCATCCTCTGAGTGGCACTTGGCCTCTGAGGCCTGTTTCAGGGTGGCGCTTCCCAATGGAGGCTGTATCTGGGTGGCACTTGATGTTTCAGGGGCTCCGGGGTGTTACGAGTGGTTACTCAGGGTTGGGGAGTGAAGCGCTGCTCATTTCTGAGCAGCGCACTGTAGTATTGAAGTTATCCTGACAATTCGAGACTCTGAGTTTAATAAACAGTGTGTAACTGGGTTTGGACTATCATCGTTTCATTGTTTCCTGGATGTGATCTACTCGGCTTTTCTTTATGACTGGCTCTGAGGATTGAGTGGACTGAATTGCACTTTCAATGTACCCTGTCATATCGCATGGTCAAGTCTTCCACTGTGTTTATATCTCCCTGTGCGGTGTGATACTCCTATCCTCTCCCCTTCCTTGTGTATGTATGGGCATACCTGGAAGTCTATGTGAGTGAGTGTTGGTCTTCAGACAACAAACAACCAGAATCATAACAGTTGGTATCGGAGCGATTGGATCCGGACACTGGAGCGATTGATGAGTTGGAGTACCCATCATCATCTGGCGAGATACTGGAGTTGAGTCTCATGGCGATTCATCATCTTCAGGGTTGTTGTYAGTAAGGGTGGTGGTAGTGAGTGTGTGGCGAGAAGAATTGGACAGAGGGTGACTCACTCCTGACTAGGGTTGTGCAGGAGTGGTTGGCGATTGGTGCTCAAAGGTCTGAGAGGCTCTTTTTTTAGCCTGGTGATTCATCTGGAGGCTGGCGATTGGCAAGGAAGTGATCCCAGGAGTTTGCGATTTTGGAATTGGGTCAGGATCCCCAATTTCCAAGCAGCGCAGTACAGGGTGATGTGGCGCTGCACTAAGTTTGTCAGTTATTGGCACCTGGGAGTTCGAATTCTCTGAACCTGTCAGTTGGGGGTGAAGCGCCTCAGGGTAATCTACTGGATCACTAGGTTTCAGGCAACTTGGTACGTGGGAACACTGGATACTGTCAGGAGATGGAAGTGGCGTGATGGGGTTGATCAGTCAGCCATAGCCAGGGTTTCATGCATCTTCTTCAGAAGTTGACCTTGAAGTAAGTGTGTTCCTTACTCCAGCCTATGTGGCGATTCTGGAGCTATTTTTATAATAGCGAAATTTGGTCTGACTGTCTGTTTACAGTAGAAAATCAAAATTCAGACTGTTGGACAGCCATATCCAACTTCCCCTACCTACCTTCTTTGACTTCTACTAACCCTATTTGACCTTCTCTCTGACTCATATTTCATCTGTGACTGTTTTACAGTATTGCGATTTATACTGTGTAGTGAATTGGTGAATTTAGGGTCCTGTTTCAGTGATAATGCAAATTTGAATTCTGCGCTGACATAGCTAAAGCTTGGCTAGACTAGGGTCAGTCATAACTTTGATTCTGTCCGTGAGAATTTGATTCTGTCAGTCCCTGGTAAATCGCAATTCAGTATACAGTGTCTGTCGGAAATCGCACATCCAGATTAGATGTTTTGAGTCAGTTACAGTGAAAACTGTAATTCGCCATACCCAGGGTATGGCATACAGGGTCATACAGTGGTGGAGTCTGCAGGGTAGGTCTAAAAATAGGGTTACCTGTAAATCGCTGCATCTTGGTCATTAGTGGGCACCTGTCAAACCCTAATTAGTCACTCTGTCTAATTACTAATCAACACTAATCAGTCCAAGACTGCATCCTGTTAGTTATTGAAGCAGGATTTGCATTTCTTGCATGGAATTGTTGTGTCAGGGCAGGGATGGGAAAATCGTGAAATTGATTTTTGTTGAGTCTGCTCTTAACTGACCCTGACCCTCAAGTGGTCTGCAGAGGCTGAGCACTCACTTGCTCAAACTAATCTACTTCTCTCTCCAGGCAGGTGACAGCAATGAAGTGAGTACTGAAGAAAAATCTCAATTCCTGTCACCTCCTGTTTTGTCTCTGATTGATTGTTTATTTTTATTTATCTGAATTGTGGGCAACACAATGGACGATTCTGAGGAGGGTGAAGTGCCTAAGAAGGGTGAGACTTCTGAAGTGAAGCCTCAGGTACAGCCCAAGACGCCGGTCCTGCTTGACCCTATAGAGGCTGAATTGCGGGCCCCGGAGGAGATACTCCGCCAACAGGCCAAGGCAATTGAGTCTCTAAAGGCTGAGTTGAAGAGGAAGGAGGAATCTGCGAGAAAAGAAACAAGAAGGAGGGAACTGGCAGCAGACGTGGAGAAGGTTAAAACTAGTGGCAGCTCCAGTCAGTACAATAAGGACATTGCTGAATTCGTCCTTTTGCAGAACGAAATTCATCAGTCCTATTTTACTAACTGGGACGCCAGGATCACCAGTCTGCAGGACAGCATGGCTTAGCATACTCAGCAGCTGAAAGATATTTCCTCCAAACTGGACCGTCGCTTCGTCCATCTGCAGATCCCACCTGCTCAGACAGCTTGCTTGATGTTTCAGGGGCTCAGGGGTGATACGGGTGCTAATCAGGGTTGGGGCGTGAAGCGCTGCTCACTTCTGAGCAGCGCACTGTAGTACTGAAGTTATCCTGACAATTCGAGACTCTGAGTTTAATAAACAGTGTGTAACTGGGTTTGGACTATCGTCGTTTCATTGTTTCCTGGATGTGATCTACTCGGCTTTTCTGAGGATTGAGTGGAGTGAATTGCACTTTCAGTGTACCCTGTCATATCGCATGGTCAAGTCTTCCGCTGTGTTTATCTCTCCCTGTGCGGTGTGATACTCCTATCCTCTCCCCTTCCTTTTGTGTATGTATGGGCATACCTGGAAGTCTATGTGAGTGAGTGTTGGTCTTTAGACAACAAACAACCAGAATCATAACATTACTTGCGTGTTGATGGCATTGAGGCCATTAGAGGTCGTTGTGCTAGGTAGGGGCTCAAGATTATGCATGTTCATGGCATCGAGACCCCTGTAGTCAATGCACAATGGATGCACATCCTTAGCATTCCTCCTCTCCTCCTCCATAAGAGGAGGTCCTAACAGCTTCCTTTATGTAGTCTGTCACTTAAGTGCTGGTTTTGTTATTTGCTAACGTAGACACTACTGGTCTACTGAGCTGCTGCACCCGATTCTCTAAATGCAGCCTTTTCACACAAGACCTGCTAACGTAACTGCGTGTCAACCTTGGTGTGCATGTGTGCTTTTTTTTTTTTTTTTTTTTGAAAGCCCTTTTGCAAGGCCACTATCCCGGCAGTGGTAAGAGAACCACCAGAATTGAGGCTTTGGCTGTTGGGCTGCTCCATCTATTGGTGGGGAGCGACACCTGCTGGAAACCGGGTCCAGCGTCCCTTTAATACAACAATGCAGATCGGTGTTGAGGCTATAGTCATTGTTCTATTCTACTCTGGAGCACCCAGTGTCCTTATGCCCACCCTGACGCACTTCTACCACAATCAACTCTCCCTATTGACCATCTCATTTTAGCTAACCCCGGATGCTGTCAGATTTTTCTGAAGTTTTTTTTTTTTTTTTAAAGAAAAAATATTTTTATTCCAAAGGCAAATACGAGGCCGGGGACCTCACAATCCCCCCGGGGTTATCCTGGGAGCCTTACCCAGTTTAGCTTACGAGCCTCCGCTCGCGGCAGAATCCCGTCTGCCCTGAACGTTGCCTGTATGTTCAATCCCTAGCCCCGGCGACTGAAGCCACCGTTTAAACCCTAAACTCCCTCCCCGAGATGCAAAAACAGGGGTCAGGCTCGCTTCTGTCTTGGTCATCCTAAAGTAGATATTCCACAGAAACAGCCACAGGGATATCTCAGCAGCATGAGCTCTCTAAGACTGACTACAAACAGCCCATGACACCAGATAAGCAAGGAAGCAATGCATACACCATGAATCCCCCTTCCCCCCTCATTCCCCCCTCCCCCCCCCTTCCCCCACCGCCCTCCAACGGGGAGACACCTGTGCAACTGCTTAAAAGTTAAAATACCTCGGTGCATCACTTGCCATTGGCTCCAGGACAAAGCCCATGGGAATCTTACCCACAACAGTGCCGGCAGACACTCTCTTACCCTCTTCACAAGGACTGCAATGAACTTTCGGATTCTCAGCGGGTTGTACGAGTAGTAGGGTTAGTTGTGTAATTGTTGTAGGTAGGGGGCCTAACAAGTAACTTCCACAGGCCTGGTACCTTCCGGGACATTTCTGCAAATTTCTACTTGCCCAGGCCCGGAGTCCTACTGCTGTCCGGTACCAACGTTATTGGTCTTGGTAGGCCCGTTTGGCATAGTCGAGGTCTACATCTGGCAGGTGGGGTGTTGAGTCTGGAAATAGGATGGGCTTAGTGGTAGTCGGGTTCTTGGTTCTTCGTGGTGTTGGTGAAACGCTGCTGCGTTAGTAAAGAGACGACCACGGCTACAGGAGGGATGACCGCCAATAGCTGGAGTGGTAACCCAGGTCGAAGGCCAGCGTTGCAGATAGCACTGCTGGTGCTGTGAGCGGGAACGTGATCTGTGCTGTTGGGGTTAGGTGCCACTCATACTTCGTGGCAGACATCGTTGTACCTTCCCTAGTTTCCAGTTTCTTCTTCTTCACTCAGGGGCTGGTGCTGCACTTCCGTGCGGGGGCTGACTGGGCGCTCCAGGCTTTGCCAGGGGCTGGTTCAGTGAGAGCTTTGGAGGGGTGGTGATGGTGGTCTGCGGCTTCAAGCGGCCTAGCCGGGGTCTGTGGAGTTGATGTGGAGGAGGGAGAAGACTCCTGTTAATTCATGGAAGCTTCGTTTGAGTTTGTTCGGGGTTGTTGAAGCACGGTTGGGCTTCTTGGTATTTTGTAAAGCTGAGTCATTGGAGGAGGAAGGGGGAATAAGAATTGGATTTACATTTTTTCAATTCTGTTTTTGTGTACTGAGCTTCCACTGTCTACTTGTCTTCGGTTTGGCGTGGATTTGCCTTCTCCAAGTCTGCTTTGTCAAGCCATGCGTGTATGGGAACGTGTGAATTCCATGGATGGAATTTCAACCAGTTATATAACAAGGATTCCATGCCAAGAAAAAAAAAGGAGGGCACTTACACTCTTTGCAGATGATCTTACAGTGCTGATTAGAGCCTTGGATTCGTCTTTCCAAGCACTCACGTGGGCAATGGAGGCCTTTCAGCTAGTGTCGGAAATGAAAATAAATTGGCCAAAGACTGTGGGGTGGTGGCTAATAGACCAAGAAGGTGAAGGGCCAGACCCCACCATCAACCCGGAGGGACTACAATGGGTGACAGCGCGAACACTGCTGAAGTATCTAGGAGTCAAGATCACAGAGACAGGTCCTCCTCATTCTATGGCGGCTGAATTAATGACCAAGATACTGGCCAAACTGTCGGCCTGGTCTGTAATATATACATCAGTTTTTGGAAGAGCGCTCATACTTAATGCGTCCATCTTCTCGATGTTGTGGTACGCTGGGACGATCTGGTCTCCCCCAGCTCAGACAACCTCTACATTGTGCAGACGCGCGGCGGCCTACCTCTGGACCACAAATCCAACCAAACCTCACTTCATCTCCAAAGTGGCGTGGAAACATGTCACCCGCGCGAAGGAACAGGGAGGCTTGGGCATCTTGGACCCGGATCAACAACTACAAACCAAGTGGGTGATCAAGCTGATCACCCATCAAAAGCTGCCCTGGGTCTCGTTGGCCCTGGACCGCATCAGGCGCCTGGCTAAATATGAAACCCCGACCAATATGACCGGTCTATTATGGGTAATGTGCAGCAGCTGGGCCAAGGTAGGTATGGAGGAGGGCATAAGGGAGACCTTCTATTGGAGCCAAATGGTCAAACTTTGGAAGGACATCTTCCCAGCAAGAGTCAGGGAGCCTCGTACAAGACAGGAGGTTCTGCGCCAGCCCTTATTTTGCAACCCAGGAATCAGGAACGCCCAGGGGAAACCATTTACCCTCACAATAAGGGACACCAAATGGGGCAAACGGGTGGAACATGGCGTGTGGCAAATAAAGCACCACTGGGAGGACAGCAACCGGCGATGGAAGACAAGCAGAGAACTCAGAGCGCAGCTGAAAGGAAGCCACAAACTAGAAGAACATCTTAACGACTTCGTTCAGGCCATACCGCAGGAATTGACAAGACTGCTCCGAAAGGACCCCCAGTGAGGAACTCGGGGACTGGGCCACATGGAAGCAGGAAGAGGAACCACAGACTGCATTCAGAGTCTGGAACCAGGAACCGGTAAGGAAGGAATGGGTGGTTGCAGATATGTACGAGATCAAGCGCCCGGGAAGTACCACTAGCCAGTTGGACCAGACAACTAAAACCCCAATCACCATCCAACTGCAACACCTGCGCAAAGTAAGGGTGGTAGAGTCTGACGAATTCACAATCCACAGTCCAACCAGGCCACTGGTGGATTTGGAGGTGGACCCTGCAGAATGGGCATGGAATCTTAGAGGAGGAAGAATTGGGTTGGCCAGAAGAATCAACATTCTAAACTATACAACAAGAATTGGCTACAGACTGAGAAGAAGGTCTTAGCCACTAGCGCCTGCGCTGTCCAAGCAATGGGAAAACAAAGTGGGCGTTACACCGGAGCAGCTACCCAAAATACCGTGGATACAGATCAACACGATGCACATCGGAAGGGTTAGAAGCTTGCAGTGGCTAATCGCCCACGTGGCACTACCGGTAAACGACTGGTTAAACAAACACAGGAGCTGAGCACAGAGGGATCCAGCCAACGCACAGTGTGTAGTCTGTCAAGAGAGAGACCCAGAAACAATGCTACACTGTCTTCTAACATGCCCCGAGGCAGCGACCATATGGGAGAAAGCCAAATCCCTTTGGGGACAAATCACGTTGTCACCATTCCTTGAGAGCAAAGCGACCATACTGCTAGGCCATGACTTGCCGAGGAACTGGCAGCCATACGAGAAGACCGTATTCCAGCTAATAAGGCAATATACCCTATGGGCAATATGGAAGAGACATTGTCAGATTACTATTGAGAAGAGTCCAATGCATCAGCAAGAAGCATGCAGGGTCCTCTACAATTTACTAGAAACAGATCTCTGGGCACAACGGAAATGAATACAGAGACAGATGCACCAATGCCCGGATCAAGAGCAGCAGTTGAAGGCCTGATTCACACAAAGGGTGCTGGGCCAGGGAAAGATGGCAGCTATACGTGACACCAGACTACATTTTACGTGGAGAGGAAGGGACCACTAAAATGCTTCTCTTCAGTAATTCCAGTAGGTTAAGTTCAGGTAGGAGAAGGAAAATTCGATTTAACTAAAACACGGTCGCCTATCTCGGCGGCTGCAAGAGAAGCGAGACAAAGAATGCTACAGTACTTGGAACAGACAATTACAGCCGAACAAGCGGAAGCCCTGGACAAACCAATTACGCTAGAAGAGTTGCACCAAGCGCTCCAAAGTATGAAAAATGACAAATCACCAGGCATCGACGACCTGACCAAGGAGTTTTGGGCAAAATTTTGGCCTCTCTTGGGGGGGGATTTAGTGAACGTCTACGAAGACGGCTGGGTTAAAGGGGGGCTAGGTAATCTCATCAGCAACAGCGTGGTTACTTTGTTATACAAAAAGGGGGAAAAAGAAGACATCAGAAACTATAGACCGATCTCCTTGTTGACGCTCCCATATAAGATTCTGGCCAAGGCACTGGCAGCGAGAATCACAAGCATAACGGACAAATGCTTTCATATTGATCAAACAGGCTTCATTCCCGACAGATATATATTGGACAACGTGCTAACTTTAAACGAGGCAGTCTGCAAAGTCAGAGAAAAAAGAATTAACACGACAATACTCTTTTTTTATTTTGAAAAAGCATACGACCAAGTCAATTGGTCCTTCATGGATGCCAGCATGGAACGGATGGGAGTGGGACCGAATTTCAGAAAGTGGGTCCGAATTTTATAGAACGATGTCATGGGATGTGTGCAGGTCAATGGGTTCCTGTTCGAAAGCTACCCAATATCCAGATCAGTTAGACAAGGGGACCCTCTGACACTATCAATCTTCCTAGTTGTGATGGAAGCCATCTCATCATTTCTAAGGAAAGACCCCTCTATTCACAGACTCCCGGAAGTGAATGCCGGATCAGTGCACCACATGAGTTTCCCGACAGCTATCATGTTTGCAGACGACCTGACAGTCTTGATTCGTGCTTCTGACTCCTCGTTCAAATCCTTGGCCAAAGCAATGGAAGCTTTTAGACTAGCGTCGGAGATGAGGATAAACTGGAAAAAGACGATTGGGTGGTGACTTTCAGACAAGGATCTTCCGGTCCTTCAAGGTCTAGAGTCGGATACAACATGGGATACACCAGAAACACCCACCCGCTACCTGGGTATCTTGATGACTAAAGAGGGTCTAGCTCCTCAGATGGCACATAACATCCTAACCAAACAAATAAATAAGCTAGGGAGATGGGGGAATGTCTTCACCTCACTAATTGGCAGGGCCCTGGTACTTAATACCTCGGTATTCTCGGTGATGTGGTACATTACCTCGATATGGACAATACCGGATAGCTCACTAAAGGAGTTGAATTGCGTAGCTAGGAACTACTTATGGTCAGGGAACCCCAATAGAAGGAATAGCATACCCAAGATTGCATGGCAGTACATCACGAGGAAGCCGCTCTATGGGGGCTTGGGTATCATCGACCCTAAAGCTGAGACAAAAGCCCTCCAGGTCAAATGGGTAATCAAACTGCTGTTGAAACCAGACAGCCCATGGAATAAACTGGCACTCGATAGCATTAGGGCTCTCGTACCTGTAACCTCTCCCGAAAACATGACCGGGCTGTTTTGGATAATGACTAGGGAATGGAAGCTCAAAACAGGCAGGAGAAGGCAGAGAGGTGAACCAGTCCAAGACGCGGGCAGATTCACCACCCCATACGGGTCGGCCCTGATCCGGATATGGAGAGAAATAATGCCAAAAAGCGTGCACAGGCCAAGGTCTGTAGATGAGGTCCTAAGACAATCACTTTTTGGTAGCAGTTGGGTGACTGACGAAGGAAATAATCCCCTTGTCCTAGAACAGAGATGGCTCTCTTGAGTCAAAAACGGGGTATGGACAGTCGGTCACCTATGGAAGAGAGAGAAAGGAATGGATAAATGAACAAGAACTGAACGTGCTACCGAAGGGCTGTCATAAAAGAGGACCCAACCTTCGCTACATTATTGATAGAATCCCATCAAACTGGAAAGATATCTTAAAGGAGGCCACACCGTGGAAGTCTGGGGAGTGGGGACTTAAGGTGCAAGAATGCCCCCCCTCAAGAGCCTTTCAATTCTCTCATATGCACCCAGGATCGACAACACAAGCCGTCTTTTCGACCTTCCCGATTTCTTCGTCGCTTCAAGGCAGGCCATTGATATTTAACAAGGATGTGGAGACGGTAGTTATGGAGTTCTATTTACTTAGAAAAATAAGAGTGCTAGGTCAATGGCCAAAACAGATCTTTATACCAGATACGGCAGTGAGGAACCTGGAATTCGACCCAGCCGAATGGGGTTGGACAGCAGACAAAGACAGGAATATCAACTCTAGGGTCCTGATATACAACTACACAGTTAAGGTCGGATATAAAGTTATAAACTTTTGGTCAAAACAAAGACCCAGCTCCGGTAATCAGAAACAGATGGCAGGAATTATTAGGACAGGAAGCTGACAACCTCTCCCAGATCCCCTGGAAAAGATACAAAACTATAAAACTGATCAAAATCAGAAGCCTTCAGTGGCTTATCACATATGCCGCACTGCCGGTCAATAAATGGTTACATACAAGACGTCATAAGAACGATCCTAGCAGCTCGAACCTATGCACGGCCTGCACCGGAGGGAGTCAGGAAGACATAGTACATTGCCTACTCTATTGCAGTGAAGCCACGGAATACTGGGCACGGGCATCAGCTCTATGGGACTCGCTCTTTAGAACGCCCTTCCCCGAACATCCCATCCAACTTCTTCTCTGGACTAACCTCCCTGACCATCTCAAAAAGACAGAACGGCTGTGGTTTGGATTGATCAGGAAAGTGACTCTGTGGGTCATTTGGAAGGAAAGATGTGGCAGAACCATTGAAGGTCTTTCCAACCTGCGAGAAAAGGTATGGAGGGAAACAAAAACCTTGTTGCAGGCAGAAATCCAGAGCAGATGGTTGAGACAGAGGCGGTCGATGCCGGAGGACAAGGACCTACAAGATAAGGCCAGAAAGAGATTCAGCAGGCTATGGCTGTTGGAAGGCAAGGTGGCGGAACTTCGGGATGATAGGCTACTCTGGAAGGATTGGCATAACTCAGAATCCAGTGGGCGGAATCAGGTGGCAACAGTGTTGGAAAGACATCTGAGCTAAGCGAAACCTGGTGCACCCGAAGAAGGAAAAAACAAGGAAGAACAGGATAAGGGTCAACAACTTGAGGCCAGAAAGAGAAAAGTTGCAGAAGCTGCTCCTGGACCGAAATAAGATTATTCAACGAGAACTACAGGACCCAAACAATGAGAAGGCCAGAAGTCCCGGCAGCCCAGTGGGACTTGGGAGTGGTAGATCGACTCTCTCTTGGAGTGGAAGGAGTGCATCCAAATCACCAGTGTCGACGGCTGTTGCCAAAATCCTGGGCAGCGACGATCTTGTCGAAAAGGAGGCAAAAAGGCTGGAGTGACTGAGAATGAGGCAGCAAAGGGAGCTTGACCGGCACTAGGCGTCTCAGAGGATCAGAAGATAGTGGATATAGGCTAGCATTCAGGTTTATCAGACAACACTCAGTGGAAAGAGCTAGAAGCTAGGCGTCTCAGAGGATCAGAAGTTAGTGGATATAGGCTAACTTAGGCAGGGGTGAGGGGTGGTATATCCTTCCCTTAGGGAAGTAATCAATGCCGTCCACTCGGGCCTCTCAACCATCATGGGGAGGAGCGTGAGCGTGTTTTCATTGTATTTATACTTGACTTGCCGGGGGAATAGGAACCGGAATGTTGCTCCCCAGAATGGCAGGGGCCAGAACCAAGAGGTTCTGTTTT
>BFEA01000049.1:124439-139587 GCA_003427395.1 Chara braunii
AGACAGAGCAGACGCCAAGCACCGATGCCCGCCGAGCGCAGGAGGGGAAGGAGGGGAGAGAGAGAGAGAGAGAGAGAGAGAGAGAGAGAGAGAGAGAGAGAGAGAGAGAGAGAGAGAGAAAGAAAGAGCTGACACGTGGCACTTCGCGCAGTCGACGACGACGGGCAGCGGC
This sequence comes from Chara braunii, assembly GCA_003427395.1. Classification (NCBI taxonomy): domain Eukaryota; kingdom Viridiplantae; phylum Streptophyta; class Charophyceae; order Charales; family Characeae; genus Chara; species Chara braunii. Next base: position 124,612 of record BFEA01000049.1, read on the forward strand.
GGCGACAGTGACGAGGCGATGGCGGGCAGCGACGGGCGTCGACGGCGGGAGCAGCGACGGGCGTCGACGGGGCGGGCAGCAACGGGCGTCGACGGCGGGAGTGCGATGGGGCGGGATACTTCGAATTCGAAGCGGGCGCGCGCCAGAAAAAATTTGCGCGGGGGGGCGGGAGGCTCCCAAGGCCCAGAAATGTCGAAACAGGCCTCCCCCTCCCCCCGCGCAAAAATGCGCTGGGCCCGCCCGGCATCGAACCGGGGGACCCAACTGGCCGGGCCGCGCGGGACCCCTGCCGGACAGAGGCTGGGCCGCCGGGCGGCCCGGAATTTAACACAGCTTAATATGTTGGACTGTGACTGTCTCATCTCAAATGCTCTCGTTGTGTGCAATAGGACAAAGACTGCTTTGATTCTGAATCTATTCGTCTGGGTGGAATTGGGGCTGTTGTGGGGAAAACCTAAAACACACACACACACACACACACACGTCCTAGCTATGGCGCCTTGCACCGTTGACTACCCTACTTGAAGTCCTGAGCCAAGTCATCAGAGTTCGGCCACACAAGCACACAGCAGTGCTTCAGCAATGGACTGCTGTCACCTCACTGTAGCTGCTCTTTTGTACTTGGCTGCAGCTCCCAATGTTGGACTTTTCAGACTGGTACTGCTCCGTGGCATCCTAGTGCTGGACCATGCGTCCGATTTGTGTGACATTCTAGTCAATTCTGCTGCCATAAAGTAGGAAGGTTCTGTGCCATTTAACTTGATTCCCACAATTTCCCAGGTACCTAAGGGGTTGAGTCTTTCCCTGCCACTGCATACCTTGTGGTGTGGTGGCCGGTGTTGGCATGTCTTCCACCAGCCCGCAGTTTTATTCCCGTTTATTTCCATTTCTGAGGCTAGGTGGAAAGGCCTCCATGGCTCTTATCAGGGCTGGGAACGGAGAGTCCGAGGCTCTGTTGAGAACAGCGAGGTCGTCCGCAAAGAGAAGGGAGACAGACAGTGTTACATAATGCTCCTGCTGATTCGGGAGAACTACCAAACTTTATAAGGAGGGGTCCTTCCTTAGGAAGGATGCTATGGCTTCCATGTCGTGAGGCGGGGCCGCCAACGGGTTCAAGACCAACACTCACTCACATAGACTTCCAGGTATGCCCATACATACACAGAAGGAAGGGGAGAGGATAGAGATAAACACAGCGGAAGACTTGACCATGCGATATGACCGCTTACAGTGAAAGTGCAATCACTCCACTCAATCCTCACAACCAGTCATAAAGAAAAGCCGAGTAGATCAAATCCAGGAAACAATGAAACGATGATAGTCCAAACCCAGTTCCACACTGTTTATTAAACTCAGAGTCTTGAATTGTCAGGATAACTTCAATACTACAGTGCGCTGCTCAGAAATGAGCAGCGCTTCACTCCCCAACCCTGAGTAACCACTCGTAACACCCTGGAGCCCCTGAAACATCAAGCGCCACCCAGATACAGCCTCCACAGGGAAGCGCCACCCTGAAACAGGCCTCTGAGGCCAAGCGCCACTCAGAGGATGAAGAAGAAGACCAGCGCCACAGTATCTGATGATGACGAAGTGTCCGAAGACTTCCCGGATGGAAGTCTGCAGCAGCGCCACCAAACCCTGACAAGATGACCTCTGAGGAAGAAGCTGCACCTATGGCTGCAGCGCCACCACCCTGGAACCCCACTCCGGAGGAGGGTCCAGCAGGGCACCAACTTCTCTCGCCTCCAGCAGACCTCGATAGCCCAGACCTCTGTCAGCCCCTGCGTGCTGGCAGAGTACAGCGCAGGTCCCAGCTATGGCCGGCGCTCCGAAGGTCTGGCTATGCCTGTCTCCTTCCACACTGAGCCGTCACCACTTCCGGTTCACGTGTAGCGCAGCAGCGATGTACTCGGTACCAAATGTCAAAAGCCCTGAACCGATGTCCCCATCCTATCTATAGACTACAACTAGCCTAGACTCGACCTAGACCGGACTGACTGACTGACCGGTACTGATTCAGTTTCGGCCTCTCGGCCTCTACCTTACCCGGCTATAGGCTATAGGACCATCTATCAGCATAGGCCCTTAGGGCCTGTCTGTCCTAGGGGTAGCCCGGGCCTGCTATTCGCAGTTAGGGTAGCAGTAGGGAATTCAGTTAGTGTTGGGCCTGTATTTTCCCAATTTTGCAAGTATGTCCCTCAAAAGTTTCCGCTACAGGTAGGTCTCTCGGTTAGCCCTCAGCCAAACAAAATTACGAACCTACCCTACTTATAGTACAGCCTCGCCAGAGAGCGGCTACAGGCGACCAGAGAACAGCAAGTCATTGCATGTACCTGGCCATGCGCATCGTTTTAGAGTGTTCTGAGGCTAGGTGGAGGGCCTCCATGGCTCGTATCAGGGCCTGGAACAGAGAGTCCGAGACTCTGATGAGAACAGTGAGGTTGTCCGCAAAGAGAAGGGAGACAGACATTGTTACATAATGCGCCCACTGATTCGGGAGAACGACCAACCTTTACATGGAGCGCCGGGAGCGGTCCTTCCTTAGGAAGGACAGACGCTATGGCTTCATCATGAAGAGAAAAAGGGGGGCTGCCAACGGGTCGCCTTGCCTCACCGAATGAGTCATCTTGTAAGGGGGAAGAGAGGAATCCATGTCCCTTTACATGGCCATGTGCATCATTATAGAGTGTTCCGACCCACTTTCCGAAGGCCAAACCCACCCCCATCTTCTCCTTACACTGTTGTTGAAATCACCAATTGACCTGTGTAATGAACCCAGTCTCATCATCCAATCATGTCACAGATAACAATGCCGTGCAATACCATGAGATAATCAATCCACTAATTCCATCAGTTCGAAGTCATTGAAGTACATGTTTCCTCATTACCACGTGTATGTCTCAAAGTCCACAGTATCCAGAAAGAGAGGAGGGGAGAATAGACAGTTGGAAGGAGAAGTGTAAGTCCCTCTTCTCCTTCAGGCTCCCCACCTCTGCCACGTCAGCAATCTGTACTTAATGCGCCACGTCAGCAATATGCACTCAATGTGCCACGTCAGCACTGTGCACTCAATGTGCCATGTCAGCACTGTGCACTCAATGTGCCATGTCAGCAATATGCACTCAATGTGCCACATCAGCACTACGCACTCAATGTGCCACATCAGCAATATGCACTCAATGTGCCACGTCAGCACTACGCACTCAATGTGCCACGTCAGCACTCCGTGTAACACGTGGACGATGTGGGAGCAGTCCCTCGCAGATAAACGATCCTCCAGCAGCGAGCAGAATCGGCAGCAGCTTCACATCTGAAGACACCAGGTACGTACGCACGACGACTCACATCACTCACACACTCTCTCTCCCTCTCCTCATTCCCTCGATGTCATCTACTGTCGCGGCCGTGGCCGCCCTTTCCCTCTCTCTATACTACAGTGTCTGGCTGGCGGCCATCCAGCACCTCCTCTCAAGTCTCACGTGCAGCGTCGTAGCCGCAAGCAACTCGCAAGACTGAATGTCCAAGCAGTGGTGAGGTCAACTTAATGTAGTGTTGAGTCGCCTGTCCACGGTCATCGTCAGTCCGTGTGAGGGCCCGGATTTTCCAATGTGTCCCAGTTTCCGTCTGGACTCCTTGATGCCTGAATCTTCCGGAACCTGCAGACCACTGTTAGATCATTCCAGGTCGACGGCCAGGAAAATCTTCTCTACTGACTTTGACTTCTCGGAGCTGGGCCTGGGTCCACGAGCTGACTGTTGACTTTTTGGTCAACTGTCGGCGTGGGCCTTTTCTAAGGCCTGTTTGACCCCTCTATTTTCAAGCCTGTCCGTTCGTGCTTGTCTGCGGGCGCAGCAAGGACCCAGCGGCTCCATTTGGCACACAAGTTACAGCACCTGGTCATATGCTTTTTCAAAGTCCACGAACAAGATTGCAGCATTCATTCGTTTGTCCATAATATATCTCACAGATTCCATCAAGGTCATAACATTATAAAGTATGAAGCGCCCCGGAACGAAAACTGTCTGATCAATGTGGAAGCAACTTCCTGCGATCTTGCTCAACCTATTCACCAACAGTTTAGCTATGGCCTTATATGTTACCGGTCTGCAGTTTCTAATATTGGCAGGGTCACCCTTCTTATGTAAGATTGTGACCACTCCGTGCTTGTCTGTTCGCCCAGTCTCCCCGCAGTGTTGCTACAGTAGAGGAGGTTCTGATATTGGTTGTGAAAAATTGGCCACAAGCTCAGCCAAAATTCCTTGGATAGCCCATCTCTGCTGGGCGTCTTGCCGGACTTCAAATAACACAGAGCTTGTTCCACTTCCTGCTGCATCACAGGCCTATCAACTTAGTATCAAGAAATTCTGTATGTTCCATTGTTCTGTTGAGAAGAGAGAAAAATTTTGTCCTCGCTTCGTGTACCGCAGCCGGTTGGGTTGCTTCTTTAGAGGTGTAAAGCTCTTTAGAGACTGATGCTGCTATCTTTAGCATTGGTTTCCTAACTTTCCTCCTTTTTTTTTCCTTTTGAAAAAAAAAGGGGGTATCCCCTAGCCTTATTTTACCAAACAGGATTTCAACGAACCCTCTTTTTGTTTATCACCAATTATCCATTCGATGATGCGCACCTTTTTGCCACACCAAGCCCCCACCCTAATCAGTCAGTAAATCAATCACAAAACATCGCCTAGTTTTCCTTTTTGTCCTTCGTCCTTTGCCACGTCCCTGCCTCCTTCCCTTCCCCCCTTGCTCTCCAGTTCTTCAATTTCTTTTCATTTTCAGCCTAGGCTTTCTTCATTTCTTGGAGGTTAACTAAGCATGAGGACATTTGTAGAGACCTGTTTATTGACATAAATTCCCCGTACCTTACCCGTGCCATAAAACATTGCAACCCATCCCTTGACTTGTCCCTCTGTTCCCCTTTCTAGAACAGGAGGATGTTGCCGAGATGAAAAAGAAAGAGGCTGCCAACGAGAAGCTGATGTACGAGATAGCACAAGAAAACAAGAGGTTATCGGAGCCCCTTACCAAGGCCCTGAAGGAGGTAGAGGTGCTTCGAAAGCAACTGGGCTTCTACGAGAAGGTACACTATAGTGATGCATGCCACCCTCTGCATTGACCGTTTCGCTTCTTCTGAATCCTCAGTCGACGATTGTAGTTCATTTTTGCATTCCTTACGGCTGCAAATTGCGAATGTACTCCCCCTAGAATTGCCAATGCTTCTTTTTTCTTTCTTTCAAACCGCATTGGCAATCCCCCCTCCCCCCCCTACCCAAGTATGAGGTCTGATTCATGCAGCTACTGTGGTATGGTGACAGCAGGTGTTTTCATGATGGCAAGGTGTTCTCCTTTATTTGAACACGCACCCGAGGCTTTAATAATTTAATTGTAAAAAAAAAAGAAAAATAAGAAAAAGCCAATGCTTCAATGAGAAGCTGATGTATGAGATAGCACAAGAAAACACAAGGTTATCGGAACCCCTTATCAAGGCCCTGAAGGAAGTGGAGATGCTTTGAAAGAAAATGGGTTTCTATGAGAGAAGGTTCACTATAATGATGTACGGCACCTTGTGCATTGACCATTTTGCTTCTTATGAATCCTTAGTCAACATCAACAGTTGTAGCTCATTTTTCCATTCCTTAAAACTGCAAATTGTGAACATACTCCCCCAAAAATTGCCAATGCTTCAGTGCACCCAGAGTCCAGGCCTTATGTACAGGAGTCCTGCACCTGATCTTTCACACTATAAACATTTCAGCAGGGCCAGTTTGACTATGTGGAACTTTTAAGGGGGGTATTGGACAATGAGCCCACTTTATGATTGAAGCAGTGAGATACTGAGGGAAAAACGGACAAAAAGCCATGGTTACGCCGGACCCAAACACTGGACCAATCCGGACGTCCGGCTGGACCTCTGTCTGGACTGCTTCGGAAAACGGTTAAAAAAACGCTAAAACAAAACAAAACAAAACAATTTTCCTCCCCCTCCTTGGATTTGGCTACGAATCTCGAGATGATCCTCAGCCAGAAGAGTTTTGTATTGCAATGATGCATAACATATCGTTTGTTTCAGTTTTTTTTTTTTTTTAAAGTCTGAAACGGTTTTCACCTTTTGCAGTCACAGATGCGGATCCCAGGGCTCGATCCCCAGACCTTACCTTACCTTACCTTCCCTGTGTACAGTATCAAGTCGACCCTGTGGGTCGTGAACCCGTGACCTGTGTGTTAGTAGTTGAAAGTTGTTTGTCATAAGTCTGAGTAGTTGTCGGGTCTTGAACCTTAGACCTGTCGAAGTAGGGGTCATACCTGCATAGGGGTCATAGTTGTTGCAGTTCTGAAGGGTCAAGGTTGTAGCTGCTACAGTCCTGAAAGGCCAAGTCCGCAAACTTCTGGAAGGTCCGAAAGTGGCCTTTCAAGTTTCTTCTCACGTTGTACACAGCAGACCAGAGGCAAGTGGGCAAGTGGTGAGTCCAACTTCGCTTAGTCAGCGGTACCCAGTCCCAGTCTCACTTTGTACAGTCAGCAAGTACCATGAGGGACTGTGCGCACCATGGGCCCGGTGGAAAAGGGCAGACCAACGACTTACAGAAGTATGAATCAAGAGGCAGCGTCCAGCCAATTCATTCATTCCTGTGTGAGCCATGCGGAAGTGCTGCCAGGCGTCTTGTGCGAGGTGGTCTGCAGATGCCCGAGGTCGAAGTGGGCTGAAGAGAGATAGAGTGTCCATAGCCAGTAGGGATCAGGCACCCATAGCCGCTGTAGTTTAGAGGTGGAGTTCAGTGTGTGTGTGTATGGTGCTGAGTGAGTGTGCACGGGATATTCAGGGAGATCCGGAGTCGAGTGTGTGTGAATAGTTGGGTGAACAGAGTGTTGGACAGAGGATGTGTGGGCGCTCAGGCGACATCGCCAGCTGGAAGCGAGTTTGTATCTGAACTGTGTTCTTGGCTTGATTATCTCTGAGCTTTGTGTGGGCGCACAGCGCCAGTGTGAAATTGCCATCTGTTTACCTGTATGCGAAGTGAAGAAGATCGCGACTCTGATTGCATTGGTATCAGAGCTGGTTCCCGTTATCCCACGCGCCATCGTTGTCTGGGCGCCATAGCTGTAGCTGCGCCATCGAAGGAGGAAGAAAGAGTCCGCCATAGCTGCGCTGCAGAAGGAGGCGCCACGTACCTGCAAACAAGACAACGACGCGCGCGCGCGCGAGAGAGAGAGAGAGAGAGAGAGAGAGAGAGAGAGAGAGAGAGAGAGAGAGAGAGGAGCGATACAAGATTGGTTGTGCGGTTCAAGACAGGAGGTGGCGGCCATAACCGCTGAAGCTCGGACACAGGGCCACCAAGGAGAAAGAAGGCGAAGTGGAGGAGAAGGGAGGGACGAAGGAGAAAGAAGCCATAGCTGAGGAAGGAGAAGGGAGAGACGAAAAAGGGAAAAGAAAGACATAGCCAGGGTGAAGGAAGAAGCAAGTGAGAAAGAAGGAAGGAGGGAGAAGGCGAAGTGAAGGTTGAAGGGAGAAAGGTGTTGGCAGCCATAGCCGAGTAAGATGTTGACGAGGCGTTGACCAGAGAGTTGACCGGCATTGACCGAGGCGTTGATCAGGGTGTTGACTGAGGTGTTGACCAGCGTTGACCGGGCAGTTGACCAACGTTGACCAACGTTGACCAGCGTTGACCAAGGCATTGACCGGAGCTGTTGACCACGAAATTGGCCAAGCCTTCAGCCTATCCCCTCGCCCTATGGATGTGCACTCACCACATGGTACTTGTTGAGTCCGTCTGTCTCTTCTTTCTGCATTGAGTCTCTTATGTCCAGGTGATAGGAACTGTGTGTATGAGGTCGTAGAGCTTTGTTGACCAAACCCACATGGGCTGAGTAGGGCTAAAGGCCGTGTCTGACGACTGACTGACTGACTCGGAGGACAAACCCTCCCAAGGACCGGTACATACCGGTGGGCTGCTCAGTGTGGCATGGAAGGCCCAAAATCCGAGTTGTGGGCTGCACAACAAGCTGTCTAAGCCTTGAGAGGACTTGCTGATTGCGTCGTCATGTCTTTGACGTTAAATAATTCCTGAGGAGTTACAGGGGATCTGCTTAAATGCCTCCTGATCAGCATTAAGTCCTGTAGTGACAACTGTAGTATTAGGTCCAGGCTAGTGACCATAGTTGACAGGGTCCTATACGGATCCTGTAGTCCTTAGACACTCAGTCAGTCCAGTGGGTAGGTCTAAGTGGTGAGGAGTGGGACAGTCATTGTCGTGCACCGAACACCATGGATGACTACCCTATGTACGGTCTGCTTGTGGGGTTCTTCCTTTGGGGGACCCTCCGGCGTCTCCTCTTTCCATTGGGGTCTTGGAACACCTTTACGTGTAGAGTAGAGACCAGGGGTGGTGCTAGCACCACTAACCTCCCTGGGCGCATTCCTTAAGTTGTTGAGCGAGAGATTTGTCGATGTCACTAGAGGGATTAGGGCTTCAGATAAGCTTCAGACCATCCACTCACGACAGTGGAAGAGTGCCAAGGCACTCAAGGCAGTAATGGATGAGTTGGTAGCTGTCCCTGACCATGGGGTCACTGAGACCCAACTGGTCAACGTATTCTATCGTGCCATGCCTGAGCAGTTGCGCGGGCACTCTTTGAGAAGAGCCAGGAGTCTACCATGACCTACGATACTCTGAGTAGGGAAGTGGTAGCGTTTGAAGCACGGTCCACGCCAGTTTCCACTTTTTGGCATAAGGACCTTGACAAGGGCAAAAAGTGGAAGGGTCGTATCATTTCTGGCGAAGTCAAGGCCAAGGATCATTTGATCGTGACTCTAGATGAGGGTGGTATGGAAGAGGTCCCATATGACCAAATAGAATGGGGCCTGGAGGATGAGGGCAGTAGCGATAGTCAGGGGAGGACTTACACTGCTGTTGCAGCTGGAGGGAGGTCGCAAGGTAGAGGAGGAGGCTGGGACCAAGGAGGTCAGGCTTCCGGTGGTCGAGGACAGGGCGATCAGGGGGTTGGTGGCAGAGGAGGCCGCCAAGCGGGAGGTAGGGGTCAAGGTCCCCCGCAAAACCACTCAAGTTTCAATCGGTCACCTAGAAGGGGTGAATGGCATCCTGGTCTCCCGCAAGGCAGGCCTTGGGAGGATCTAGGCTTAGAGTTGGCAGTAGAGGATAAACCAAGATCAGTGCATTTATTGCGGTGATCCTGGACACATCATAAAATACTGCCCTAAATATAGAGAAGCCCGGTTCGCTGCACAGGCAGCAAAAGGCAACCGCCGGTATGGGTTGCAACTGCCCCTATCACTAGACCATGTGGAGAAGAGTGCGCGCACCACACAAGAACTCCCAAACCTCGTGTCTATGGCAGAGGTTGCTGGCCAGTGTCTAGATAGCTGTCCAGAGACTGCTTGTGTTAGGGTCTCTCTAGGCACCTCCCTCACATGCGTGGCAGAAGAGTTGAAGGAGAGAATGCATGTCTGGGCCAAGATGAAGAAAGATACGAAAGGACAACTAGTTCTAGTAGATGTAGAAGCTTTTAGAGGACGAGTAGGGGCCCTTGATAGATAGTGGGGCCACTCGTGTTATATCAGTAGAAAAGCACTGCAGAAGTTAAGGTTGAATCTTAAGGTCCAAAAGTTAGAAGACACCATGGTCAGTACCCTCGCAGACAACCGCACTATGTGAGTCGAGGATTATGTAGAGGGAGTCCAAGTGTACCTTACATGGTCCTAGGAATGGACTGGGGAGAGGCAGCAGGGGCCATACTCCACTTGAGAGAGCACGGGTGTAGGCTCCCTAGTCCATCAGGCGAAGTCAAGACTGCTCGTCTGTTCCGTGTGTCAGGAGTAGACAACTCCTTGGCACATTGCTGTCTCAATGCTCCCGTGTTCGCACGATTAGTGAAGAAGGAGTAACTGGAAGAGTAGGTTTTTGTAGCCTATGTTAGGCCTGCCACTGAGCCTACGGGAGAGAAACCCCTTGATCCGGCTATTGCCAAGCTGTTGGAGGAGTATACAGATTTAGCCAAGCCGCCTACAAGAGTAGTGCAGCGATCAATCCAGCATCGCATTGAGATAGAGCCTGGCAGTAGGACTCCTAAGGGAGCTATCTATAGAATGCCCCCAAGGGAGTCAGAGGAGTTGCACAAGCAATTAGACGAGCTCCTAGAGAAGGGTTGGATTAGGCCCAGTTCGTCTCCGTTTTGAGTGCCTGTTCTTTTTGTCCCCCAAAAGGAGGGAGAGCTTAGAATGTGTATAGACTATAGAGGTCTCAATGTCGTCACAGTGAAGAATGTCAAACCACTGCCCCGTATAGATGATCTGTTGGATCGGGTGCAGGGTTGCAAGTACTTCTCTCAGATAGATCTAAAATATGGCCGTCATCAGATAGAGGTACATCCTGACGACCAGTACAAGACGGCATTTCGGACTAGATATGGGCACTATGAGTTTATCGTAATGCCCTTTGGACTAACCAATGCGCCAGCTTCGTTCCAGCGTTGTATGAACGATCTGTTTAGGCCATGGTTAGATAGATTCATATTTGTATATCTAGATGATATCCTAGTCTTTAGCAAGACCCTCCAGGAGCATGAGGGCCATCTGAGGCAGGTCTTGGAAAAGCTAAGGGAAGTTAACTTCAAGATCAACGCGAAGAAGTGCGAGTGGGCCGAGATGCAAGTTTTGTACTTGGGCCACGTCTTAGATGGAGATGGCATAAAGCCTGAGGATAGTAAGATAGCAGCGATCAGAGATTGGCCAACGCCTCGCACTTTGACAGAATTGCGGTCGTTCCTAGGCCTAGCCAACTATTATAGGAAATTCATAAGGAACTTTTCCACCATCGTTGCACCCCTTCGCAGGTTGTTAAAGAAAGAAGCAATCTGGGAGTGGGATAGAGACTGCACATCGTCCCTGAAGAAGTTAAAGCGGGCCTTGATAGAGTGTCTAGGTCCTCAAGGTAGTTGATCCATCTTTACCTTTTGTTGTGACCACTGACGCAAGTCAGTATGGGATAGGTGTTGTGTTACAGCAAGATGATGGCAATGGGTATAGACCCGTAGAGTTCATGTCTGCTAGGATGCCTTCAGAGAAGGTTGCGACATCTACCTATGAGAGGGAACTCTACGCTCTCAGGCAAGCTTTAGACCATTGGAAGCATTACTTGCTTGGGAGGCACTTCAAAGTCTATTCAGATCACGAGACGTTGAGGTGGCTGAAGACGCAGGCCAAGATGACACCTAAGCTTAGTAGGTGGGCCACAGAGATGGACCAATTCGACTTTGAGCTCAAGCCGGTTAAAGGGAAGTATGATGTAGTCGCGGATGCTCTAAGTAGGAGGGCTGATTGCTTTGGAGCAATAGTTCATTATCTGGATATAGGGCGAGGCCTGCAACAGAAAGTCAAGGAATCGTATGCGTAGGACCCTATCTATAGCGATCTCCTCAAAAGAGTTAGAGAGGCTCCAGAGATTGAACCAGATTACCGCACTACAAACAGGTTGTTATCCGAGAAGACTAATGTAGCCGATCGTTTATGCGTTCCCAACAGTGAAGAGATCCATACTCGGATCTTAAGGGAATGCCACAACACAGAGGGACATTTTGGTTGACAGAAGACGTTAGCCAACCTTATTCGCACGTATACGTGGCCAGGTATGAAGGCTGACTGCATAGAGTATGTACGCAGTTGTAAAGTGTGCCAGCGAAATAAAACCACTACGCAAGCCCCTCTTGGTCTTCTCAAAACCTTACTCATTTCCGATGGGCCCGGAGACTCTATATCCATCGACTTCATGGATGCTAAGGTCAGAAATAGACATGGCAAGAGCCAAGTCATGGTGATAGTTGATAGATTTAGTAAGTATGCAGTGTTTGTTCCTTTGCCTTCAGAGGCACGAACAAATTTAGTTATACAAAAGTTTTTCGATTATTGGGTCAGTGAACATGGTTTACCGCTTTCTATAGTTAGTGATAGGGATACCAGGTTCACTAGTCAGAAATGGCAGGAGTTGATGAGAGTTGAGTTGATGAGAGTTTACGGATCTAAGTTATTGATGTCATCTGGCCGTCACCCAGAGACCAACGGTCAGACTGAGCAGATGAACAAAGTCCTGCAGCAGGTTCTGAGAATGTACATTAGACCTGACCAAGTTAACTAGGATGAGATGCTCCCAAAGGACCCAAAGGTAGCCAGTGCCTATAATAACAACGTGCACTTAGCCACTTGCCGCACTCCCAACGAATTGCATAAGTCCTTCAGACCGTGTAGACCGTTTGAGGGACTCAACCGGGATCATATTCAAAGGCTACCGCCCGGAACTAGGGAGTTCGCGATACACCATGAAAAAGATATTGCTACTGTAGTAGAGAACCTCAGGAAGGCCCAGCATAGAATGATAGAGCAAGCCAATAAGCACCGTCGCCCATCACAGTTTCAAGTAGGCGAATTAGTCTGGGTCAAGTCCAAAGAGTTTGCTCCTGAGGAGAACATCTCGCAAAAGTTACTGCCTGCATACTGAGGACCGTGGCCAGTCTTAGAAGTCAAGGGCGGAGAGGATGGACCGTCCTACACAGTCGAGTTTCCAGCGCACCTCCACACCTACCCGGTGTTTCATGCGTCAAAGTTGCTGCCTTGTACGACAAGTCAACAATTTCCATCACGGAGGTCCATGATCCCTCCGGACATGGATGGAAGATACGACATTGACGGCATCGTAGGTGAGGATGTCTTCAGAACAGGAGGTAGGGGTCGTCCACAGAAACAGTATAAGGTCAGGTTCGCTTTTCAGGAACCAGAGGACGACGGCTGGTTTACACGAACAGAACTGCTTGAGACTGCTCCCGAGGTAGTTCGCGCCTATGAGAGAGATAAGAAAGGTCCAGCCTTGGACTGAAATATTCTCGGAGGACCTCGAATTTAGCCCGGCGGGAGTGAAACGGTTTTCACAGACCTTACCTTACCTTACCTTCCCTGTGTACAGTATCAAGTCGACCCTGTGTGTCTTGAACCCGTGACCTGTGTGTTAGTAGTTGCAAGTTGTTTGTCGTAGGTCTGAGTAGTTGTCGGGTCTTGAACCTGACCTGTCGAAGTAGGGGTCATACCTGCATAGGGGTCATATTTGTTGTAGTTTTGAAGGGTCAAGGTCGTAGCTGCTACAGTCCTGAAAGGCCAAGTCCGCAAACTTCTGGAAGGTCCGGAAGTGGCCTCTCAAGTTTCTTCTCACGTTATACACAGCAGACCAGAGGCAAGTGGGCAAGTGGTGAGTCCGACTTCGCTTAGTCAGCGGTACCTAGTCCCAGTCTCACTTTGTACAGTCAGCAAGTACCATGAGGGACTGTGTGCACCATGGGCGGGGTGGAAAAGGGTAGACCAACGACTTACAGAAGTATAAATCAGGAGGCAGCATCCAGCCATTCATTCATTCCTGTGTGAGCCATGCGGAAGCACCGCCAGGCGTCTTGTGCGAGGTGGTCTGCAGATGCCCGAGGTCGAAGTGGGCTGAAGAGAGATAGAGTGTCCATAGCCAGTAGGGATTAGGCGTCCATAGCCGTTGTAGTTTAGAGGTGGAGTTCTGTGTGTGTGTATGGTACTGAGTGAGTGTGAGTGGGATATTCAGAGATCCAGAGTCGAGTGCGTGTGAATAGTTGGGTGAACACAGTGTTGGACAGAGGATGTGTGGGCGCTCAGGCGCCATCGCCAKCTGGAAGCGAGTTTGTATCTGAACTGTGTTCTTGGCTTGATTATCTCTGAGCTTTGTGTGGGCGCACAGCGCCAGTGTGAAATTGCCATCTGTTTACATGTATGCGAAGTGAAGAAGATCGCGAGTCTGATTGCAAGTCGGATTTTCTTTGTTTGGGGGGGAGGAGGGGGGGAGGGGCAGTTGGTGGATCTGGACATCTGGACCAGACACTTAACCCGGACATCAAGACCCGGACCGTCACTGCACTGCGATCCGCATGTCCGGAGTGTAACTATGCCCATGCCAAACATAATGTTTGTCTTAAGGGGTTATAGTACCGCTATACATGACTGACCGGGAGTCTGATCTGATGCTTTTTTGTCCTAATTGTCATCCTCCTTTTCCACCTGTGTGTGTGTGTGTGTGGACTTTTCATGAATCAGGACAAGCTTTCACTTCAGCAAGCACGGGCAAGGCTTCTCCAGACGGAGAAACAGCTGAAGAATGTGGAGTGGGAGCAGGAGGTGCTCAACCAGAGGTTCCAGCATGTAAGGCAACTGCTTCCTCTTGACATTTCCCCTTTCTGCAGTTTCCTCCCTATTCGCTAAAGCTTCCCCATCCTTCCTTCACGAAGTCCATTGCTCTGAGGTTTTCTCTGCAGTAGCTTACAGTCAAGCGCTCAGTTTGATCCCTGTACTGAAGATTCACATCAGGATCTTACTGGCACACGCTATTTAGGAGAACTACACAGTGCATATATACTTGAAAGCAGTGTTACCGGCGTTCAGGTCCAGCCGAGTCGTTCGGCTGGAACCTTCGAACGTTTGGGTCCCCCTGGAGACGTGTTCGGGTTCAGCCGAATGCAAAAAAAAAAGAAAAAAAAAAGAAAAGAAAAGGAAGTTAAAAAAACCCACTTTGCAGACAAACAAACAAACAAACAAACTCCCCTCCTCTCTCTTGCGCACTCCCCCGCTCTCTCGCTTCCTCCCCCCTTCTCTCTCTCTGTCTCTGTCCCTCTCTCACACACGCACACACACACACACAAACACTACCCCTCTCTGTCACACACATTCCCCTCCTCTCTTACACACTCCCCCGCTCTCTCACACACACTCCCCTCCTCTCTCTTACAAACTCCCCCGCTCTCTGTCTCTGTCTCTCTCTTACACACGCACACACCGGAACCTTCGAACGTTTGGGTCCCCCTGGAGACGCGTTCGGCTTCAGCCGAATGCAAAAAAAAAAAAAGAAAAAAAAAAGAAGTTAAAAAAAAGAAGTTAAAAAAAAAAGTCTTAAAAAAAAAAAAAAA
>BFEA01000049.1:177808-197505 GCA_003427395.1 Chara braunii
CTCTCTCTCTCTCTCTCTCTCTCTCTCTCTCTCTCTCTCTTGGAATGAATCGTTTGTGTGTGTGTGTGTGTGCGTGTGTGTGTGTGTGCGTGTGTGTGTGTGTGTGTGTGTGTGTGTGTGTGTGTGAGAGAGAGAGAGAGAGAGAGAGACAATAACTCTCCGACCTCGCGGCTCGCGCCATGCTGCTTCCATCGATAGGGTGAGCAACATCCAATGAATCTTCGGCTAGAACATGGAAACATACACTACCTGGTTGAATATGGCCGACCGCGTCATGCTACTTCCAGCGAGAGGATGAGCAAAATCGAATGAATCTTTCCCTAGAACATGGAAATATTCACTACCTGATTGAACATGGCCGACAACTTCTACGACGTGGCGCAAAAAACGAAGCCCCCCCGGCGCGGCGCGAAAAAAAACGGTAGAGAAAAAAAAGGCCGTTCATAAAGTCGCGCTGACACCAACCGCCCCCCCAAAAAACAGAAAACCCCGCCGGGCCCACCAAGCCGTGCCAACACCAACCCAAAAAAAAAAACGGCCCTTACCAAAAAACCGCGTCGGGCCCAAGGTGCACCGGGCCCATGCGGGAAAGTTCTCAGCGGAACACGTCACGCGAGACCCGCGTTTTCCTTTATATGTATAGAGATGTTGTGGTGACGCAAGCATTAGTCATATCAACTAGCCATGCATGAATACGCAAGCAGTCGCAGTGATGGCGTGCCATGTAGTACCCATAATTACGAGGCCCTCAGAGGTCTCAATGGTCACCTTCGACACTCAAGTGTCGGCTGACACGCGCCTTGAGGGGTTACCCTCTCGACGCTAGACAACTGCCTAGGCGGTTGAGAACCACACCCTCTTCTGCACCCTGTGGAGAGTGGGTGGTACACAGGTTCCGGCCTGTGGTGGCAGTCGGCTCTCGTTGCCTTGGAGCGAGCTCCATCATCAAGGGCCCGGAGAGAAATCAAGGGGTATGACTTTGACGGCTGCCACGGACTCCAACGTCCAACTATAAAATTTATAAAAAAGCAAAGGTAAAGAGGGATCTGGCTTCTCTCTTGATACGAACTGTCCTTACATTACGCACGGTCTCCATAGGTCATGTGGATGTGGAGGGAATATAAATATAAAGGGTATAAGATACGTGATGATCACTCTCACAATCACAGTGTGACTTCCTTCAAAAATGTACGACAGTCTATAGAGTTTTCCATCTGGTGTGGGTGAGTGATAGTCTACTTTGATTTTGGTTAAGGTATATTATCATTTACAGTGTAATCAGTGAGGGGATTCTGCAGACTGTGGAGGGTTCAACCTCCTGATGAGTCGGTGAAACTCCGACGAAACAGTTTGTCACAGCCCCTCGTTTGTTGTCCTCTTCTCTCTCTCTGCCTACGGTTTACCGGGCAGTTCTGTTTGTGACGATATATATATATATATATATATANCCTACGGTTTACCGGGCAGTTCTGTTTGTGACGATATATATATATATATATATATATATATATATATATATATATATATAATCGCAAACAAAATCAAATCCGGACGTCAACTCACAAGACATACCTGCAATCACATCAACCGATCCAACATCGACAAAACACACACTACACGTGGTCAACTTTAACCACTCTTTGTACTCACACCCCTTACTTTAGCCACACAAACCCAACCTTCATCCAACCTTTCATAATTAAATACTCAGTCCTTTCTAAATGGCCATTTAATAAAAGTCCGGGTAAAAACCCCAAAGAAACATTGCAATCCACACGGGCTACGGCCTTTAGGTTGAGTAGCGAGAATGAATTAGTGTTGAACCGGAACCCGACCTGTTATCAAAGGATAACAGAAGATGATCCAATGTAGGATCAACTGGAAGCTAGTCAAGCTTCAAATCACTCCAAAATAAGAGTAACCTGCAACATAGCACATGCCAGTGCACCAAGCTGTGCTTGAGTGACTTTGAAATAGTCCTACCTTTCTAACTCACCCTTGACACTCATATGAAAATATCAGGAGTTTCTGCAGTATCTCCCCTACTCGAGGGCAGATTGTCAAACTCTCAATGGTTCTAAAACATTCTAACTCCTCTAGATTTCAGAAAATTTCGGCAACGCTTCCCGTAGGAAAAGTGTCTTTGCATAATTTATACAAAGCTAAATATTAAATCCAAAAGTAATCATGATTTCACAAAGTCAAATTTTGTTCAACTCCTTGAATTAGATAAAATTTGGGCAGCATCTCCTTTAGAAAGGTAGGCTTCCCAGATTCGTACCAAGTCATATATGAAGTCAGAAAACTCGAACTTTGTGAAAGACAAAATTTTACAAACTCCTTGGATTTTCAGAAATTTCGGCAGCGCTTCTTGTAGGAGAAGTACCTTTCCAAAATTTATACGACCAATGTCGCACGCTTCCAACACCAGGTATGTCTCTCACCTCACTCACAACCTCGTTCCCCAACACACAGACGCCACTTGCACCCAAGGACCACCCTGCGTCACACCCAGCTTACATCAGCCCAACTCGGCTATGGCTGCCTGCTCCTTCCTGCTCACCCGTGAGCGCGTGAGCGCCGGCCAGCTATTAGCGCAGCATGCAGCCAGCACCCGAATGCCAAATGCGGAGGCAGGCCCTTTGCTATATGGAAGTGGNCCCGAATGCCAAATGCGGAGGCAGGCCCTTTGCTATATGGAAGTGGCCTGCCTGCGTGCTGTCCTAGGCTGCGCTGGGCCTTTCCCAAGAAGCTTCCGGTAGGCCCCGGTAGGTTGAGGCCCAGTCCACACAACTCTGACCCTGGGCCTGTAGTGGTTGCTCACGCCCAACTGTCAACGGCCTGTGTTAGGCCCACATCTCATATCCAGCCCAGGGCCTGCCTTCGGTACATTCACACAGGCTGCCCAGGGCGTGGGTTCTTCCCACCAACTGGCGCTGCGCAACTGCCTGAATTTCCCTGAGTTGCGTGGTGACCGAAATAGGGGCCCTCAGGCCCTCGTCGTGCCTGCCTTCACTTAGGGCGGCCGACGTGATGTTTGGCATGCCCTAAAAAGGGGCTCATAGGGGCATAAGCCTCGCATTCCCTCCTCCATAACTTCGCTAGTCCTCTGAGAAGTTCAGTCTTCGATGATCTAGCGCTTTCCCTTCTGCAGAGATTTCTCATATTGAGCTACGATCTGAGGAGCGGTCTGCATGAGTTCCTCCCTAGTGAACCAGCGGTCCTCCTTTGGATCCAGATGATGTCGGAACCGAACTCGGTACTGCAGCTTCGGTTTCGGAGGACGTCCCCTGCCTGTCGGTCTTGGAACGGGCAGCTCCCTGTGATCCACGATGTAGTCTATGTCCACCTCTCCATCCATGGTTGGGGCCAGCATTGAGCGTCGAGAAGGAAACTGATCTGTTTCCTTGAAAGGTGCAAGCTTGGAGGCGTGAAAGACAGGGTAAGTGCGTAAGTGACCAGGGATGCGAATAACATAAGACGGGCCATCCGGTTCATTCCCCACGACATCCAATACCTCCCACGGTCCAAAGTACTGTGGCATGAGCTTGCGGGAGATCCCGTGCTCCTGTCCCAGTTCTAAGGACTTGACCCAGACTCTCTCTCCTACCTGAAATGTGGATGGGCGACGGTGTTTGTTCTCAGACTCTATCATCGCCGCCTGTGCCTTGTGCATCTGCTCAACAGCCTGCTGCATTAGTTGCTCATATCGATAAGCAAACTTTAAAGTCCCAGGTGCAGCAGTCGGCTGATTGTCAGGTAGTAAAAAGTCTAAAGGCAGTCGGGGTCTGAAGGTCAGTAGCAAGCTGTTAGGACCGACTCCGGTTGCTTTGTGCACAACATTATTGTACAAAGTGGCGATGAGAGCAAGTTTCTCATCCCAATCTACCTGATTTGGCTTGATGTAATGCCTTAGCAGGTGTTGTACATCGCGGTTCATTTGTTCAGCCTGCCCGTTGGCCTAAGGATGATTGCCTGATGTCATCTGCAGTTGCGTGCCTTGCTCTGCAGCTGCTGCTTTCCACAATTCACTGGTAAATCGCACGTCCCGGTCACTAACGATAGACTTTGGCAATCCAAAATCTCTAACCCAATTCTCTTTAAACATTTTAATCACATACTCCATCTTAGATGTTGCTGGCATTGCAACTAACCTAGCAAACTTACTAAGCCTATCCACAATGACGTAGATGTAGCGCATTCCACTCTTGCTGGTGACCAGTGTATCCATGAAGTCCATGGACAGACTCTCACCAGGCCTTACCGGAATCGGAAGGGGCTTAAGAAGCCCAAGAGGGGTCTGTGTACGGGGCTTGTCTCTTTGACAGACCTGACAAGTCTCCACGTACAACTTGGCGTCTCTCATCATTGTGGGCCACCAGAACCGCTGCAGCAGATTAACCGCAGTCTTCTTGAACCCAAAATGTCTTGTGGCATCATGACATTCGCCTAAAAATAAACTGCGCAAAGACTCCCTATTAGGAACAAAACAAACGTTTATTCCCAACCTTCTCAAGGAACAGCAAGCCGTTGACCAACTCAAACTCGACAGAAGTCCCTTTGTCCTTTGCCTCGAGTCTGCGGATGATCTCAAACATAAATGGATCCTCGCGATAGGCCTCCACCAGGGACTGAGTAACATTGTCCGCAAGATTGAACTCAGTAATCAGCGCACCTGAGAAATCAGGTCTACGCGTCAAGGCATCAGCAACCTTGTTGTACTCGCCCTTAATGTACTGGGGCTCGAAGTCATACTGCTCTATGACTTCGATCCAACGCTTGAGAGTGTCAGAGAGTACCGGCTGAGTTCTCATCCATCTCAGGGTCTGATGATCAGTCCTGAAGATGAAGAACTTCCCAAGGAGATAGTGCCTCCAATGGGTCAGAGCCTTGTACACCGCGTAGAGTTCCTTCTCATAGGTGGACTTAGCCAACTTCTGAGACGACATTTTCTTGGATATGTACTCAACTGGCCTTAACTTTTTCCCCTCTTGTTGTGCAAGTACGGCGCCTATGCCATATTGGCTAGCATCCGTAGTCACTATCAATGGCTTGTCAGGATCAGGAAGTTTCAAGACTTCGTAATGCGTCAACGCATGCTTCAGATGTCTGAAAGCAGCCTCGCATCTCTCGGTCCACTCCCATGGGGTGTCAAGGCGGGTCAGATCAGTCAAAGGGGCGGCAACTATGCTATAGTTCTGCACGAAGTTGCGATAGTAGCCGGTCATCCCTAAGAAAGATTTCATCTCAATCACAGACTAAGGACGCGGCCAGTCACGAATGCTGGCCACCTTCGCGTCCCTCCGCAAAAATCTCATGACCCAAGTACAAGACACGGGAGCGGCCAAACTCGCACTTTTCACCGTCGATCTTGAACTTGTCCTGTCGTAGGAGACTCAGGACTTTGTCCAAGTGCGCAACGTGCTCCTCGACAGTCTTACTAAAAATAAATATGTCATCGAGGTACACGATGACAAACTTATCCAAGTAGTCATGAAAGATCCGATTCATAGCGTGCTGAAAGGTGCCAGGAGCATTGCAAAGGCCGAAAGGCATCACCACAAACTCGTACAGACCGTACCTGGTCTGAAATGCGGTTTTATGTTGATCCTCGGGCCGGATGGCAATCTGATGGTACCCGGACTTTAGATCTATCTTACTGAAGTACCGACACCCTTGCATTCTATCTAGCAAATCGTTGATGCGGGGTAGGGGCTCTCTGTTCTTGACAGTGATGGCATTGAGGCCCCTATAGTCAATGCACATCCTCAGTGTCCCTTCCTTTTTCTTAGGCACGAAAAGTATTGGAGACCCATAAGGAGAGACACTCGGCCGGATCCATCCCTTCTCTACGAGTTCCTTGAGTTGTCGGTGAAGCTCATCGAGCTCGCCTGGAGACATCCGATAGATCCTACCCTTCGGGATGTTAGACCCTGGCATAATCTCTATCGCGTGGACGACCTCCCTCTCTACAACCCCTGTCGGCTCTTCAAATAGATCAGGGTACTTGGCAACTACTCTCTCTATCTCCGGCGTCATTTTCACCGGCTCGCCTGCAGCAGAGACATAAACTAGATACATACCCTCCTCCMGATTTTGCTTATAATAGTTATAGAACGCGGCCGCACACATGCATCCGTGGGACTCAATCAGACTACTAGCTTTGAACTTATGTAATCTAGCGGTCCCTCCACCTGGCAAAGTGTGTTTGGCCACTTTTCGGTCCCAGTCAAACTGGGGCTGTTCCACAGAGAGGTAGTACATACCTTCAACATGTCCATGGGGAGTTCACCGCTCACTAGGAACGAGACGCGATGTCTCAATTCCCCTCCCGCGTACAGGAAACAACACTCAACATCTTGGAGGTAGTCATTAACTACCATGCGCTGTTTGTTGGCATAGGTCGACTCCACAGGTCGACTTAGGTGCTGCACTTGCCCCTGTAAGTGCAGCCTCTCAACGCACGCGCGACTAATAAAGTTCCTTGTCGAGCAAGTGTCATAATAGGCCCCGGCCTTGTGGCCGCCAATGACCACCTCGCTGACGAACATCTCACCCTTCGGGGCTTTGACCAGGGCCGTCCAAGAAGCTAGCGGGTCTGATCTAGACCACTCCTCCTCTAGCTCCTCTGAGGACTCAAACACATTCATCGAACAAAGGCTCGATGGGTCTGAACGTGTTTGCGGGACGACGCTGGAGTCAGTAGCTTGGGCCATCTCTCAAGATGGTGAGGGTGTATCCACCACCTCGGCCCTAGTAGGAACAACTATTATTCCTACTGGCCCGACGTGTTTCCCGAAGCAGTGCCAGAAGTACTAGCTACATTGCTACCAACGGGAGTGGAGGATCCCAACGCCTGCCCCATCGTAGGCGGGATCTTCTCTGTCACCTTCTTATTGTGGCACTTGAATTGTTGTGGCCATATTGACCACATCGAATACTGGCCTGCCGGGTGTATCTATCTCTCCACACATCCTCTGTGAGACCCGCCTTCTCCCATGGGGGAGCGTTGGGGTCAACTTGACTCCTTGACCGGGAGCCTCCACTGCGTCTACCGGTCGCCTTACCTTTTTGAGCTACGGCAGCGACAACTCCACCCCCTGAAGCTTCAGCGCTGCCAGCCTATGAACCTACGCCCTCCTGGAAGTTGTCCTCTAACTCGATGGTGGAACCATCGTTATCAACAAACATTATGCGACCCTTCGCCTTCCAGTTGGGAGGCAGTGACTTTTTCCTACCATCCGTAGTGGGTGCCTTCCCATGCCCTATCTTCGCCTCTAGGGCCTTCTTGCTAAACGAGGGGAAGTTGTGAACATTGATGTTGGCCTCACCTGCCAACTGATTCCTGAGAGGCATGGGAAAGCATCTCAGGCAGGAGCTGAGTAAAACCTGGGGGTCATAGCGCACCCCAGGGACACAAATCAGATGCTCTACAGCGTCGGTGGCCTCCCTTACTGACTTTAACTGCATCGTGTGCAGTGTCAGGATCGCATCAGTGGCCTTTTGGGCCTCCTGAGGATCATGCCACCTTTCTTCCACCAACTTGAGGAAGTCATCCAATTGCTGTGTGACCGCCCAAGAGCGAAAGTTGTGACCGTATCCCTGTAGTTGTACTAAACCGCTCAACCACTTTGCTGCACTACCCTCTAGGTAGGATGCAGCCACAAGCACTTCCTCGTGCGACAAGGTGAGTTTACACTTGACATAGACCGGCACTGCCTTCAACCAAGTGTCGAGGTCTTCGCCCCTCTTATCCCCTGTGAAGGGTTTAGGAGCAGCGATGGCTGTCTCTGGTACCCACTGAGTTTGTCCCGGTCCCTGCATCCCACTGGGCTGTGGACCCTGAGATACAGGCGGCTGCACTGGCTGCAGGGGTTGTGTACCCTGCGGCTGTACATGCTGCGAGACATCAGGTTGCGTTGTAACTGAAATCTGCAACGGAGGTTGGGAATACACTGGCTGTACAGGAACCTGCAAACTAGGACCTGCTGAGATCCCTCCTGATAGCGGCATGCCCAGGGAACCGGTCTGAACCGATGTTGGGGCTGTGTATGGGGATACCCTATTCACCGGTGGGACAAAAGGAGGAGGATGTGCAACGGGCCAGGCACCTGGCCTGGACGGCGATGGCGCAAACTGAGCTCGTCCGACCAATACGGCCAGACTCTGCTGAATGTCTTGAAGGAGGGCTGTCTGGTGGTCCTGCATTTCAACTACGTCTAGCAGGACAGGCCGTATGGTCCTCACTTCGTCACTCATGTGCGTCAGATCCATCTCCTCTAACTCACTAACGTTTGCTTCTCTCCGTTGCATCCTGGCTCTTCTCCTAATCATTCTCTCTTTCTCAGCCTTAATCTCGCCTAAAGCCTGCTGTAGCTGTGCCTTGCGAGCAGCAGCTCGCTGTATGGCGACCTCCTCGGGTGTCATCGCCAATGGTTGGCTTGCCATTACGCCAGCGGACTGACTCTGGGTCTGAGCGACCGTTGACCCAACAGAACCTGAACTGCTAGCCTGGGTAGTCTGCTGCGCAGAAGTGGCCTTTGCTTTCGAAGATGCGGCTTCACTTACTAGTGCCCTGCTAGCCTCTGTTGCTCTAGCTCTCCTCTGCTTCTGCAGCCTCTCCCTACGCTGACGGAACAGGTATCTGTCTCCCTCTGGTCCTAATGCCAAGTGGGCAATCGGGTGTCTAGCCGATCGCAAGATTCGGTCGTCCTCCTTAGTGTCCTCCCTGTCGCTTATAAGCTACAACAGTGCACACAATCTGCACCTGTGCACTCTAGATGCCTACCGCAGTGTAATGCACAGACCAATTTAAAATAAACAACTAATTAATTGGTGGTTGTATCAGAGACTATACATTCAGGTCCAACAGGTAAGTCAG
Source organism: Chara braunii (assembly GCA_003427395.1). Classification (NCBI taxonomy): domain Eukaryota; kingdom Viridiplantae; phylum Streptophyta; class Charophyceae; order Charales; family Characeae; genus Chara; species Chara braunii. The sequence continues at coordinate 186,690 of BFEA01000049.1, forward strand.
ATTCCTACAAACGAAACTATTTTTAGTTTGATTAGTCCGCAAACAGAATGCACAGTGAACAAAGACAGTTCTAATTATGCTGTCTGTCAGATGTCAAATTACTGTACATCTAACTAATCAAAACATAAAAATAAAATCATTTGTGTGGATAGGACAGTATGAATTTTTTTTCGAGAAATCTTCCCCTCCCTCAATTCCCCTGAGTGTCACTTGACGTCAACGTTCTTGAGCAATCCGGAGAGCGTTGCATGTCTAAAAGGTGTGTGTTCGGCCCACCCCTGTGCCCCGAGTATCTACTGAGCTGGCCAGCCCTGCACTGAATTATCCTCGCGTGCAGCGAGCCTTACAACCATTGGCTGATCCAGAGGCAATTTAACGACCGCCCCCAAGTGTCATTAGGAATTATTTTACATCGCAGCAGGACGACGATCACAACCAATGGTTTCCCCTTCCGGTGCTTATGTAAAGACGCCCGGTCTCGTCTCCCATAGGGTTGGCCTGCCCTTCAGTACCCATCTAACAGCGCAACAAGTCGAACAAAGGACAAGCAGCAAAGCATGCGTGCTCTACTCCCGGTGGGTTGGCATGGTGACCGTGACTCAGTGCTTCATCCAGGGCCCTTCAGAAAGCTCCGCCCATCTTCCCCCAGATACTCTCAAGGTTGAGCGCACTCGACTCCTCACAATGAGAGGACTCTCAAGAAGGAACACACAACCTCACGGTAAGAAGTGTCGAAGAGGGTAGATAAGGTTAAGAGCAACGTACCTCAAATAGCTGCGCCCAACCATAGAGATAATCTCACTAGATGACCTGATGCCGATTGTGATGACCAGTCATTGCTTCGGCACAACCAGCATTGCACGCCGTTCCACCTCAACACCAATCGCACATCAGATAGTTCTCATCACGCTGTCCAGACCCACATTACACCACGTAGCCTTCCTGGCGATCCCCTCACCTCCTGGGTCACCACTTACTCGTCTCCGCCCTCCTCACTACACACCACTTACGGCCCAACTCACCAAGCAGACCGCATGTATGTACCGCATTAGGCAGAAGACAAGCGCCAGATGAGCGCAATCGTACCACAACTCTGATACCAAATTGCAAGGAAGATGAGCAAAAGCGAACTTCAGCAATCAAATAGCATCATATACACAAGACCAGATAGTCGTGACCTCGAACCAACTGCAAAATTGCATCACGAGTTTCACCAAATAAGAACACACCAAAAGCTCATAATTTACAATGCTGAAATTGTCTCATCATCATCATCAACGAAAAACCAATGTTGATATTCTATCTGGCGCTTGACGCCTAGACTACATATGGCAGATCCTATCTAGCCTATACTACAATGCCAAAGATGACGTCAACAACTTTCCCGAAGTACGAGGATACAACGACCAATGTCGCACGCTTCCAACACCAGGTATGTCTCTCGCCTCACTCACAACCTCGTTCCCCAACACACAGATGCCACTTGCACCCAAGGACCACCCTGCGTCACACCCAACTTACAACAGCCCAACTCGACTATGGCTGCCTGCTCCTTCCTTCTCACTCGTGAGCGCGTGAGCGCCGGCCAGCTATTAGCGCAGCATGCAGCCAGCACCCGAATGCCAAATGCGGAGGCAGGCCCTTTGCTATATGGAAGTGGCCTACCTGCTTGTTGTACCAGGCTGCATTGGGCCTTTCCCAAGAAGCTTCCGGTAGGCCCCGGTAGGCTGAGGCCCAGTCCACACAACTCAAGCCCTGGGCCTGTAGTGGTTGCTCGCGCCCAACTGTCAACGGCCTGTGTTAGGCCCACATCTTCTATCCAGCCCAGGGCCTGCCTTCGATACATTCACACAGGCTGCCCAGGGCGTGGGTTCTTCCAACCAACTGGCGCTGCGCAACTGCCTGAATTTCCCTGAGTTGCGTGGTGACCGAAATAGGGGCCCTCATGCCCTTGTCGTGCCTGCCTTCACTTAGGGGCCGACGTGATGCTTGGCAGGGCCTAAAAAAGGGCTCATAGGGGCATAAGCCTCGCAATTACCTCTCAGTTGAGTAAAACCCCAATACCCTAGCTTACATATGGCATAAGAAGGTTAAGCCAAACCGAGACCACATTGCTTAACCTCCGCCTTCGTATATACAAAACAGAGGGCACTACTACTTCTTTCTGCTTTGGGCAGTTAACTTGACCAAACCGAAGCCACATTGTCTAGCCCTACCAAATGTTTAATATCCAGATTTATAATAACTCTTTGAACCCCTTTTATCTTTTGAAGACTAAGACTGAGTCAAACCGTAGCCACATTGCTCAGTCTGCCTTAAAATACATTTTTTGTATTCTTAATTAAATATTATCTTCTCCTTTTTGTGATAAGCTATAGTCAGACCAAACCGAAGCCACATTGTCTGACTAGCCTGTTCAATAACAAAAATATATGACATATATATGGGTGAGTGATAGTCTACTTTGATTTTGGTTAAGGTGGATTATCACTTACAGTGTAATCAGTGAGGGGATTCTACAGACTGTTGAGGGTTCAGCCTCCTGATGAGTCGGTGAAACTCCGACGAAACAGTTTGTCACAGCCCCTCGTTTGTTGTCCTCTTCTCCCTCTCTGCCTACGGTTTACCGGGCAGTTCTATTTGACAATATATACTACGACTTCGCTAGCTTCCTGCTACGGTTTTCTCCGGTCAAGTCGAGCGGCAGTGGTCGGGGCCGTCACTACGTGGCCATGCTGTGCCTCTAGTGCCAGCGGCGTGTCTGGAGTGTATTTTTTGGCTGTGACAGACCTTTCTTTGTTTCGTGGGTGTTTTGCTGGCTTGTGATGGGGTGTGAACCGATAGTCTGTAGAGTTTTCCATCTGGTGTGGGTGAGTGATAGTCTACTTTGATTTTGGTTAAGGTGGATTATCACTTACAGTGTAATCAGTGAGGGGATTCTACAGACTGTTGAGGGTTCAGCCTCCTGATGAGTCGGTGAAACTCCGACGAAACAGTTTGTCACAGCCCCTCGTTTGTTGTCCTCTTCTCCCTCTCTGCCTACGGTTTACCGGGCAGTTCTATTTGACAATATATATATAAAATCATATTTTCAGTTTTCTCCTTATGTGAGTGACTTCAGACTAAGCCAAACCGAAGCCAAATTGCTTAGTCCTCCGTCTGGATCTGACCGAAGCCACATTACCCAACTCTTAAACCCTTTCAGCAAGCAAACCACCATAACCACAACAACCAGGCCTGGCCAAAGCCACATTGTCTGGCTGCTTAGATAACAACTTACAGGGGTATGACAATCAGACCTGACTGAAGCCACATTGTCTGAATGTCAGAAACACGAACAATACGACAATTAAGCCTGACCGAAGCCACATTGCTTGGCTGCAGAGAAAATAAAAATAAACAAAGGAGACCCAATCATTGCAGGCAAAACAACCCCAGTTCATCCCTCTCTGTCTGACTTCAAACAAGCAAAAGAAAGAAGAAGACTAAAGTTTGCGCATGCATTCCTTTACTTTATTCTGACTTAGTCCGGGAAAGTCAAACATAAAATGTATAAGGATGCATTCAGTATAATCAGACATTCATAGAGAGATATATTCATAAGGGTTTAACAGGGGTTTATAGAAGGAGCCAAAGAATTACCTCTTGGTTCCCTGCCTCCAGAACTCCTCCTGAGTTCCGACAGAACTCCCCCAATCGGTGGGCAGACTCCCCACAGAGCCTTGATGTGGTCCTACGGGTTGCAATCCCGCCTGCCACCTTCCTCTCGTAACCTTAGACTAGACTTAGAGTGAGAAGGGCAGAAGGAGGGGTTTCAGACGCTCGAGATACAAGAGAGGGACAGATTCAACTCGCAGGAGAGGGCCTTGAAATCTCGATGCTCCTGAGGGCCCCCGCAATGGCGACCAGAACGAGCAGCAGATGGTCAAACTGTCAACTGCTGATTGTTGACCCTCCCCTTGACGACCCTCCAACTTGCAGCAACAAATCCCTCTCAATCACAATGTTGTCCCTTTTTAATTGAATCCTCCGCTTCACAGTCTTAGATGGACCGCGCTCAAATAGAGCACACCTTTAATTGCACCGCAGTCAAAAGTCAATTAATTTTAACTAAAAACTGCACCCATGGTAAGCGCACGCAGCAACCTGGGCACCATGGCACCACACAACACTAAACATAAGCACCGTCGTCCTTCACCTAGCTACACCTAGGACTAGTCTCAACAACATGCGCAACAACAGCAGTGCATAGCGAGGAGCAGGCTACATACAGCGCCATGCACAACAAAGCGCAGCACGGCCGGACGGACCAATAGTCAGAACGCCCGACAGTAGCACAGACCAGCAACGTCAGTAGCTCAACAATCAACTAGTGGACCACAACAGTAACAGCTCTATGCAGTGGCACAGTTCATCATCAGTAGCAGCATGCCGTGCAGTAAGTACACTGCAAAAACGCAGTGAGGCTGTACCGAGGAACTTAGCTGTTCGTTGTTTGAAGCCTGTGGGTGTCTAGCAGCAACGCAGACCTGAAATCCCACAACTACGATATCAGTCTGTTGTCAGAGCAATTATGCACCGTCTGAGCATGCAACAGCAGCAACCAGGTCAATGTGCTAGTCTCCATAATGAGCAGGTATGCGCCCTCACATCCTTTGCAAATCTCCGACCGCATTCACTCTACCAACGAAGGGCGGTCATGTACCAACCAGGCAGGACAACGAGCAAGCAAGTGGGAGCAGCAGATACACTAGCTCGATTGTGGCGGCAGCTGCTGCTCTTTGGCGCCGTGGCTGGCAGTGTTAACCGTTCCTTGCTCCCAACAGGCGTGCTCACATTCAAACCTCTCTCAGCAAAACATGGAAGGTCGGTAGTACACTCGTAGAACTCATCAATGACACTTGGGATGGGCTATAACTGCAGAGTAGCTGCAACAGAGGAGAACGGGCAACTACTACAAGTCTGACCGCTGCCCAACCGTAGGAGCAAGCAACAACCGTTCATGCTACTGAGCAGCAACGTCCACGTCTATGGGCTAACCAAAAGTGGAGAATAACAATCAATCTCCTACTAAAACGTAGGAAGATGCAGGTCACCGAATCTACCCACTGTCGCGCCCGGTACCACGCAAAATGAGGGTGAGTTTCCTGCTAGAACCATAGGGGAGTGTCACGCAAGATCAGCAATCCCCTTCCTGTCTCTCCCCACTTTGCTGATATCCTGCTCTCACCGAATCTGGCCGCGACCTCGGTCAGATACGGCAGCTCAAGCTAAGCCCGAACTAAGTGAACTTACCTTTCCTCCAATAAATACATTCCTTCCAAAAGTCGGGATATGCTGCACATATTAGTTCTAAAATGACCACGGCTATCCAAGTGGTGAGGAGTTCACCAAATAAAGGAAATCTGAATTTAATGAACTATTCGTCGTTTCGCAGTGCAAAGTGCTCACACTGAGACGTGCATGGTGTGCCTGTTAGCATTCGTTGCTCTCTCTCTCTCTCTCTCTCTCTCTCTCTCTCTCTCTCTCTCTCTCTCTCTCTCTCTCTCTCTCTCTCCCTCCCCCCTCTCTCTCTCTCTCTCTCTCTCTCTCTCTCTCTCTCTCTCTACGCCAGGCATAACTCCTACCAGGTTCATTTTTCTTCAGCTGCTCACAGTTTAGGAAGAACGAGACACAGTCATCCCAACGAGCGTTCTCGAGAGTGAGGACGACCGCAAGCAGTATTGCAGTCGCTCATGAGCCATCGATACCGAATCAACACTGGGAACGTGGTGGCAAAGAAGACGACCACCGTGGCAAGGCAAACACGACGATAGTCTCAGCAGGGGGCGGACACGTTGGACGACGTCGTGGCCACGAGGAATGGCCCGATCACATCGAGCAGCTAGTTGAGCCGTTGAATACTAGGAACAACGCTGATCCGAACCTGTGCACCGCGATTCTACTCACAAAAATGTGCAAAATGAGAATGAATTTTCCGCCAGAAGATGGGAAGATACATCACCAAATTATCCTATGTTCCCCCCTTTCCTGCTTCAAGTTTTGCGCCTGATCTATTCGATCCCTTCTTTCTCTTCCTCGATCCTTCCTTCCTTTATTGTCCCGCCTCTTACCTTATTCGTGCTCCCTATGTTTTTCTCTGAATCACTTAAAGGAGATACACACGCCCGCGCACCCGCATGAGCACGACACGGGGAGGAGACCATCGGAGCTTGAAGATGGCCCACAAATCAAAGGCGGCTCGTACAGAAACAATGAAGGTGGCTGCGGAGTGAAACTACCATCACGACCTGAAGTCACGGTCGCGAGAGATGACAGGTGAGTCCGCCCGGGCGCCGATATCGTTCCTCACCACCCATACAAGCCGTGATGAATCTTCCTCTGAAATATGGGAAGGTGCACGACCATGTTTGTAACTTCCCCTAGTTGCCCCGCAGCCCCGCAGCCCCTACCCCTCGTAGCGGTTAGACAGATGCCCGAATCAAGATTCTGCCGCATCCATTTGATCCGGACCGCCTCGAAACCCCCACTTAGCATCTTGTCTCGCTCGATTCCATGAAGGAAGGAGCGAGATACATGATTTTAGTTGTAGCTCGTTCTTTTTCCTTCCTCCCCGACTACTCCGCGCACCACGTTTTCACTCTAACTCCGTTTCTACTTACTCTCTACTAATTCTACGCTCAGATTCGTGGTCGCCAGCCCCCCAAACCCCCATGTACCACCTTTCCCCACTCGTTTTTGTTAAGAAACGAGTGGGGTATAGCTTTTCACCTCCGCCATAGCCCTTGCCTTCGTGGCTGTTGACGTCTTCAATATTGAACGCACCTGGCATGGACCTGCGCCCAGGTTCATTCGACCTCCCTCTCACTCTTTTCTTTCCCTCGTGCCTCTTGTCGCCTCCTTTTTGTTCTCCCCCTTCGTCTTCTCGTCTTCATCTCCTCCTCCCGGCGAGGCTTAATCCTTCAGACAAGCATATGACTACTGGCAGGATCAACCATGGTGACGGGAGACAGCAAGAGCCATGCGCTCGGTCCCACCGCAACATAGTGGAAGCGCTAAATCAGCTCCAGCCACTCTGAGGAAACTTTTGTGGGGAAACAACTACTAGGTCTGACGAATGATTTGCAGCAGTATTGCTGCGAATTCCTGCCACAGCGCCCGTGGCCCACTGGGCCAAGCCTAGCCCACCATTTCTTTTGTGTCCCATTGGGCATGCGCAGACTCAAACCTCTCACAGCAGATCGTGGTTGGCAGACGGTGCAGTCGCAGACTGCGCCCCGCTCAGCTCCGGCTACCCGAGGGAAGCTTCAGAGGGAATCAGAAACTAGGTGGCCCGAGTAGTCTTCCACCCTATACCCAGGTCCGAAGGACAATTTGCAGATCAGTATCGCTGTGGGTTTTTACCACAGTACCCATGGCCCTTTTATGCTCATGCCTTGTTTACCAGCTGTCGGAACAGCCTGCCGCACAGCAAGCACTGCGGCAGCCTCCCACTGGTGCCCTCTGTTGGACTGTGCCCAGGACACAGTTCACCATCTTTCGGGTTCCAAGCGCGGATTTTGGTGGCAGTAGGCAAATATTCAAAAGAAACTTTGAAGACCGAAGTGTGGGTAAGGGTTCCATGTGCACAGCTTCCAGGACAGCCTGCCACACAGCAAACACTGTGGCAGCCTCCCACTGGTGCCTTCGGGCAGACTGTACCCACGGCACAGTTCATCATCTTTCGGATTCCAAGGGGTCGCACCGCTGTACCTTTTCAGATGGGACAAGGCCCTGCCCGCCTGCAGAAATGGCTAATTGGTACTTTGCTGGTTGCACGGCGCCACCCACAAATCTTGCGCAAGAACTCTTCGTGAACAAAGATAAATAAAATAAAAAAATAAATAAGTAATAAAAATAGGACATTTGTGGTAAACTTTCGGTCTGTATTTTTGACAGTTCATAGGTGTACCAACTGTACCAGGCTGCTGGTTGCCTAGCCAGCCCCGGAGCATTGGTTGGGCGCTTCAGTGCCATTCATTCTGACACCCGGACGAGTAGAAGGGCGCAGGCCCGCTGCAAAGCCTGTAGCACGAGCCTAAGTGAGGCGGGTCCAGGTGCAAATCTTGGTGATGGCAGCAAAATTCAAATAAGAACTTCTGAAAACTGGAGTGGGGAAGGATCCCATGTGCGCAGTCGTGCACAATCTGCGCCCTTTGCCACTGTGCCCAGGCACATTTCGCCGTCTTTTGGGTTCCAACGGGCATGCCCACCCTCAAACCTCACCCAGCAAGAAGTGGGACGGCGCACACCCACATTCAAACCTCTCTCACCAGATCGAGGTTGGCAGATGGTGTACTGCGAAGGGTCCCCGCCACTCAGGTTTCTTTTGCCTCGTGGCATGCACGTTGAATTCATCGGCCCGCGTTTCAACAGTTCATGGACGTATCAATTGAGCTACGCCCACTGGTCCCGCAAACGATCCTGATACCAACATTGGTACCACGACCCAGAAGCGGGACCAGCAACTAAAATAACTAAAGAAAAATAAAAAAATAAGAGCAAAACAAAAATAAAATACAAACATCGGGAACCGGTGCTTTGGGGAGGGGAGACCGTCGACGCCCCTCTCAATTCCGTCGACCGGGCCCACGGACGGCCCGACAACAAAACCAAGGGGAAATAGCCCCGCCGGGCCCTCAACCCCTCGACATCTTCAATCGTTCCAACGCTCCATCACCACTGGTCCCCGCCCTCGATCCTTGTACCTCCGCTTTGAAAGTCCACTACCATAACCAATAGTGCTATGACCAAGGCTGGCATTGGCACTAGCGGAAACCTATATGAGTTGGTTCTGCTTGTTGCACGATTACACTCAAACGCCCCAAGCCAACGCCTTGTCCTACTCCCGCCGAACCTGCGGCTGTCGACCCCTGACACCTAGCGCATGAGGGGCCTGGTTACGCCCGCGGCTGCCGCGCATTCTGCTCACTATGGCGAAGCCATGTCGCCATACGACCAGTCAAAACGCCTCTCTGTCCTGCGTACCACACGACTCCAAGTTCCTTCCAAAAAAAAAAAAAAAAAAAAAAAGATACTGACGGTAAAACCCGATCCTGGCCACGGCAAGCCACCATCGTACCCATACGCGCGCCACAGTCAAATGTTTTAATCAAAGGTAAAAATATTGTTTTAGCCCTAATTAAATCAAGAAGCTTCACAACGTACCCATACGCGCGCCGCATTCAAAGCATGCGATCGCGGCGACACTTGGTGGATTTCAGGCGCAGATTTGAAAGCATCCGCACCGCTGATCTACGCGTTTTATGAAAAGCGGAGGTTAGCTCAGGAAGCTTCACGACCAGCCCCTCCCACCCGGACTGTGGTCCCTCCCTCAGACAGATATCTTCGCCCTCGCAGGTAAGCTCGGTTCTTCAAGGAGGGGGGGGTGTGGCATACTGCGTAGCCACACGGGCCCTGCAGGGCCCGTCCCGGACATTCAGCGTAAAAGCCTAAAACTTAGGGCTTACAGGCCCCGTTCGTTTCAGCCTGAAAGCTGAAAAACGAGGGCCTGCAGGCCCTACCCCGTTTCAGCCTATTTTTGGGTCTTTTCAGACCCAGAGTTTTCAGCCTGAAACGGAGGGCCATTTTCAGGCCCTCATTGTTTCGACCTGCCCCTAAGACTCAGGCACGTAAACAGGGATGCGGAACAGGCCAGAAATAGCCTGTTCCTCACGAGTTTGAGCAGGAGCTGCAGCTGCAGCCCCTGCCTCCCTTCGGCAAGCTCAGGAGGCACACCCGGTAGTACATAGGAAGTTCCCATGCACTTCACGGGTAGGTAGAATCGGTAGGCACGGGTAGTCTTTAGGATTTCGGCCGCAGCACTCAGGAGGAGCGCTGCAGTAGTCTTCAGCGCTAGGTGGTATTAGCGCTAGCTGTAGTCTTCGGCGCTGGGCGCCATAGCTGTAGTTGTAGTCTTCAGCGCTGGGCGCTGGTAGGTGGTAGATCGTAGAGTGGGAGAGAGAAACTGGCGGAGGCCAGTGGTACTTACCTGTGGCGCCATCACTCCAGCTCCATCTTCGTGGTACCTGCATCAAGACGCCAACTTCACAGGTTAGTACTTGACACAGAGAGAGAGAGAGAGTTCTTCTTCTTCCTCTTCTAAGTCCACCTTCTCTTCTCACCCTCTCGCCACCTGACTTCTCAGACTACGACAGAGAGAGACAGAGTTGTGACTTGAGACTTGACGACATTGGATCCAGACTTGACATTTGGGATTCATACATTTCGACGAGGGACTATTTGGGCTTGTGCCGAAGACTTGGTGTTGACGACATTCCCATCTTACCCCTCCTCTTCGTCTATCCCCTTCCTCTTCGTCTGTGTATGGTATGGGCTGGCGCAGTCTTCCTGTGTGAAGCGCCAGGCCCATTTCACACCATGTAAGGATGATGATGATGTATGTTCAGGGCTGCATTGCAACAGTGATTGTTCGGATCACTAGTATCTAAGTCTTCCGTTGTGCTATCTTATACTTTGTATTGAAAGGTCGGTTCTTGTTCTGGTCTGCACATTACAGTATGCAACAGTTTGGTATTGGAGCGGACCTCTCATTCAGAGGACCCGCTCAATCAAGTGGCCAGCTTGCGATCTATTGATCACTCATTAGTAACGCAAGTAGGACTTAGTCAAATCTCTGAATTTTTTTTTTCTCGCAACAACTATCTGAAATTTCTGATATTCGCATTTCGTTTTACCTGAAAATTTCTGATATTAGTAGTTCGTTTTTATGTAGCAAATATCTGAAAATTTCTGATAAATCGCATTTCGTTTTGTC
>BFEA01000049.1:228763-240395 GCA_003427395.1 Chara braunii
GCTCTTAGTCTCATTGATTTGGCTACCTTAGGGCTGCGTTCCCCGCGCCCACACGGTAGACAATGGGTGAATAAAATGGTTGATTCGGGGAAGACAGTGTCTCAGAAGGCTGAGACTTGTGATGAGAAGCCTCAGGTACAACTCAAGATCACAGTACAGACTGAGACACCTATTTTGCTTGACCCTTTAGAGGCTGAACTGCGGGCCCAGGAGGAGAAACTCCGCCAACAGGCCCAGGCAGTTGAGTCTCTAAAGGTTGAGCTGAAGAAGAAGGAAGAAGCAACTCAGAAGGAGGCTAGGAGAAAACTTATGATCGCAGATGTGGAGAAGGTGAGGACAAGTGGTAGTTCCAGTCAGTCCAACAAGGACATGGTTGAATTCATCCTCTTCCAGGATGATATTCACCGTTCTTACTTTACTAATTGGGATGACCGGAGAACCAGTCTGGAGAATAGCCACTCAACTTTTTCCAAGAAGCTGGATGACATTTCTGCCAAACTGGATCTGATCTTTAGTGACCTCAATATCCCTACCACTTCCTCTGCTCCTCCCTCTCTTGGACCCTCTCAAGGAAGACCCGCATCACCCCCACACTCTAGACCCTCATCTCCATCCTCTACACCTAAGTCAACAGCCCTTTCACAGCCCTCAGCACCATTTGATTTTCAGCGGCCTAAGCTGACACCTCCACCCATGTTCTCAGGTGAGGACACAAAGGTGGATGTTGCAGATTGGGTCACTGCACAAAGAACCTACCTGAGTGGGTTCAAATGTGACGAGGATGTGAAAATGTCTGCCATCCTTGCTCGCTTGGAGCGGAGTCCACTGAAATGGTGCACCTCCACCTCCAGCAAGCAAGGTATGGAGATGTCTGATTGGGCGCAAAGGTTGGGGGTGGCTGGATTTCTGCAGGCACTGCAGGATCGGTTTGCAGACAAGGAGCAGGCCAGGAAGGCAGCCGATAAAATTCTACGCCTGGGCCAGAAAAAGTTGGATGGCTCCTTGTCCAAACTGTACTCCACCTTTGAGAGTCTTACATCGACTCCTGGGTTGGAGATGAGTGAGCATGATCTGCTCATCCATTTCCTCGGAGCAGCGCCTGAGCAATTCCGGCTTGCTCTATTCTCTCAGGGCCACAAGGACTGACGGTCCTTTGGCAGAGCAGCCCTGGACTTGGAGTCTAAACTCCATGTCCAGGAAGCACCTTCTGAAGGAAGGAAGGGACCCTCCTCCAAAGGGCGAAGCAGGAGGAAGGGTGCCCTGTTTGCTGCTGCAGCGTCAGGATCAGATAGTGACGCAACATCCCAGGATGGGAGCCCTCCACCTGGGACTGCATCATCATCTGCCGCAGATTCTGCTGTTCTTGCCCTGGCTGATGCTTTGATGGGCTTGACAAAGGGCAAGGCCCCAGCCCAGAAAGCATCAACCAGTAAACAGGGGAAAGGAAAGGGACGTGCCTCTTCCCCTGGTGCCCAGAGAGTGCCTCTACCACGTGACGTCCGCTGGCCGGCTAATCCCCTTGATCCTTCCACCTTCCCCTGGCATGCACTCAGGATCCAGGAGGAGGTATGGAGGAAGAGAAAGGACAAGGGGGTCTGCCTGAGATGCGAGGGGGACCATTTCTAAAAGGACTGTCCCTGCATGCCTCGTAGGTCTACAGGCAACTCTGGTTCAAAAAACTAGAGCAGAGAGAGGTGGAAGCAGCAGCTCCTTCCACCAGTGCTGATTCACTTTCTGATGGAGGTGACTCTTCACAGTCTCTCGCTGGTCCTTCTTTTGTGGGAGTTTCATCATCAGGGTCTTTCACTTTTGAAGACTCTGAGTTGGATGAGACGTGGGAGGAGGATGGTGCCCAGTGTCTTGCTGATGTTTTCCTGTCCTTGCAGGAGAAGAAGCATAAGTCAGAGTTCATCCTACTTCGACCCTCTATCCTGGGAGCCAAGATCAAAGGGCTCTTAGACTGTGGGGCTACTCGCAACTTCATCTCTCCCAAGGCAGTCAGCAAGTTGCACTTGGATCAGGGGTTGATGAAATTGCGACAACCTTTAGAGGTGCGCATTGAAGACTCTTCCACAGTCAGGATCACCACTACTGTCAAGGGCCTACCTATGTCCTTTGACAAGCAGGGAGAAGTCAGGCATCGCCTGAACTTCTACGTGTTTCCTAATGTCCCCTTTGACCTTGTCTTCTCTATGCAGTGGCTTGGTGCCACCAATCCTAGGATCGACCGGCGGATCCCTAGGGTTGAGCTACCTGACCGACATAGGGTATACCGCCCTTGCATGCTCGCTGACGAGTACCATCCGGCCAACAACTGTTATTGCATGAATGTTCGCAAATTTTCGCGATTTTCACGCCAGACTGACCACGCCCGTTTGTCTGTGGCTTATGTCAAACAAACTGACGTGGAAATTGCTCCCTATCCCTCTCAGATTCGGCAGGTTGTAGATCGTTTCTCAGATCTTATGGAGGAGCCTATTGGACTTGTCCATAGGCAAACCAAACATACGATTGAGATCCTGCCTGGTTCGGTCCCTCCCATGGATCAGGCCCAACACATCTGAGTCTGGGGCACCAGTCCTCTTTGTTCCAAAGGGGAATGGTGAATTCGGGATGTGCGTGGACTATAGAGGTCTCAACAAAATCACGAGGAAGTCTACAGAGCCCCTTCCTCGCATTGATGATCTGTTGGACATGGTGCAGGGTTGTACCATCTTTAGCAAGATCGATCTCAAATCTGGCTAACACTAGATTGAGATGGTTGAAGGCGATGTCCACAAGATAACCTTCAAAACCAGGTATGACACATATGAGTACCTGGTTATACCATTCGGTCTTTGCAATGCCCCAGGCACCTTCCAAACAGAGATGCATCGCATACTCAGACCTTACCTGGACAAGTTCGTAGTTGTTTACCTTGATGATATCCTGGTATGCAGCCGTTCTGTCCAGGAGCATGCGCAACATCTGGCTCTGGTCCTCCAGGCCTTACGTGATAACCAGTACAAGATCAACAGAGAGAAGTCCTCTTTTGGGGTTCCCTTTGTAGTCTATCTGGGTCACGTCATTTCTGGAGAGGGGTTGGCTCCTGAAGCAACGAAAGTTGCTGCAGTTCAGGACTGGCCGCGACCTGCCAACATTCGTGATGTCCGGTCATTCTTGGGGCTTGCATCGTATTATAGGAAGTTCATTAAGAACTTCTCTGCGATCGCAGCACCCCTGACCGATCTTACAAAGAAAGACACTTCCTTTCTTTGGACATCAGAATGTCAGGAGGCTTTCACACGTCTCAAGGAGGCCTTGATTCGTGCCCCTGTTTTGAAGCTACCTGACCCTACGCTGCCTTTTGTGCTTACTACTGATGCTAGTCAGTATGGTGTAGGGGCGATACTTCAACAGGATGATGGGAATGGTCTGCAACCTATTGAATATATGAGCAAGAGGATCAAAACTAAGAAGTTGCAGGACTCTACCAATGAGAAAGAGCTTTATGCTTTTGTATCAGCGCTCAAGCGTTGGAAACACTTTCTCCTGGGCAGACACTTCAATATTTTTTCATATTGTTTCACCTTGCAGTAGATGAAGTCCCAGGGAGAGTTAAATGACAAGCTTGCTCGCTACATTCAGTTCATTGACATGTTTGACTTTGAACTGAAGCACAAGAAGGGCAGCTACAACCGAGTGGCAGATGCCCTTTCTCATAGGCCTGATGCTCTATTCTTGATCTCCTTTACTCACTCATTTGGAGAGAAGACTCGTCAGACCATTGCCCAGTTGCTGCCCCAGGATGAGGTCTTTGGGCCTATTGTGAGGAATCTCCAGGACGATCCTGCCTCTGAACCAGGATATACTCTGGTTTCAGGTCTGCTATATATATGCAACAGAGATGAGGAGCGCATGTGCATTCCCTAGGACCGCAAGCTGAGGACACTTCTGATGTCAGAGTGTCATGATGCTCGTGGTCACTTTGGTGCCCTCAAATCTTATGCAGCCCTGTCGCAGCTCTTCTTCTGGAAGGAGATGAGGAGTGACATGCTGCATTATGTGGAAACCTTTGAGTTATGCCAAAGGAACAAGGTTGTACGCCGACCTCCCCTTGGCCTACTCAAACCACTACCTATCCCTGATGCACCTGCACAGTCAGTGTCTATTGATTTTACTGACTTGGGTATGACTACTCCTCGTGGTATGCGTCAGGTCATGGTATGTGTGGACCGGTTCTCCAAATATGCAGAGTTCATCCCCTTACCAGTTGAGGCTCGTGTGCCAGCCGTTCAGGCAGCGTTTGCTGACAGGTGGGTTACACATCATGGACCACCCTCCTCCATCGTCAATGACAAAGATCCCTGGTTCTGCAACAATGAATGGCAATCCTACTGCATGGATTACCTTCATTCTTGATTGGATATGACATTTGGTCGTCATCCTGAAGCCAATAGACAGGCTGAAGTGACGAACCAGATTCTGTTCCAATTGCTGCGTCCTGTGATCAGTCCAGATCAGCAGGACTGGGATCTCCATCTGGGTCATCCACAGATTGTGTATAACACGTCTGTACACTCCTCTATTGGCTTCACACCCTACCGGTTACACTGGGGTCGTGAACCACGACAGCCTCTCGATGACATCATCGATAAGGCTACCCCTACGTTAACGCCTGGAACTGCAGAGTTCACCAGACGTTACGGTGTGGACATTGAGCGCGCCCGTGCTAACCTGCTGAAGGCCCAAAAGAGCAGGCCAATAAGCACAGACGTCCCTCTACTATTCGCACAGGTGACTGGGTGTGGGTACTCGGTTCTGAGTTGTCACGAGAGGAGGACATATCACCTAAGCTGTTGCCACGATACATGGGTCCATGGCAGGTCTTAGATACAGTGGGAGCTGATCCATTTGGACCATCCTATACAGTGGATGTCACTCTGCATCTACAAACCTACCCTGTCTTCCATACATCCCAGACAGACCTCCTCAGTTCGGTCCTCCTATCCCTGGCAAAGGGTATGAGGTCGAATCTGTGGAGGATGAGTCAGGTACAGGTCCAGATAAGGAGTACCAACCAAGTCTGTAATCCTCAAATATGAGGCAGCACAGAAGGGAGTCACCCCTAGGCGCTTTGCACGCCTACGCCCCTAGCTCGGAGGTCCTCGCTGTCCGGGGGAGGGTAGGTCTGCAATGACTTGCTGTTTGCTGGTCGCCTGTAGCCTCTCTCTGTCGAGGCTGTACTATAGGTAGGACAGATTCACAATTTTGTTTGGCTGAGGGCTAACCGAGAGACCTACCTGTGAGGGAAATTCGTGAGGGACACAACTGCAAATCCGGGAAAATACAGGCCCGGTACTAATAGGATTCCCTACAGCTACCCTAACTACGAATAGCAGGCCCGGGCTACCCCTAGGACAGACAGGCCCTAAGGGCCTATTCTGATAGACGGTCCTATAGCCTATAGCCGGGTCCGGTAGAGGCCGAGAGGCCGAAACAGAAACGGTACCGGTCAGTCAGTCAGTCCAGTCTAGGTCGAGTCTAGGCTAGTGTGGGAGATAGATAGGATGGGCACATCGGTTCAGGGCTTTTGGCAGTTGGTACCGAGTACATCGCTGCTGCGCTACGCGTGAACCGGAAGTGGTGACGGCTAAGTGTGGAAGGAGACAGGCATAGCCAGACCTTCGGAGCGCCGGCCATAGCTGCGACCTGCGCTGTACTCTGCCAGCACGCAGGGGCTGACGGAGGTATGGGTTATCGAGGTCTGCTGGAGGGGCGAGAGATTGGTGCCCTGCTGGACCCTCCTCCGGAGTGGGGTTCCAGGGTGTTGGCGCTGCAGCCATAGCTACGACTTTCTTCCTCAGAGGTCATCTTGTCAGGGTTTGGTGGCGCTGCTGCAGGCTTCCACTTGGGAAGTCTTCCGACACTTCGTCATCATCAGATATTGTGGCGCTGGTCTTCTTCTTCATTCTCTGAGTGGCGCTTGGCCTCAGAGGCCTGTTTCAGGGTGGCGCTTCCCTCAGGAGGCTGTATTTGGGTGGCGCTTGATGTTTCAAGGACTCAGGGGTGTTAAGGGTGTTATTCAGGGTTGGGGAGTGAAGCGCTGCTCATTTCTGAGCAGCACACTGTAGCTTTGAAGTTATCCTGACAATTCGAGACTCTGACTGTAATAAACAGTGTATAACTGGGTTTGGACTATCATCGTTTCATTGTTTCGTGGATGTGATTTGCTCGGCTTTTCTCTATGACTGGTTGTGAGGATTGAGTGGAGTGAATTGCACTTTCACTGTACCCTGTCATATCGCATGGTCAAGTCTTCCGCTGTGTTATCTCTCCCTGTGCGGTGTGATACTCCTATCCTCTCCCCTTCCTTCTGTGTATGTATGGCCATACCTGGAAGTCTCTGGGAGTGAGTGTCGGCCTTCAGGTAACAAACAACCAGAATCATAACATTTCTCTCTCCACACCAACACAAGAGTCCAGTCCCTTCACACTCTTTGGCGCTCAGCGCCCAGCCTACTCCTACACAACTACGATCAGCCTACTAATTGACAACGCAACTATTGACATCAGCGGCAACCCGAAGTACTTGAAGATGTCGCCCAAACGCAGACCATCGCCAATACAAGGTATGTGCCCTCACATCATCGTCATCATCATCCTTCACCCTTCCCTGACTCTACACCCACGTCTTCCTCCCTTACACCCGAAGACCACTCATGCGCCTCACTGTAGTCCAAGCCCACCAGCTATGGTGGATGGGCTATGGCGCTGCCCTCATCAGCGCCCTACTTCCCTGCACGACCGCACGTGTTGTCCTCGCCTCTCAGCGCCAGCAGCAGCCCACGGGCCTTTACTCCAGCAGCGCTGCTGCTAGCTTGCGAGTGCCTGAATGAGGCTCACTGGGGAGAGCTCTTTCCTATATGGAAAGAGCTGGCCTGCTCGCGCAGCCTGGCTGGGCTGGGCCTTGGCCCAGAAGCTTCCGGTAGGCCCCAGGATGCTGCGCTTGTGTGCAGCTACTGGGCCTCTTGCGGTTGGGCCTCCCAACTGTCAATGTATGATGTTGCGATTCTCGCCCAGGGCCTGCATTCCTTGGAAAGGCCCAGAAGGCCGTAAAAATGTCTTTGTTGCTCGGCCTGTGTTTTCCTCAACCAACTGGCGCGTTGCAACCGCTTGGACCCCAAATATGAATTTGACGGTCAAGGGCCTCTTGTGATATGCTAGGCCCACCTTCACTTAGGGCAGACACTCTTGCAATAGGGGCCCTTCAGGCCTGCCGAGGACCCAGATCCTCGCATTCCCTCCTCCTTTACTTCGTTAGTCCTCTGAGAAGTCTGTTACTCTGCAGGCATCTTCCCTTTGA
Organism: Chara braunii; assembly: GCA_003427395.1. NCBI lineage: Eukaryota > Viridiplantae > Streptophyta > Charophyceae > Charales > Characeae > Chara > Chara braunii. The sequence goes on from BFEA01000049.1 coordinate 236,109, forward strand.
GTTCTCTTTCGTAGCCTGCAATCACTTGAGGTGCTGTTCTCATGAGTTCCTCTCCTGTGAACCAGCGATCTTCTTTAGGATCCAGATGATGTCTGAATCTCACACGATACTGCATTCTTGGTTTAGGAGGCCGACCTCTGCCTGATGGTCGAGGTACTAGCATCATTTGATGCTCCACGATCTGGTCAATGTCCACTTCGCCATCCATGGTTGGGGGCAGCATTGATCTTTTTGAGGGAAACTGATCAGTGGCAGCGAAAGGTGCCAATTTGGAGGCATGGAACACAAGGTAGGTACGTAGGTGCGCAGGAATGTGAATCACGTATGAAGGCCCATCCGGTTGATCCCCTACAATGTCTAAGATCTCCCAAGGCCCAAAGTATTGTGGCATTAGTTTACGTGAAATGCCTAACTCCTGACCTAGTTCAGATGAATTAACCCAGACTCTATCACCTACCTGAAAGTCAGAGGGCCGTCTGTGCTTATTCTCAGATGCAATCATTGCATCCTGAGATTTCCTGATATGTTCAACGGCCTGCTGCAGCATCTGTTCATATTTGACAACAAACTATATGCTGCCATGTGTTGCAGTGGGTTCTCTTTCTGGTAGCAGAAAGTCGAGTGCAGTTCTGGGTTTCCAACCAAGGTGCAGTTGGTTGGTAGTCGTTCCTGTAGTACTGTGCACAACATTGTTATACAAGCTGGCGACGAGGGATAGTTTCTCGTCCATGTCGTCTTGACTTGGCTTGATATAATGTCTAAGCAGGTGTTGTACTACTCGATTCATCTGTTCTGCTTGGCCATTTGACTCAAAGTGATTCCCTGATGTCATTTGGAGCTTTGTGCCCATCTTTTCAGCAGTTGATTGCCACAGTTCACCGGTGAATCTCACATCTCTGTCACTAACAATAGATGTAGGCAAACTGAAGTCACGTACCCAGTTATCCATAAAACGTTTGATGACATAGTCAGTTTTAGCATTTTCTGGCATAGCGATTAGTCTGGCATACTTAGAAAAGCGATCCACTATATAACAAAGATGTGTCTTTTCCCAGACCTGCTGGTCACAAGAGTATCCATGAARTCCATGGACACACTCTGACCCGGTCCTTCAGGAATCGGCAAGGGTTTAATCAACCCAAGCGGAGCCTGAGTCCTAGGTTTGTCCCTTTGGCAAACCTGGCAGGTTTCAACGTACCTTTTAGCATCTTGCATCATAGAGGGCCACCAAAATCTCTGTTCTAAGTTCGCTGATGTCTTTCTATAGCCAAAATGACCAGTTGCATCATGACATTCTCCTAAAAATAAACTACGTAAAGACTCTCTATCAGGAACACACAACCTTTTATTCCCTGCCTTCTCAAGAAACAGCAAGTCATTTACCATCGTGAATTTGTCGGAAGTTACTTTATCTTGCGCACGAAATCTACGAATGATCTCAGACATAACTGGATCTTGCCGATAGGCTTCCACTAGTGATCGAGTGAGTTCGTCAGATATGCCAAACTCGGTTACTAAGGCCCCCAGATAATCTGCCCTACGGGATAACGCGTCAGCCACCTTGTTGTACTCTCCCTTGATTGGATCAAGCTGATAGTCATACATGTCTATTACTTGAATCCATCTCTTGAGTGCATCAGAGAGTACCGGTTGTGTCTTGATCCAGCGCAAGGTCTCATGGTCAGATCTTACATAAAAGAATCTGCCAATGAGATAGTGTCTCCAGTGAACCAGCGCTCTATACAAGGCATAGAGCTCACGCTCGTAAGTGGACCTGGCTAGTTTCTGAGATGGCATCTTTTTACTCATATACTCGATAGGTCTCAACTTTTTCCCCTCCTTTTGCACAAGGACCGCGCCTATGCCATATTGGCTGGCGTCTGTGGTCACGGCAAATGGTTGATCAGGATCCGGGAGCTTGAGGACTTCATAGTGTGTTAGAGCATACTTCAATTTCTTGAAGGCTGCCTCACACTCTCCTGTTCATTTCCATGGGGTGTCAAGTCGAGTTAGATCTGTTAATGGGGAAGTTATAGTACTATAGTTCTTCACGAACGGGCGATAATAGCCCGCCATCCCCAAAAACAATCTGACCAGTCTGAGGTATAGGCCAATCACGAATGCTGGCCACCTTTGCATTGTCTGGCCTCAACCCATCTGCTGAAATTTCATGACCCAAGTACAAGATCTTGGTGCGACCAAACTCGCATTTTTCCAAGTTAACCTTGTACTGGTGCTGTCTTGGGAGACCTAGCACTATTTTCAAGTGCTCAGCGTGCTCCTCTACAGTCTTACTGAAGATGAGGATATCGTCGAGGTACACGATGATAAACTTATCTAAGTAATCATGAAAGATCTTGTTCATTGCGTGCTGGAATCTCCCAGGTGCATTGCATAGGCCGAAGGGCATTACCACAAACTCGTACAGACCGTATCTGGTCTAAAATGTGGTTTTGTGTTGGTCCTCAAGTCTAATGGCAATTTGATGGTATCCGGACTTTAGATCTATCTTAGTAAAGTACCGGCATCCCTGCACTCTATCCAATAGGTCGTCGATGCGGGGTAGGGGCTCTGCGTTTTTAACAGTGATGGCATTGAGACCCCAATAATCAATGCACATCCTCAGGGTACCTCCCTTCTTCGATACGAATAAGACTGGAGCGTCGTAAGGGGAGGTACTAGGCCGAATCCATCCCTCCTCTGTGAGATCCTTGAGCTGGCAGCGGAGCTCATCCAACTCCACAGGAGACATCCTATAGATTCGTCCTCTAGGCACCTTACTACCTGGGACAAACCACACCTGTGGGCTCCTAGAAAAGGTCAGAATATTGAGTGACGACTGATTCTATCTCTGGGGGTGTTTTAACGGCCTCCCCTTTCTCAGAGACAAAAACTAGATAGATGCCCTCCTCGCGATTCTGCTTATAATAGTTATAGAAAGATGATGCACGCATGCACCCGTAGTTTTCTATCAGACTGCTAGCTTTAAACTTTTGCAATCTAACAGATCTACCATTGGGCAATTTGTGAATCAACACCTTTCTATCCCAGCCAAACTGCGGTTGTGCGACCTCGAGTAGTACATACCTAGGAGCATGTCAAAAGGCAGTTCGTCGCTAACCAAGAAGGAGATTTTATGGCTCACTTCCCCTCCTCCATAGGAGAAGGTACAGACTACGGCCTTGACATAGTCTTTTACCAACATCTGCTGTTTGTTGGAGGGCGTAGAAGCTACAATTATGCTAAGCCACTGCACTTGGTCCCCTAAGCGCAGTCTATCCACACAAGCACGACTGATGAAGTTCCGTGTAGAGCCTATGTCTGCGAAGGCGCCAACTTTGCGGCCACCTACATCAACCATTACCATGAAATGTTCACCCTTTGGACCTCTACTGATCATCGCCCAAGAGTCTCTGGGGTCCTTCCCTGACCACTCAGTCTCTAACTCTTCTAGGGCCTCAGACACATCTCTCGAACAGAGCGTCGGTAAGTCTGAATCAGTGTTGGGCCGGCAACCGGCCGGTTGAGCTACCCCGGTCCAACAGGAGCCGGACCAGACCAGGGGGGGTGAACCGGGAAACCGGTTTTGAAAAAAAAGTGCCCAAATATCTTTTTTTTTCTTTTTCTGGGCAGATTCCGACTGCTCTCTTCAAGAGTTGTCCGAATCCGCAATAAAATTTTTAAGGTACAACATTTTTCAGGGGGCTTCCAAAGGGGGGCAGGGGGTTATCATTGACATATTCAGTCAACTACGGCTTCCTCAGGGAGGGGTCAAGTAAGCAAGTTCACTTATCCGCCCCCCCCGTCGTTGGAGCACTTCGTGGAGTATATCATTTGATATTGATACCCCACGAGCTGAGCCAGATATGATGAGAGGAGGTCCACGCCCGAAATTATAGCTCTTCCATAGTATATTTCGACAGCAGAAAAGTTATGGTTCCAGCTTTCTGCTCGTGGAGGCAGAGCGTTTTCTGTTTGTTGGTTCCTACATAAGGTGAGTTGTCAGTCCGGAAGTATCTTGTCTGGCAGTCTGTCCAGATACATGTAGTGGAGCAAGGTCCATTCGAGATAGATAGAGAGAAAAAAAAAATTAAAAAAAAAAATAGAGAGAAGAATATGGGCCTCGCTGCACTACTCTCGAAATGTGCAAAACGAGAGTGAATCTTCAGCTAGAATTCGGAAAGATACACCACCAAGATTTTTGTCTTTTGTGCATGTCGAGAGTAGTGCAGCAACGCCCTATATTTTAGGTCCATTCTTGGGATTGCACCTCGGAAGTATCTTGTC
>BFEA01000049.1:281485-297203 GCA_003427395.1 Chara braunii
GTCACACGCGCTTGTTGCTTGTTTAGGCGGGCTAGACTACTCATAAGTTGAGTAGCCAAGTTTTACGCTATATGTCACTGTTTGGGTTGGTTGGGTACATCATAAGTTGGTGTTTTCCAGTCATATGCTTTTTGTCGTTGTTCAGGCAAAGGCTGACCCCTCATAAGTTGAGGAGGTTCAACTTTGTGTGTATGCCGAACATTTAGGCAGTCCAACCTCACCATAAGTTGGTGCGGCCCGGTCACACCATAAGTTGGTGTGGCTTAACCCTATGCCTCACGTTTATTTGTGCTACCAGACTAGAGCACCATAAGTTGGTGTGGCCTAGTCATATAAATAGGCAGATCAATCATATCCATAAGTTGGGTTAGTTGATCCTATGTCCTATGTAACAAAAGGTAAAAGGGAATAACGAGGGATTTGAACGAACTATGCGGTCTGGAAAGGAACATGAGGGTTGGCGAGAGATGTTGTTGCGCTCACCTGTGTATGTTCTTAAGGTTTATCTTTGAGTATTTTTTTTTATAGCTTAGTTGCTTTAGATGCTCGCTGAGTGTTGGAGCTTTAGGTAGGTGAGATGGATGATGAAAGAGAAGTTTGAGATATGATAGGACCGACCTTACTGGAAGTTAGGACTAGTGATAGCTCACGATACCATCTTCAAAGGAGCATCGTGTAAACTATCTCCTGTTCTAACTATCAAGTGAGTGCCAGAAGTTAGTCCCAAGTATAGTTGTACTTTGTCTTTGCATTTTCAGCTTTGTATAAATTTTGGCAGTCTCCTGTTCCTACAGGAAACGCTGCCGAAATTTTTGCAGATCTAAAAGAGTTGGTCATTTTTTGACACCTGAAATTTTTGAAAAGACACTTTTTCTACAGGAAGCGCTGTCGAAATTTTGAAGAATTTGGAGAGTTGGATTATTTTTTGCTATGAGAAATCTAAAGTTTCGCCCTGTTTTGGGGAGATGATGACAAAGTTCTCGATAACTTTTGAGAGAGGTAAGGTACAGGTTAGTAGAGGAGCTAGGTTATAAGATGAAACATGTACTCTGTTTGATTTAAACATAGTAGTGATTTTTTTGACATATACCGTGATGCAGATCTACGTATACGATTGAAGGTTTGACTCGTTCGGCCTGATCCTACAAAGGATCATTCTTCTGTTATCTTTTGATAATAGGTCGGTTTTCGACTCAACTTTAACCCATTATCGATACTCAACCTAAAGGTCTTAACCCCTGTGAATTGAAACGTTTCTTTTGGTTTTTTACCTGGACTTTATTGAATGGTTATTTAAAAAGGACCGAGTGTTTTATTTTGGAAGGTTGGATAAAGGTTAGGGTTTGTGTGCATAAGGCAAAGGGTGTGAGTGCAGAGAATGGTTGAAGTTGACCCCGTGTAGTGTGTGCTCTGTCGATGTTGATCTTTGATGTAATTGTAGATATGTTCTGTGAATTGGATTCCAGACTTGGTTTTGTTTATGATCATATATATATATTTTTAAAGGAATCCACACCGTGATTGTGAGAGTGGTTGTCTCCTATCTCATAACTATTATATCATGTTTCTTGTACCCACGCGACTCATTGAGGCCGTGCGTAGTGATTAAATAAGTTTTGCACTGAGAGAGAAGGGAGAACCCCTTTTGTCTTTCGCTTTTTATAATTATTATGGTTGAACGTTGTAGTGTGTGGCAGTCGTCAAAGTCAAACCCTTTGATTTCTCTCCAGACCTTGGATGATGGAGTTTGTCTCCTAGGTCACGAGAGTTGATTGCCACCATAGGTTGGAACCTGTGTACCACCCACTCTTCGCAGGGTGCAGAAGAGGGTATGGTGATCAACTGCCTTGGCGGTTGTCTAGCGTCGAGAGATTAACTCCTCAAGGCGTGTGTCAGTCGACACTTAAGTGTCGAAAAGTGACCCTCACGACTATCGAGGGTCATGTTGTCGCGCGCATCGGCCCTCGCCTTTTCTCCTGAAGAGGCAGGAGCCCTCCTGACCATGTCACGTAGGAGTAAACAAAACCAAAACAAGAGACAATTTGGGATGACCCATAACCCAGCGAGCCGCCGATACGGTCGTGGTCACGCCGTCCCTTCGCCGCTCTACCCGGGTGCGTCAGTTGTACATCTCGCGGTCCCCTACGACATGATAGGTTCCTACGGGGCATAAGCTTGCTTCCCTAAGGGGTTGTCACCACCTTTAAGGGTGTACCCCTACCATGCTGACCCACGTGCGAAAGCTTTTACATGAAGTTGCAGAGGTGGGTCAGCCGAGGGCGTTTGCTCGTTCGTTGTTGCATAGGTAGGCGCGATTAAAACGCCTATTGAACCCGGACGTCATCCGTTCCTTAAGGCGTTGATCTCCTAAGTACGAAGCGTACGCCGGTCGACCAAGACGGTCTCAAGCAAGTGTGAGACCCTCAATATCCTAGTCTCTTTGGTCAAGTTAAAAAGAAAGACAGAACAACCACACATAGTTACAGAAAAAAGAATCGACCGTAGTCGACATGAACATATATCCAATCTGAAATGATAACCGAACGAATCTAAATCATTATTAGATACATCCATGAACACAATATCAAAATACAATCCGACCACTCCGGATCGAATTCCACAACAATCATACAACCACCAACGAGGAGTCGACTTTCAACAATAACCTCAATGCAGCCGACAAGGTAGTCGGTTTGTCTTAATTTTGACTTGATGAGATGCACTGCCAAAGTTATTCATTCCATCCTACCACCGACCTAAGATTGGACACGCCCACACTCGTCTTCATACGTTCCTTATCTTTTGAATGACAGACTGCTTTGCGGATGATTCTTGATCATGTGCATTGCTTGAAGTGTTGAATGCCTCTCCCTCTAGGAAGTGGTCTGGGGTACTCCTCCTCCTCGCCCGAGCACAAGACTCAGATCTCAGAAGTCGGGACGTCTCCACCGAATCCGCAAAGTATCCCCCGGTAGAACGGTCCACTCTGGGTCGATAATAGGGTCAGCTCCTAAAGCAACGAACCCCCGCCCCAGATGCTTCTTTCAGAGAGAGGATGTATCCACTGCAAGTAGCTTTCAATGATTCTTATCTCTCCTGAGTTTAGGGTAACTTGGACGAAAATAAGACAGAGGAGATAAAGAATGAGAATCATTTGAACAGGTAGCGACAGATAAGGTCATTCAGGATAGAACGGGTAATCCTTAGAAAAAGACTAAGTCCATTTGACCTTATCTGCTTTATTTCAATCGGATTCATTTTACGACATGCACTGAATTAATCTTTTTCAGAACAACAAGTCCTTTTAACAAGTAGGTAGGTAAAAGGTAGAAGTAAAAACAATATTTTTTATCATCCCGATAAAGCATTAACCATTCTTCTTTGCAAGCATTCTTCTACCTACCTGCACACACGAAAACAACTAACAGGTCCAGAAACTTCAGCAACCCATACCCCCGTCAGATTCCACTTTTCACATGCATGACCGCATACGTTTTACTCAACCTTTTCTTTTGAATATTAAAAACAAACAGGGTCAAGCAAAGTGTGGGCTCATACAGGTATTAAAAGGAATCTGAAGCAATCAATTGACCGACCTTAAGTGAAGTGGTGTCGAACGCGCCCTGGCTCACTCAAGAAAACCAAGAAATAATATATTTGTCACCAAAGAAAACTGCAGTTCCAAGGCAAGTCTCAAGCCAACTGCTTGTCCCAATTTGTTCCCGACTCGCACGTCCCACACGCGGTAGTCCCAGATTCGATGGCGACAAGTTGCACGAGTCCCCAAAAAAATATTGGTTCCAAGAGAGTCTCAACTGGTCCCACATCTGTCCGAACCGGTCCCAAGTGGTCCGTGACGATCCTACGCCACCAACCACCTTGTCAAAAGACCTTTGACCAGAATAACTTCACACCGCACTCCTAAAAAAAAAACGAGTCCTACTAATCCCAACCAGTCTCGAGATTGCCGCTGTGACCGCATACGCCCCACGCCAGTCCCAACTGGTCCTAGGCAGTCCCAAGTGGTCTGGTACCACTGCCGCAAGAGCCGCGGCAGCCCCAACCCCCAACATTCGCTCCTAACGCAAATTTCATAGTGCCGCTCGCGCCAACTACCACCACGTTACGTTGCTGCCGCCACACACTCCAACTTTGGTAGCACAACCTCATCAAACAAAATAGACCCCGCGCCGTAGAAAAAAAAAAACTTCGCTGCTGCCGTGCCGCAAATCCCTGTTGTCGTGTCACTAATCCATCAGCATTTCCACACCAAAGGAAAAACAAGTATCGTCGCGTCACCAATCCGGCAGCATCTCCTCGCCAAAAAAAATCAAGTGTTGCCACGCCGCAAATCCGGCAGCACTTCCCCGCTAAAAGAAAAATCAAGTGCCGCCGTGCCGCAAATCCGACAGCACTTCCCCGCCAAAAGAAAATCAAGTGTCGCCGCGCCACAAATCCGGCAGCACTTCCCCGTCAAAAGAAGATCAAGTGTTGTCGCGCCGCAAGTCCGGCAGCACTTCCCTTCTTCAAGGAGAAGGTCCGCGGGGTGTACAGCTGGCGCACCGGGCTAGAGCGGCGAAGGGACGACTTGGCCATGACCGTATCGGCGGCTCGTTGGGTTCTAGGTCGTCCCAAGTTGTCTCTTGTTTTGGTTTTGTTTACTCCTGCGTGACATGGCCGGGAGGGCTCCCGCCTCTTCGGGAGAACCGGCGGGGGGCGATGCGCGTGACAGCGTGATTATGGGTACTACATAAAACTCCATCGTTGCGACTGCATGTGTATGCTTGCATTGCTAGTCGATATGAGAAAGGCCTAGTGTCCGCGCAGTTTTATCTTGAGTCTCACATGCGATGCCTAAACGATTTCCATATTAAAAGGTTATGGGTTGGATACTGAAGGGACTAGGAGAGTTTTGTTTTTGTGTGTGTATTTTAATTTTCGTGTGGTGTAACGCGTGGTGCGTGGAATGTGTCCTAGTCAACCGACGACGAGTTGTGCTTGGGACCTCAGCCTGCCAATGCGTCGATTCACGTGCGGGTCCGATTGAGGGGCGTTAACCGCGCGTACCCCCTATGCTACAGCGAACGAGAAATGCCCTCAGTCGGGCCACCTCTGCGATTGCATATGAAAAGCTTTTACACGTGGTTCGGTAGCTCGGCGGGGATACTCCCACTCAAAGGATGGTGACAGCTCCCACGGGTGGAGTTAAGTTGTGCCTCGCGTGATCCTATTCTGTCGTAGAGGCTCGCAAAGTACGGCTGATGCACTCAGTCGGAGCGGCAAACCGTGTTGAACGACGAAGTCCTGCAAAATCCTGCGTGACGCGGTCGGGAGGGTCCCCCTGTGGAACCGATGCGCTCAATACCGTGAATACTGTTATACTTGTGATATGCACTGCATTCTACTAATAAGCCCGTGCTCCCAGCCTGAACGCAGAATGTCAAAATCCTCAAATAAATTGGAATAACTCTTCTTCCCATTACTACTGATTATGTTGTTAACCTTGTGAGATTTACTGCATTTCTTTTTTTTTTTTTTTTTACCAGATTCACTGCATTCCTTTCTTTCTTATATATATATATATATAAAATAAAAATAAAGTCTAGATCGTAGTAGAGGTTGGATGCTAGGCCTCAGGAGGTGGCTGTCGTTCTACTCCAATAGTAGGGAGATCAAATGACTTATGACATTCCCAAGGACAGTCTCCTCCAGGGGGACATCATTCGTGGCCTCTTTCTGTTGTCCTGATCAGATTGTAAGTCGACCCCTAAAGCGGTGCGACCCAGACCTGTCTCTAGACCTAAACCTGCACCAACCCGCACCTTCCAAGGGTCTCAGACGAGTGCCCCCCGGACACTACCACCCCGAATTTTCGAGGACGAATCGACCAAAGGAGGGGTCACAAACGTGTGGTTATTCCCCACCTGTATCACATCTAGCAGACTCTATGGGTGTCTACCACCCTTCTACTATGAATGAGACAACACACCCTGCCCTGCCTAAGATGAGAACCCTACCTAGAGACCCTTCCCTAGATTCACGCCCCAATCGACCCCCCTCAAAGGGAACGCATATAGGTACCAGCCCGGAGGAAGCCCAACCCACAAGCATCATAAGATAGACATGAGGCCCGCCTTTGGGAATTATGCCTAACACCCAACCCTCACCACTACTCAAGGGGGGTGTGGAGATTCACTGAATTTCACTAATATGCCCATGTTCTTTTTTTGCCTACATGATCGTAGCCCAAAATGAGTTTTAACTTATTGGAGCTCGGCACCCCTCTTTTCTAGGGCGGTTCATCATAATATTACACGATTCTACCTCTCACATAGGTCATGCCTCCTTTCCTTACCGCCGTTACCGGTACCGGCGGCCAAGTCCCACAAGCAGCATTGAGTTTCCTCAATGCTTGAATCTGAACATGTTTGTGGAGAAGTGCAAAAAAACGCATTGAGTTTCCTCAACCGCACATCTCTACAAACACGTCTAGATTCGGGCACTGAGGAAACTCAATGTTGCTAATGGGACTTCGCCCCTAGAATGTGACCCATGAATAGGTCCCGGTTCCAACGCCTGCTGCTGGAACACGGGTACCACTCAGCATTAACCCCTGTAGCGTGGCCACAGGCATTGTCCTGAGGCCAGTAGTGTCTGAAAAATGAGTTTTACGGCCCTTCTGACTGAATTGGTCAGTGTGTGAAGAAAGATCTCTGAGGGATATTCCCCGAGGGAGGCTTCCCTCACAAGAATGCATATCATTGGGACCGCCGTTGTTGTTGATGAGGCTAACTATATTTGTCTTCTTATCAGAATCCCGATGGTGTTCACCTTGGCTTGCTCTGGCTATTCCCAACTCACAATTAAACTAGTTTGTGGCTTAAGTAAGATCTGCATTGATGGAACGAGAATATTGTTGAAAAAAACTAAGGAAAAGATTGAAGAAGGAGGTGAATGGAAGATCGAGAACAAAATCAACCATTGAAAGATCAAAAGCTAAAATAAGTAATTTGTTACGAGCCCCGTGAAAAAGAAAGAATCTGAGATAAACGAGTACCGAAGTGTTGTTTGATTATTTGAAAGGTATGAAATGCGTAGACAGGCTGACAAATAGTGAGAGGGATTTTATCCATTGAAATTAAAGGAGGGATCGGGATTAATCCGAGAATTCGACCCGCTATAAAAATACCTTGTATCGATAACATCAATAAGAAACATGTACGGGTAAGAATGTGCAATTGGATAGAGCAGAAAGTACCAATGCTGCCACTCAGTCTCCTGACGTAGAGGAAACTACGTGTGGTTTGGACGAAAGACAGATCGGTCGCGAACCTGTTGCGTAATCACAAACACGCCCCTAAAAGCGAAGGAAAGTGCCTCTATGAGGATTTTTACCTGCCCAGAACAGATGGGCATGTTAAGGTTAGACTGAATGACATCTTCGACATTAGTCCCCCCTTCCTGCATAATTCAAGAAACATCCCGAATCCAGGAAGAATCAACGATCTTGAGGAAATAAGTCTGGCTTGTAACAATGTTATCTTACCTTTACGATCAAGGGATGAAAAATATTTTCAATTTGAATGAAAAATATGAAAGATTAATAAGACAGAAGACAAAATCATGAAAGCAATGAAGAAATAATTTCAAGAAAGAAAGCAGGGAAGGATTATGAATTGGAACCTAGGTTACCTGATCGGACGTCCAGGACCCCCCTGACTGTCCGGGGTTGTCCGCTCGGACAACCGGTCGGACATCCTCCCCTAGCAGACTGTCCGAGCCCGAACGACAAAAAAAAAAAAAAAAAAAAACAAGTCCTCCAACAAATCTGAAAAAACACTATGTTATCCAGAAACATAAGCTGAACAACTTTTGCCTTGGGATAATATCGAAATTCATTGTCACTTTTAAAATAAAAAATAAAATTAAGACACACCCAATTTTCTTTTATTTTTTTCATGCGTTTAATTGCTAAAAATGGAGTTGTCCGAGACCCCCTCTGGCTGTCCGCCCAGAACGTCCTTCCATCGGACAACTGGTAACATAGATTGGAACAGAGATGGACGGATTCAAGATGCTTTTATCATGAGTAAGCATAAAGATCTGAGAAAGAAGAGGTCAATCGTACCAGAGCCCAATCAGATCAGCCACCAAAATCTTAATTAAGGCTCTAAACTGGATGATAAAAACGGCGAAAAAAAATCGCTTCAACATGATTGCCACGAAGGATCTAAAACATGCGTCATTGAACATAAATAAGCGTGCAAGACATTTGGACCATGATAGTCAGATTATGGTAAGAACCTTTGATATAAAGGAAATGTTTACTATGATTCCCCACGATGAGATCAGAAGTGTAGGACATTAGATAATGGAGGAGTTTCGAGAGTGAGGGAGGTACTGTATCAGGGTAAAAACCAGAGAGAAAAATGTAAAATTCAACAAAGCATCAAGGGAAGGTGGATGGAAATCAGCTACACTCTCCGACCTAAAAAAAATAACAGATTTTCTGTTGGAGAATATCTACTTTAAATCAGACGGAGAGATTCTCAAACAAAATACCATGATCCCAATGCGCGGACACACCAGACCATCTCTCGCACGCCTAATATGTATGCGCTCTGAAAACTTCTATCTGCAATCCCTAGGGGCAGAGAAGAAACTGATTTGTGGAAAAAGATTCATTGATGATTTAATGCTAATCGTATGGTTTAAAACCGAAAATAAAAACAAGAACGAAAATCAATTGGAGAAGATAAAAAATGTTATAACAAAAAACGCATCTTAGAACGAACGGACGATGAATTTAACCTGATTTATTTCCTTGAAACTAAGGTACTCGTCACAAAGTACCCAGACAAGATTCAGAGCATATATAAGTTCAAAAAAATTAATACAGTTTGGAATAAAAGTGAACAAACCGACACAATCGTGTGACTCGTTTGGCACAAAAGAGCAGAAGATTGCATTAATAATTGGAACCATGCACCGATGTCGGCCTGAATACCCTTACAAGGGTATTTGTGCACATTTTTGCATCTCGCAGAAGGTGTGTTTTTGACGATATTCGAGAGAGTGTCTCATTTTTGTGTAACCATAACCAACTCTCAGGGATTGGGGAATGGCACGCGCTTCTGATCTGACTAGAGACTCTGTGGGCGTGCACTTTGAGGGCATGAATGGGTTTTAAAAAAAAGGGGTTATGAGACGACTGTCGCAGCGCACGTAGAGCGCATTCTCGTTCGAAACCGGCATTTGATGATCTGGGTTAGGATTTAGTTATCGAATCCACTTGACTTTTGCTACGGCACTAGGATCAGTGAGGTGCAAAGTGCCTGCCTTCCTAGGCTGACCATGATATTGGTCAACGGTAGAAGCCGCGGGCGACACTGTAAAAGTCGGGGGTTTTCCGATGCTTAGGTGGTAAAAGTGCGGTTTTTCGGGGGAGGTAGCCTAGTGAGAAAATTGGAGTTTTTATGTAACGGTCAGGTTGTGTCGCATGCAAGACGGCGGCAGGTAAAGCTGACCCCTTCATGCAGCGGGGGCAGGTACGTAGGAGCCATAGATGTGGCCGGTGGGCCAAAGAACGACCTTAATGCTGTTCGACGGGCTTTGGAGCAGCACGAATACCCTTTATAAGGAAGTCCTCGCCTGTAACACCCAAGCTTGGGCCTAGCCCTATAGCTCATGACTTTGGACTGATAGTACGAATATCCGGGGGTCGAGGCTAGCAACCGGCAACAGAGGAGCGGAGGAGCGTCTTATGAAGAAAACTGAGGGGTTGAGGGTCCCGCGAGACTATTCCCCTAAGTTTTGCTAAAGAGTCCGACAGCGGGCCCGACGAACAGGTTCCTCTCCTTCGTCCCTACTCATTAATTCTTTTTTGTCCTAGCACCTGTTCCGGTACCGGCATGGGACCCAAGAGCTTGGCTTAGTTGGTACACATATGAGTTGTCGAAATACAGGCCTGAGTTAAGACTCGGTTGACGGAAGGAGGCCAAAAATACTTGAGGTCCGAGGTCTTAATGCCTCAACACACTCGGTCCTTTAGGACATTCGTAAGAATTGGAACGATACACACGACATCAGCACGGCCCTGCGCACGGGCTGCGCATGAGGGTAGGAGTCTTTAGACTTAGATTTCTTGCTTTCGCCCTTTGGTCGGCTTTCCAATCGATTGCACTCTGTGCTAGTCCTATTTAAAGTAGGACGTTGTAGCAGGATAGGTTGATCTCACTCATTTTTCAACTCATTGAGTTGTGCGACCAGCACTACTGAGCAGGGAAGATTCGCAGGGAAGGGAGTCGAAGTAGAAGTCGCAGTTACAGGAAGTCGACGAAGAAGAAGACTAGGAAGTGACGAAGAGAGAGAGGGAGGGAGCGTGAGGGAATCACGTACCTAGCTGAGGTCGGGGCCGGATTCAGGGATCGCAGAGTACATACCAAGGCGGAGGAGGCTGGCGCCAAGCGAGCAATGCCAGTCGCATGTATCTCTCGATGTACTAGCGGAGATTACAGTAGCACCAAAGTGGCCGAGCGGCAACGGAGACGGGCAATGAGCGAACAGGCGGTGACGAAAGCTGTTAAGAAGAGGGGAGAAAGATATAGGAGGGGCGAGGTGAGTATGCCTGTTTTCTAGCAGAAGGATCATCCCGATTCTATTGTTTCTGTCGTTGGAGAAAGCGCGAGTCCAACCTCTGGGGTCGGTCGGTGCATTGCTCATCCTATCGATGGCGGAGACGAAAAATGGGAACTTACATGGCGGAAGCAGGATGACCAATAGCAATGTATCTTTCCATACTCTAACAGAAGGTTCAGTCTCGTTTTGCTCGAGTATGGGCGTATCAGCAAGAGGGCGTTTTTGACGGGAGTGTATCTTCCCATGTGCTAACGAAAGGTTCATTCTCATGTTCCACGGTCAGAAGACGAAGAGAGGAGCGATCGCGAGGCCGCCCGACTTCTCGGTTGAGGGCACGACCCAAATCCTGCCAGCGCGTCATGCTGCTCGTTTTCGTGGTGGCGTTCATGTTCGCCACCCTGATTACGAAGGTTGTCTTCATGATGATACTCACCATCTAACCGTTGCGCACTCCATCTTGATGTCCTTCGAGCCCGTCGTGTTCCTCATTATCGTGAGGGGTTATTTATTGCAGAAGTTGAATGGATCTAGCCGAGATCTCAAGCTAGGTGCGTTAAAACGGTAAGTAACGAGAAGGTGAGGGAATGGTGTGGGTAGATAGCGAAGGATGAGGTAGAGGTGGCAGATCGAGGAAAGGGTGAGAAGAGGGGCAGGAGAGTAGGACAAAAGTATTGCCCGCTTAGCTAGGGGTCATGGGATTCCGCATGTATTCGAACAGTGGAGCGTAGCCTATTGGCACATGCCCACGTCCAACATCGCCATCGTCATCATCGAGATCTTCACGATGGCGAGGCCATCCTCGTCATCCTGATAGTTTCTTCACCGCGCAATTAATCGTCACGGCCGATTTTGTGCTCATTGTGATTGTGATCGTCTGCAGTAGTCATCGCGATTTTCGTTTCAGCACCCCCGATAGTCGTATCCCGATGTTCATTGAAGTGCTTAGTTCAAGTGGAGATGCTCGTCATCGTGATCCTTGGGATCGTTTTGCTTGACTTCGTGATCTTCGTACTGCTTGCTCATCGTAGTTCTGCCTTCTACCGAAGAACTGTCTTTTTCTTTCGGAGGTACCGGGAGTCCGGGACATGAAAGCAGTCAGGTGCATTTGGAGGGCTGCCTTAGTAAGTACGTAAAGGTGAGTAAGAGAAAACGAAAGAAAGAGGAGAGGTGACCAGATAGTTAGAGGCAAGGAGGAGCGACAGGGTGAGAAGAAAAAGGAGGAAAGGACTTAATACCTGCTTTGCCCACGCGTGTCTCCTAGTGACATATCTTCCCACGTTCTGGCGGAGGAGTCATTCATTTGCACATACAGTGGGCTAGCAGAGTGTCGCTATTACCACACACCTTTACCCAATGTCCTTGTCGTCATCGTCAGGATGAAGGTACTGTTTTGTGTACCCCTCATCGAAGGATTAATCTTCGTGCTTGCCGCCTGCTCAGGAACATCGTTGGGATCCAGGCAGTGTTCGTGATCCCCATCTGACCCTGCTTGGTGTCGAGATCCCACGGGTAATCCTGCTGTTGGTTTTAGTTCGTTGATCTTGAGGCGGCATCTTCGTGGTGACCAGAGTCGGAGTGTCGTTACTAGAGATGGGATAGGCGTGCATGCAACAACAAATCAAAAAGAGAAAGCGGAAGAGGAGGCAGAAAGAGGAAGAGTGCAGCGGAGAACAAAGTATTTCTCCGGGTTGCATTTCTTTTTTGTACCTGCACCATTACTTCTTTGAGCTTGCTGTTGGTGCACCGTGGAACTTCTGTTTTTCATGCAACTTCTGTAGCCCTGTGGGTTTTGAGCTCTGTTGATGCAAGTTTTTGGTGGCTGCCACCGGTGTGGGTAGTAATGACGACCCATGTTACTGCCACTAAGACCAGGTACTGCTAGTAAGACTTGTTGTTTGTGAGACCTAGAGTTGTGGAAGCCAGGTCAACCCATTGTTGTTGAAGGTTGTTCTGCTGTTGCGCGCGGCAGCTGAGGGGTGAAGAGTTGTTGTTGCTGTCAACGTCGAGCATTGCTACCATAGTTTGCTTCATTCGTGCTGTAGTTTACACGACAAAGGGCAGGTTATTGTTGGTTCATTCAAAGAGGAGTGTTACCGTTCTCTTCAGTGGGTGGCAAGCTGTTGCCTTTTGTTTCAAGTCAATGTTGTTGCCATTCCACTCAAAATTGCTGACTGATGCGACACTACGATTTAGTCAACTTTGGCATTTACTTCCGTGTTCGGCCATCATTGCGGGACCCTCATGAGATTGAAGACAACAAGGCCCTCTTCTGCGAGTTGAGTCTGTCGCTCTCCTGTATCTCGAGAGTTTAAAACCCCTCCTTCTGCCCTTCTTACTCTAAGTCTATTATGAGGTTACGAGAGGAAGGCGGCAAGCGGGATTGCAACCCGTAGGACCGCAGAGAGGTCCACCCACCGATTGTGGGAGCTATGTCGGAGCCCAGGTGGGGTTCTTGAGGCAGGGAACACTTACATATAATTTCATTTTACACGTGTGATCCCTTCCCTTAAATTGTATTACCCGTTGTTATTGCGTGCCTGTAAGTATGACTGAGAAAGTTAACTGCTTTTGTTTGTTTTGAATTCAGGACATGATCTGAAACGTAAAATTGACAAGTATGAATGATAAACTCATATCATTTGTATGAATTCAGATAGAATGAATGGGGAAGGCGGGATGAAGGTGTTTTGCATGTGTTTTGACCAGGTCAACCCAAGGCTGAATCCCTCTAAGTTGAGTGGGTTCAGTGCTATGTTTTCATTTTTGTCTGTTGGGCTGAGTGTACTACTTTTTGAGGGTTTGGCCTATCCTAAGTTGGACGGTCCAGCCGCTTGTTTTCTTTTGGGGTTTCTGAATAGGAGGACGGACGCCCTAAGTTAGGAGAGCTTTGATTCCTGATGTTTCTTTTGGGTTGCTGAAAACAGGACTGGGGATATTCTAAGTTGCGTAGATCGAGTTATGTGTGTGTTTTCTTCTGAGGGGGACAACGACATGAGACTAGGTGTACCCCTAAGTTGGGGCGGCCTAGCCATAAGCTATGAACTTAAACGGTAATCCTAAGTATAAAAACCGATATTATATTATATATGCATTTGACAGACTGACACCCTAAGTTGGGAGGTCTAGTTAGTGAGTCAGGTATGACAAAAAGAGAGTGGAAAGCAAATGAAGAATATAACGTAAAGGTAACCTGGGCAGGCTGAACGTACCCCTAAGTTGGGGCGGTCGGGTCCTATGCCCGTGATAACACAAAAAGGCAGACAGTTAGTATAAAACTTCTTTATTTTCCTTTTTAAACACAAGGCAGGGTTGGATGTCTCCCTAAGTTGGGTAGGTCTGACCATCTGCCTAAGAAGAAAGGAAGTCATAAAGTTTGTGCAAAGTATTTATGGTTGTTTGAGTTGTTGTTACGGAGGCTAAGCGTACCCCTAAGTTGGGGTGGATCAGTCATACGTCGTCTGCAACTTGTTTAGGCAGATCAGGCATACACTTAAGTTAGGGCAGTCTGGTCACATTGCCTTATGTGACTTAAATTGTTTAGGCTAACTAGGTGTACCCTTAAGTTGGGGCGGCCTAGTGATATGCCCTTGTCGTTGATGTTATGTAGGTTTGGACGTACCCTTAAGTTAGGGCGGTCTGACCATTCGTCGTTTGTGTCTGTTTAGGCAGGTTAGGCATATCCCTAAGTTGGGGCAGTCTAATCCTATGTCATACGTGAAATTCGTTTAGGGCTGACTAGGCATACCCCTAAGTTGAGGCAGTCTAGTTTATCACTCATGTCGTCAGTTACGCAGAAGTCGGGCGTACCGCTAAGTTGGGGCGGTCTTGTCATAAGCTTTATGTCCACAGTTTATGTTCGGTCAGACATACCCCTAAGTTGGGGCAGTCTGGATATACGTTTCAGTCATGTACGCTAGGCATACCCGTAAGTTGGGGCAGTCTAGTTTGTGCGTACCCTATTTGCTTTGTTTAGGCAGGCCAGGCGTACCCCTAAGTTGGGGCGGTCTGATCCTATGCCACAGGAAAGGGGGTTTACAAAGGAGTAAAAAAGTTGAGAGATTAACGAACTACTTGGATCAAACCGATGTGGGATTGAAGAGATGTTTGTTTACGCATGTTTGCGGGCTCTCATTTGGGGCATCTCTTGGTAGCTTTAGCTGTTTAGATTCTCGCAGAGTGCTGAAGTCATAAATAGACTAGAATGGATAATGGGAAATGAAGTTTGGGATATGATAGGACTGACCTTACAAGCAGTTAGGACTCGTGGTAGCTCACGATACCATCTTCAAAAGAGGATCGTGTAGAGTATCACCAACTCTAACTATCAAGTGAGTGTCAGAAGTAAGTCCCAAGTATAGTTGTACTTTGTTTTTGCATTTTCAGCTTTGTATAAATATTGGCAGTCTCCTGTTCCTACGGGAAGCACTGCCGAAACTTTTACAAAACTGAAAGAGTTAGTCATTTTTGGACATCTGAAAATTCTGAAAAGATACTTTTCCTACGGGGAGCGCTGTCGAAATTTTGTGAAATTTAGAGAGTTAGATTATTTTTTGCTAGGGAAAACTTTGGCAAAGAGATGTCAGAGCTCTCAATGACTTCTGAGGAAAGTAAGGTAAACGTTAGTAAAGGAGATAGGTTGTGGAGTAGTGTTGACTCTCCATCTGTCTTGAACGAAGTACTTGGTCCGCTTTGACCTGAACTGTGGTGCAGGTCAACGAATTCGATTGAAGACTTGATTCGTTCGGCGTCATCCTACGAAGGATCATTCTTCTGATATCCCTTGATAACAGGTCGGTTTACGACACAACTTCCTTGCTTCTACATCTCAACCTAAAGCCTTAGCTCTTTGAGGTTTCCATGTTTCTTGGGATTTTCACCCATATTTCTTTTTAACTGGTCATTTTTAAAGACTGCGTACCTTTGTTGAGGGTTGGTGAAATTGGTTGGAGCTTATATGTATAAGACAGGGTGTGAGTCGTAGAAACGCAGTAAAATTGACTCCCTTACTGTGTGTGATGTTGTTGTTTGAACTTTGTGTGATCGCAGGTATGCGTATAAGATCTTTGAATTGAGTTTGATG
>BFEA01000049.1:307732-327822 GCA_003427395.1 Chara braunii
GTGTCGCAACAAGCGAGTGTTCTAGGTAGTGGTGTGGATCGCTTTGCGGGCGATCCGTTGTTGACGATTATCTTTTCTGGAGTGCGATTTTACACGGTCTTCTTGAGTGGACCGTCTCTTCAATTTCACTCAAGGTCAGTTTGACTAAGACCCTTCACTCCTGTGTGAACCCGCACGTGCTTGACCCTGTTCTTTGAACGTTCATTGAAAAGGTAGAGGAGATGTGTGTTTACGTGTGCGAATGAAAATCTGACATGAGTTTGGGATTGCATTGTTTTCTTTTCAAATTGTTGTTTGATTTGATGTGCATGTAGGTAGAAGGATGCTTAAAAAAAAAAGGGATCTAATCATGTCAACGGGAATGAAGGAAGGATGATTGTCTTCTAATTCTCGCTTGTATGCATGTTGAAGGGGAGGACAATCAGTAGACGACGAAAAGGAATTTGATCAGAGAAAGAAGGAGAAATCAATTGGACATAGATCTTTTTTTCCCGAGGATACCCGTTCTTTTCCGAATGACCCTCTTCGTCTATGCCCGTCTATCTGAATGACTTTATCTTCTGTAATCCCTTTTCTTCGTCTAAGTTAACCTTGACGTCAGGCGACATGGGGCTATTTTGTCGCCGTGGTAGGCGTGTTTCCATTTCCTAGAAGGCATCTGAGGCGGGGGTCCGTTGCCTTAGGGGTCGGCCCTGCTATCGACTCGGAGTGGACCGCTTATGTGGGGGGATACCATGCTGTTGTGGTGGAGCCAACCCGACTTCTGAGATCCGAGGTTCGCTCGGGCGAGGACAACGGGTATCCCAGACCACCTCCTAGGGAAAGGACATGCGCCTACTCACGGAAGAGCCTAAAGTTCTTTGCGCCTCGCGGTAAGGGGAGCTGCCATAGCATACTCCTCTAGTGGTCGTCTTAGGGGTCACTTGTGCATGGAGAACTGAGCCACAAGAAACTCGGTTCATGGCTACTAGTTGAAACAGAGCGCGGCTAGGCACTCTTGTCGTGGTTGGCACCGCCACAAGAAGCGAGAACCAATAGGGTCGATATGGTGAGTAAGGCTTGGATAACTAGAGTCCGAGAGCAACGCTTTTCAGTAGGGTCAACGAGGGTCAGGAGGACAAAGCAACCAACAAATTTGAAAGCGGATCCTCGTCCTTAATGGGGTATCCAGTGTTCGGTTGTTCAAGTCGGGTGCTGACTTGTATAGTGGTAGCCGGATTACTTGCAGATGACATTCACACCAAAGTTAGAAAGATAGAGACGTCATCATTAAAGCAATGGCATCCTAACTTTACTTGAGAGTTGGGACGCCCATATTCCTTGCTAGCAGTCGGTATGGGGCTGAATGAAAGAACTTGGCAACGCATCTCATCAAGTCGAAAAAGTAATGACAGTCCAGCCGTCTGGCAGGTGGAGTGGAGATACTTTAGTTAGACGTCACTTGAGCGTCGCCTTGTGTAATGGTCATGGTTTGATCTTTTAAAAACTTTTATCGATAAGTGTTGTTTCAAGTCAAATCAACTTTTGTCGGATGCATGATTGTATTGTATATAGGATGATTTCAGAAGATAAGTCAACTTACGTTGACCTGAATTTTATTTTGATAGAGTTTTGTCTGATAAACTTTTCATTGTCTTCGAAAGAAGGGACTAGGATCGCTAGAAGTTTTCTTTATGCTTGGAATATCATGTCCTAGTCGACCGACATCGGTCGTCCTGGGAGATCAGCGCCCCAGGGACGGACGACGTTCGGGTCCGCTTTGCCATTTAACCATGCGTACCTATGCTACAACGAACGAGCAAACGCCCTCGGCTGACCTACCTCTGCAATTGCATTATAAAAGCCTTCGCATGTGGGTCGGTAGCTCGGCGGGGATACGCCCCTAAGGGTGGTGACAACCCCTTAGGGAAGGTAAGTTGTGTCCCGCGAGAACCTATCCTGTCGTAGGGGACCGCGGGATGTACAATTGGCGCACTCGGCCGGAGCGGCGAAGGGTCGACGCAAGTTACCGTGTAGTCCCCGAGTTGTCTCTAAAAGGTTCAAAGCCTAAGTTTCTTTTGCGTGACGTGGCCGGGAAGGCCCTCGCTCGCGCGGGGGCCGATGCACTCGACAGGTGGCGCCGTTGTCGGGGATAACGGCAAACTACCGTTGTCCCTGGTGGAACAACACTCGGGAATGGAAGAAGTAAAATATTATGTTTTTGTGATTGTCTAAGAAAAAGGTTAGTATTCTCTGAACTTCTACAAATGTAAGGAAGAAGTCGTAATAGATGCCACCAAACTCCTAGACTGAATTTTTCGGTTTATTGTTTTGGTCTCTGGATGGACGGTGCCGCAGGACGTCACGATAACGTTGAGGACAGGAGAAACGACATTCGAGAATTGGCACGGGTCATCCGGCAATCGCTGCGAGAGCCCTACCCTAAGATTGATGTTCCTTTGTTCGACAAAAATCATGCGTGTTCTTAGGCTGATAAGTTCGAACAGTTGGTATATAGCAATGAATGGACAGACGAGAAAATGCTTCGCATGGTTAAAAGGTACTACAAGGTGGAGTACCGGGACGAGATCGATGAGTTGGTGCGAATCTCCCGAGATTGGTCAGATTTCAAGGCGCGACTGTTGGAGAAATATCAGCTCAGCGATCGGTTGCTCGACCTGCAGGATTTGAGGGCGGTGGAACGTAAAAAGTTTGGTACTACCAAGCAATTCTTATCGGAATTTGAGCGTGTGGCTCGCCTAATCCCGGATTTATCCGACAAAGATCGCTGCCTCATTTTCCTTGACAACTTCAACGACGTCGAGCAGTCGAAGTTGGTTGAAGGGGTGCAAGAGAGGTATGACTGGGAGCCGAGATGAATATCATTCACGAGCGCCATGCCATTGAAGCTGGGTTAAAGATCAACCGAGACGATTATGGGGTTTTGGTGGGAGCTAGCGGATCGACTCCATTCTGCGGAACCACCAGTGGCGTTCTTGTCACGGTTGGGAAAGTCAAAGTCCGTTCTTATTTCTACGTGTTACCTAAAGTGGAACACGAGGTGCTTTTGGGAAGGGCATTCCTATGTCGGTCGAAAAGCATCATCATTAACAAGCATGATGGGACCATGTTTGTGATCCTTGCGATCCTGTTTGCGGCTACTACGAGGTGGTCAAGTGTGCGAACACTGGACCCTATTGTTTGCAGAATCGGCTGAATCCGGAATCGTATACTTTCCCGGAGTCAGAAAAATTGAGAAGGGAGAAGGAATCGTTAGAGGAGGAGCCGAATCCTCGTGAGTTCTCACTAACCCTGCCTGATATTCGGCAGGCAATCGATTTTGTGTTGACACACGCTACTATTGATCCAAATGTGGTGCAAGCATTGACGGAGATCATCACGGACATCGAAAGCACATAAACTATGCGTCTTGTTTACTCCCAGTCGGAGGGGAATTGGTGAGAAGATCATGGATTGCCCTCCACTCGACAAGGTCCTTTTTTAGAGGACGCAAGCTTGACACTGGCGCCAAACGTAAGTACAAGAAAGTAGGAGTGAAGGCAAAGTCAATGCCTGTTCTGATCACTCAGGAGGAGGAAGTCTATTATCGTGAGGAGCGTGAGTGGATCAGAGAAATGAAGGAGAGAGGTGAAAAAGAGCCATGTCGGTTAAGTAAAGAAAGAGTGGACAGTATGATCGTTGGGGAGGAGGACCTCCTTACTGAGCAGGAAAGAGGGTATATCATCGATATATTGAGGGAGGAACATCTCGCATATGCGTTTGATGATGATGAGTGAGGAAGGCTGGATGTTGATAAAATCCCGATGATCAGAGTTCATACTGTACCTCATGAGCCATGGAATGTAAGAGGGTCATGCTATCCGAATCCAGAAGATCATCGCAAGGTGGCCGCATATCTTAATGGGGAGATTCAGACAAAAGTTGCAGATTACTCTTAAGGGTCGTATGCATCTCTATGGTTTTGTTTCATCAAACCGAATGGTACCCTACGATGGATTCAGGACCTTCAGAAGCCGAATTCAGTGACAGTGCGAGATGCAGGTGGACTCCCACATGCAGACCTGCTGTCAAAGTCCTCCGCAGGGAGGTCTATCATCACCCTGATCGATTTATACTCCGGGTATGATCAATTTTCCATTTACACTACGGATCGGCCCAATATGGCAATGCACACTCCTCGCGGGTTGATCCATATGTGTGTAGCGCCGCAGGGGTGGACGAATGACGTCGCCATTGTTCAGAGATATATGACGAGGGTTATGCAGCCTTATTGTCCTGACATAACTTCGTCGTATGTTGACGACTTGGTTATTCCAGGGCCTCGAACGAAAGATCTGGCGGAGGTGTTGCCGGACATTCGCCGCTTTGTCTGGGAGCACATCAATGATGTGGTGAAAGTCCTTAAGATGTTGAACGAGTTTAATCTCACAGCTAGTGGGATTAAATCTCGACATTGTATGAAGAGAGCAGTGATCTTGGGATTCCTTTGCGACGAGAAAGGTCACCGGCCGGATGCGAAGAAGACTAATAAAATCTTGGAGTGGTCGACCCCTTTCAAGTCAATCACAAATGTGCGAAGTTTCCTTGGAACCTGTGGATTTTGACGCATCTTCATCCGCAAGTTTGCCGCAAGAGTGGAGCACTTGCGAAAGCTTGTGCGCAAAGGCCATAAATGGGAATGGGGTCCAAAGCAGCAAGCGGCCGTGGAGGACATAAAGACTGAGTTCCGTGAGGGAGGATTGATCCTTGGAGTTCCTTTCTTCGATGATGATAAAAACCGTCCTTTTGTTATTGATGCGGGGCCCACAGCCCTAGGAGGGGTCCTGATTCAGAAGGATGCTGAAGGGCAGAAAAGACCTCTCAGATTTGAGAGCAGGACTCTGAATGCTGCTGAGAGGAACTATTCCCAGTTTAAGAAGGAAACTTTGGTTGTGCTTCATTGTCTCCGTATCTTTCGGAAATATGTGTTCGGTAGACGCTTCATCCTGCGAGTGGATCCGACTGCATTGGCTCAATCCTTTAGGAATTATTCACCTTCTCATCCCACCATTGCGCGATGGTTGACCTATATTTGGATGTTTGACTTTGAAATTGAGCGAATTTTGGGGAGTCAAAATCGCGTTGATGGGTTGAGTCGGGTTGAATGGGATCCAGAGTTGGATCAGGCGGGAAAAATCAGTCTCGGTCGATGCCTTCCTGAAGGAAGAGGAGTCGCGGTTGAGTAGTAACTCTCTGGCCTACCTGACTGATGCGGCCACTCGACATAGTATATCAATATGGAATGCTCCTACCTGTCACGAGGTACGTTCAGAACTCGTAATGGAGGAACCTTTCATTGAGGAGGAACCATGGGGAGCAGCCAACAGAATAAATTATGAGGCTGCCTTTGACTGATGACGTTGACCTAGTACTTGATCCGTTGACGATTGAACAGAGCCATAGGCAGGCTGATGACACTTTCCGGACCGTTGGAAGGATGTCATTCATCATGAACTTGTTAGTTCATGAGGATCGCCTAAGGTTGATGAATTCCGAGGAAGGAGGCATTGAGGTCAAGGAGGCGTTTAAGGAAAAAGAGTATGAAGGGGAATATAGGAAGATAGGTATGTGGCTGAATGAGGAATTGGACGAAAGCGAGGTTGATCCGGTAGTGCGGGAGACGAGCAAAGGATTTGTTGTTCGTGATGGTCATCTCTTTAAGAAAGTTGCTGATGGTGTCCCCAAGAGGGTGGTATGCAGAACCTCCAGACAATTGGATGTGATTGCTACTCTGCATAATGGGGTAGTCGGTGGACGCGGATCTGCGTGGGTAAACCTGAACAAGATCCAACGTCTTTATTTCTGGGAAGGGATGAGCAAGATGGTGATTGACTTTTGTAAATCTTGTTTCCCTTGCCAACAGGGGTCTAATATCTGCTACCTCGAACCCCTAAATCCACGTTATGTAGCAGAGCCGGGTGCGGTGGTGCATTTGGATCTCTTGGTAATACCACCTGGGATAAATGGGTACAGGTATATCTTTGATGCAAAAGACAACTTGACTGGGCTCGTTGATGGTTGTGCCATTCGCGAACGTACTGGGTCAGTCTTGGCAGAGTGCATTGAGGAATATTACCTCTGTTATCCATTTGTTCAGGAGATTGTTATGGATCGAGGAGGCGAGTTTCGAGCAAAGGATGTGCAAACGCTTTTGAAAAGACTTGGCGTGAAATTCAGTTATACGACAAGAGCGCATCCCCAGGCCAATGCACCAGTGGGGCGAGGACATGCCACCTTGTCTAACTTGTTAGCTAAATGGTGCAAGGGGGAACCATCAAGATGACCAATTTATTTGAGGGCAGCCTTTTTTGTTAAGAATGTTACCATTAAACGAACAACTGGGTATGCTCCCGTCACATTATGGTTTGGACGACATGCGAGTTTTCCAATTGAGAGTTTATTGACCACTCGGCAGAAATAGGACGTGGAAACGAAACTTTCGACGGAAGAGTTATTGGAATTGAGGGCAAGATAGATTATGGTAACTGAAGAGCGAATTGAAGATGCGACTGTGTCTACTTCTGAAAGCAGGCAGACTAACAAGGAAAGATGGGATAAAAGGCCACGTGTACGAAAAGAGCTGCTGGAAGTTGGGGACATCGTCTTGTTGTATGATATGTCGCTAGAAAAGCAGTGGTCCAGGAAACTAGACAGTCGGTGGCTAGGACCATATCAGATCACTAGGAAAACAAAGCATCGGGAGTATGAAATAGAGGAATTGGATGAATCTCAGAGTAAGAATTGGGTATCAGGTGCACATTTACGGAAGTTTATTCCAAGAGTATTTTAGTAGAGAGGAAAAGGAGAGGAGGTAATTGGTGGCATCAATTTTGGTAATTTTCTTGCTTTTGTATTGTGGTTCAGTTGGTTCTGACTTTTGTCCTAGGCTAACCAAGGAAATAGTTTTTGGGTGATAATTGCAATCACAACTTGTGAGGACAAATAAAGTATTTGTGATTCCAGTTTGCGATTAATTGTAAACTAATAATAAAAGTATTGAGATTGAAAGGTTATCAATAGGATTGAGACTCCTGTTGTAGGATGTAATAATGGATTTGTACCTTACTGTCACAGACGAGTGTAAGATGACTATGATATTTTTCTCACAATTGTCGCTATGCATAAAAGGTATTGGATATTGCTTAAAGTAAAAGAGTGATACCAAAGGACCTTGTGAGATTCTTGTCATGATTGAATGTTCATTGTGAAAAGTGAATTGTGGAATAGTTGATGGATACTTATATTGTTGAAGTATTCATCACAGATGTGAAGGACTGAAAAACCTGGAATTTTTATGAAACTTCGTGTATGTGTTTATGAATGAGAGATTTTGTAAGTGCAAGTCTAAGGAGATGATTTATACTTGGGTCATATGCCTGACTGGATTAACATGTGTGTCATTCGTTGGACATTTGATTTAATTGCTTGTCATGCCTTATGACTTGGTATTGTATTAATTGTCATGCAATGAGGAATCCTAATGTTGTGAGCCCCGTAGACGGTAGTGAGGTCTGCGCCAAAACTTTGTTCCTGGTCCATAGTGAGATGTTGTCGTCTTTCCTTTCGGGGAGAGTGGCTACACTATCGTCGAAAGGGAGGACGGTGGTAATATGTTTGTTAGAACCTTGCTTGTGAGGGTAGCGATTACCGCTCGTCATGAGGAAAAGATTGATCACCTTTTGTTTTGTGGTGAATGGGGTCGCCTCGACTTTATCGTCGGGTCTGATCAGCTTAGGTCATAAGGGAGAGGTAGTTCAACCTTGTAGGTAGGGAACTAACAAATGTATGACACTGGAATCGGAGGGAAAGTGCTGTGGCTCGAGTCTAAAGCGGGGCTTGACGTCGATATGTTATCCTTTATGGATTACACCACTCCTCGACGCATTCACAAGACATGTAGGAGATAAGTCATGCATGATGATTAAGTTGGAGTGGGAATTAGCCGGACTGGACAAGGACTTTTGGAAGGATGATTTATCTCTGGGATGGTGGCGGCATATGTTGTAGTATAGTGTGAGTATCCTTGTGTTTCGTGGGAGGCCCAGGTTAAACTGCTGGCAGCGAGAGACATGCTGAGGTGATGATAATGCATTCCATGAACATGAGAGACCCAGGTTAAATTCCTGGCAGTATGTGCTGTATGATGAAAGACCCGCAGGAGGTTAAGCCTAACGAGACCTAGAGAGAGGGTTATAGCCTGAAGAGAGTCTCATCCAGGGGATAAGCCTAACCCATCTATGAGAGACTAAACGAAGGATGAGTGGCCGCCAGTGGGATGATGCTGGGATCATTCTTCTAAAATATTCGTGTAATTCCTCAGGTTGGGTAAAGCCAACCGTGGATTCCAGATTCCACGGAAAGGTCTGTCAGAGGTTATTTTTGACCCCATTCCAACTCGTGACTGAATGAAAGTGTTTTCGAAGGAAGGTTCGAAAGAATTATAAGGCTTGAAAGTAAGTCTTTGTCTGTTAAAGGCTTGAAAGCAAGCCCTTCTTGTTGATGTTATCGTAAGTAATTAGGTCTGCGCGGGTTATTTCATAAAGAGTGTCCAGAAGATCATAAAAGGAAAGAAAGACGAACGACGGAAACATCGCTCGTCACATATGAGTATGTAAAATCTGGATAGATTTCATATATATTGTGATTATATGATATATTTGTTGAGGTCTTGTAAAGACTCCCCCTTGTATTACTTATGATAAGCGACTAGGACGTCGCTTAATGGGGGCGGGGAAGGTTGTCCGGACAGAAACGCTTGTGAGGGTTTCTGCCCGAGTTTTTCAGGGTCGGACGTTGTCCGACTCTTTTCGTTGGATTTGAGGAACATGATGAGATTGACGTTGCCAAAGTTATTCAGACCAACCCTATAACTGAGAAACCTAAAGCCTGACGTCGTTGACGTGTGATGTCATCAACGTTCGTTCGAGACAGCGGGAGTCAGCGGTACGACTTGTCATCCGCAGTTCCCGATAAGGCCCCAATGGTGCGCGGTCATGGAAAGATAAGAGATAGACCTAGTCTACCTAAAATAGTGCAGCCGCCCGATTCAGGGCCTAAGTAGGTTAAAAACAAGGGTGCACCGGGTATAGAGTCGCGACGCAGGAGGAATATGAAGTCTGGGCCTGCGAGGCTGGGTTTTGAACCAGAAGGCCAACTGGCCGGTGCCGAAGTCTACGCGGTTAGGTGATTACCAAGCCAGGGTAGCGCGACTAACCGGTAAGGCACGGTCAGTAAGCAGGGCCTGCGACGCCTCGAACAGATGAGGCCGGCAAGGCCAAAGGCTGGGGGAGCCGACCGTGCTACTATAGGACAGTCGGCCAGGCTCCACAACCGTTCAAGTAGGAGGGCTGCTCCTGCAACAACCGTAGTAGGAGCCAGCCCGGAAGGTCCTGCGACGCCTCGAACAGACTCCCACCCCGCAGACGCCGGGATCGAATCCGTATGCAACCTTGGGCTGGCTCCTTTTTGGAGCAGCCAGGAGAGTTAGCGAGGCCGATTTCAACCGCGCGATCAATGAGATCGTGCGGCTGGAATCAGCCGCGCACAAGATGTTAGCATGGCCCCTGCGCAAGGATGGCACGCGTAAATCGAGAAATGGGCCAAAAAAAATTTCGATCCTGGTAGGGATCCACCTCGGGCCTGTATACAGTGTATTTCAGCAGTTCGTGGGCACACCACAAACAGGATAGTGACCGTTGGCATAAGCCAACGACTTATAAAAATAAAACAAAAACAAAAACAAAATTGGGTGCAGCGCCATGTGGCGCTTTTGGAAGTGAGCGGGGCTTTTCAGCCCCAGTACACCAAACAGTCGCCCGTGAAAACGGGCGACCATTTTTTTTCTTTTTAGAGGGAAGTTGTTTTATTTTTTTTTAGATATTGCTTAGATTTTTTTTCTAGATTCTCGTCTTAGATTTTAGTTAGAACTTTTCTTTTTTTTTTTCTTTTTTTTTTTTGTAGTGAGCGTCTGTTCGTTTTGAACGAACGGGCAATTCAGAACCAACTGTTTCGTCGGATTTCCACCGACTCGTCAGGAGGCTGAGCCTCGACAGTCGGTTAACCTGACCGAATCAGCCGCACAAACGCAGTTGTATTCAGGCGGCGGGGTATTTTCAGAGAGAGAGGGGGGGATGTGACTGCCAAACTGTTTCGTCGGACTCTCACCGACTCATCAGGAGGCTGAACCTCGACAGTCAGGATGGACAGATTCGAATGAATCTGCTGCTAAAACATGGAAATATGTGGTTATTGCTTCTACTACTACTACAAGGGGGAAGAGGGTCTACCAGGCAGTGAACGGGAGAACGTGGCGGCCAACAGGTAAGTCTCCTCGAATTCCTCCCTCCCTCTTTTTCCTGTAGGCTGACTACTGCGCCTGTTCGTTAAACGAACAGGCTGCAGAAACGACGCATGCACCAAGCGCTGTTTGCGCCCAGGTACAGGCGCACAGGGTAAGGCAAAACGGGCCCTGTTGAGCTTGACTCTAGTTCGACTCTTCGCCTCTGACATCGAGCAGCCTCACAGAGGTAGGGAAAAAAAAAAGGGGAATCGCGAATCTGTTCGTGATGCAGGACCAGATGCAGCAGTAGAAGCATCTGGACCCTAAGATGACCGAAGACTGTTGAATTCCAACAGTCTGCTTTATCTGTTTCTATACAGCCAGTTGAGGCTGCGTCTGGCCGGGGGTAGCGGCCAGATGCATTACTAAGGCTTGGAACTTGGTTCCCCTAGGGGAACATCAAGTTTCTCAGCCCTTGATCTCGTCTGAGATCAAGGCTCATGCCTCACTTCGAGTTTTGGCTGGGGGCAAAGCAGCAGCCCTCAGCCTCCAGCCCACTATAAAATAGCCAGTAGCCAGCCAGCCAGCATTCATTTGTGGCCGGTGCTGCTAGTATTTCGCTTGGGTAAATGCTGGCTGTTGGAGGAGGAGCTACTAATGGAGTGCGAGAGAGCTGAGTGGAGGTCTGCAAGTGAGGGAGGAGGATTGTTGGAGGTGGCCATAGCTGTGAAACACAGCCATAGCCGCCATCTCAGCGAGGTGAGGAGAGGAGAGGCTGCCATAGCCACCGTGCTGCGAGGTGCCAGCCGGAGGTGCTGCTGTTTGTGGCAGGTTTTTTGGCAAGCGGTGCAGGGGAAACTCTGCCCGTTTTGCAAGGCGGCAGAAAGTCTTCGGCAAGCGGTGCAGAGGAGACTGCCCGTTTTACACGGCGGCGACAAGTCTTCGGCAAGCGGTTCAGGGGAGACTCTTCCTGTTTGGCACGGCAACGGCGACGCTTTTTTACGGTGTCGTGGAAGCGCTGCCGTTTTTTTGCGGCAGCGGTAGTGCGTTCTAGGTATTGACGCGGAAGCGCTGATGATTTTTGGCGGCAACAGCGTAGGTTTGACGGCGCTGGTGCGGAAGCGCTGACGAATTTTTACGGCAACGACACTGGGCTTAGTGTTCGTGGTGCGAAAGCGCTGCCGGTTTTTCACGGCGGAGGCGACAATATTCTTGCATTGACTATATAAGGCGGCGACAGGGTATTGGCACAAGGAAGGCACCACGAAGTGGTGGTGCGCTTGAAAGTGGTGTAAGTGCGACGTCGTAGTTGCACAGTGAAATTGGGGTGGTGTGACGGCGACGTTGAGACACTGTCAGATTACTAGGCGGTGATTGTGTATTGAGAAAGTGTCGCAACAAGCGAGTGTTCTAGGTAGTGGTGTGGATCGCTTTGCGGGCGATCCGTTGTTGACGATTATCTTTTCTGGAGTGCGATTTTACACGGTCTTCTTGAGTGGACCGTCTCTTCAATTTCACTCAAGGTCAGTTTAACTCAGACCCTTCACACGTGTGTGAACCCGCACTTGCTTGACCCTGTTCTTTGAACGTTCATTGAAAAGGTAGAGGAGATATGTGTTTATGTGTGCGAATGAAATTCTAACGTAAGTTTGGGATTGCATTGTTTTCTTTTGAAATTGTTGTTTGATTTGATGTGCAGGTGCCAGGTAGGTAGAAGGATGCCTAAAAAAAATGGGGATCTAATCATGTCAACGGGAATGAAGGAAGGATGATTGTCTTCTAATTCTCACTTGTATGCATGTTGAAGGGGAGGACAATCAGTAGACGACGAAAAGGAGTTTGATCACACAAAGAGGGAGTTTGACATAGATCTTTTTTTCCCGAGGATACCCGTTTTTTTTCGAATGACCCTCTTCGTCTATGCCCGTCTATCTGACTGACTTTCTCTTTTGTGATCCCTTTTCTTCGTGTAAGTTATCCTTGACGCCAGGCGACAAGGGGCTATTTTGCCGTCGTGGTAGGTGTGTTTCCCTTTTCTAGAAGGCATCTAAGGCGGGGGTCCGTTGCCTTAGGGGTCGGCCCTGCTATTGACTCGAAGTGGACCGCTTATGCGAGGGATACCATGCTGTTGTGGTGGAGCGAGACCGACTTCTAAGATCCGAGGTTCGCTCGGGCGAGGACAACGGGTATCCCAGACCACTTCCTAGGGAAAGGACATGCGCCTACTCACGGAAGAGTCTAAAGTTCTCAGCGCCTCGTGTTAAGGGGAGCTGCCATAGCATACCCCTTTAGTGGTCGTCTTAGGGCCACTTGTGCATGGAGAACTGAGCCACAAGAAACTCGGTTCATGGCTACTACTTGAAACAGAGCGCGGCTAGGCACTCTTGTCGTGGTTGGCCCCGCCACAAGAAGCGAGGACCAATAGGGTCGATATGGTGAGTAAGGCTTGGATAGCTAGAGTCCGAGAGCAACCCTTTTCAGTAGGGTCAACGAGGGCCAGGATGACAAAACAACCAACAAAATTCGAAAGTGGATCCTCGTCCTTAATGGGGTATCCAGTGTTCGGTTGTTCAAGTCGGGTGCTGACTTGTATAGTGGTAGCCGGATTAGTTGCAGATGGCATTCACACCAAAGTTAGAAAGATAGTGACGTCATCATTAAAGCAATGGCATCCTAACTTTACTTGAGAGTTGAGACACCCATATTCCTTGCTAGCAGTCAGTATGGGGCAGAATGAAAGAACTTAGCAACGCATCTCATCAAGTCGAAAAAGTCGTGACAGTCCAGTCGTCTGGCAGGTGGAGTGAAGATACTTTAGTCAGACGTCACTTGAGCGTCGCCTTGTGTAATGGTCATGCTTTGATATTTTATCGATAAGTGTTGTTTTAAGTCAAGTCGAGTTTTGTCGGATGCATGAGTGTATTGTATGTAGGATGATTTCAGAAGATAAGTCAACTTACGTTGACCTGAATTTTATTTTGAAAGAGTTTTGTCTGATTAACTTGTAATTGTCTTCGAAAGAAGGGACTAGGATCGTTAGAAGTTTTCTTTACGTTTGGAATATCACGTCATAGTCGACCGACGTCGGTCTGTTCCTGGGAGATCAGCACTCGAGGGACGGACGACGTTCGGGTCCACTTTGGCGTTTAACCATGTGTACCTATGCTACAGCGAACGAGCAAACGCCCTCGGCCGACCTACCTCTGCAATTGCATTATAAAAGTCTTCGCATGTGGGTCGGTAGCTCGGCGGGGATACGCCCCTAAGGGTGGTGACAGCCCCTTAGGGAAGGTAAGTTGTGCCCCGTGAGAACCTATCCTGTCGTAGGGGACCGAGGGATGTGCAGCTGGCGCACTCGGCCGGAGTGGCGAAGGGTCGACGCGGGTTACTGTGTCGTCCCCGAGTTGTCGCTAAAAGGTTGAAAGCCTAAGTTTCTTCTGCGTGACGCGGCCGGGAGGGCCTTCGCTCGCGCGGGGGCCGATGCGCTCGACAATCGGCAAGTAGTGCAGGGGAGACTCTGCCCGTGTTGCGCATCGTCGGCAGCCATTTTAAAGTGACGTTGGGGTGATGATGTTCGCTTGGCACGGCAACGGCGACGTTTTTTTGCGGTGACGAGGAAGCGCTGCCAATTGTTTGTGGCTGCGGCAATGAGATTTTGGCGGTGACGAGGAAGCGCTGGCGATTTTTTGCGGCGGCGGCACTGAGATTTTGGTAGTGGTACGTAAGCGCTGCCGGATTTATGTGGCGGCAGCCTTGATTTTAACCGCAGTGGTGTGGAAGCGCTGCCGGTTCTTCACGGCGGTAGCAACAATATTTTTGCACTGATTACACAAAGCGGTGGTTGGGCATTGGCGCAAGAAGAATGCTGCTAAAATGGTAGTGCGTTTTGAAGCGATGTGAACGTGGCACCACAATGAAGTGGTGACATTGGAGGCGAGTGACGGCGGCATTGAGACGCTGTCAAGTCGTTGAGGTGATTGTGTGTTGAGAGGGTGTCGCGGCATGCGATCATTCTATGGCGTGGTGTGGATCACTTTGCTGACGGCTTGTTGCGACGACCTTCTCGTCAAGCGGCGTGATTTTATACGATCTTCTTGAATAGGTCATTTTTACAACTTCACTCGAGGTCAGTCAGTTGGTTTATTGACTTGGATTTTCTTTCACACCTGTGTGAACCCACACTTTGCTTGACCCTGTTCATTGAATGTTCGTTGGAAAGGTAAAGGAAAGTTGTGTGAGTCATGCATGTGAATGAAAAAGTCTGAATTCAGTATGGGAATGCACTGGTTTTCTCTTGAACTTGTCATTTTTGCGTGTTGTGCAGGTAGGTAGAAGGATGTTTGCAAAGGAGATTGATTATGCCTGTTGGAGAAAAGCGAAAAGGATTGTCTTTTCGTTACTTCTCACCTTCCTGCCTGACAAAAATGATTCAATGTTTTGAAGAACTTCGATTATGTGTGGACCATAAAATGAATTCGACTGGAATAAAGCAGATAAGGTCAAACGGATCCAGCTTTCTCCTCACAATTGACTTTTTCTATCTCGAACGACCTTATCTACCTATACTTGTCCAAATGATTCTCTTTGTCTATCTTTTTCAGCTTCATTTTCATCTAAGTTACCCAAAACTTATTAATAATGAGGACAAAAGAAACCTACTCATGACGAACACAGTCTTTCTCTCTAGGAAGCATCCAAGTCGGGGGTTCGTATGCTTTTAGAGCCGGCCCTGTTATCAACTTGGAGTGGACCCGATTCATCGGGGGTGGTACTTTGCCGACTCGGTGGTGACGGCCCAACCTCTGGGATCTGAGTCTTCGGACTCAGGCGAGGGGAAGGAGTATTCACAGACCATTTTCTAGAGGGTTTGATAAATGTGAGTCAACCGTCGACGAGTCCTGGATGACGTGAGGGGTTAATTTATATTTTTGCGGGTGGTTACCTCAGGTTTCACCGTTAGAATAAAAGTTGGAGACATAAGAAGCTTCGGTCCTCAAGAAAAAGTAAAAAATGAAGGTGATGGTTCTCTTTGCGCAGTGATAACGACTGCGGTTTTGTTTTGAATGACCTAATAATGTAGATGGATACTTCATCATTGGTGGAACAGAAAAAATAATTATTGCCAGGAGGACAAAACGACCAACAATATTTTTATTCGCTAGATAATACTTCCTCCAAGCAAGCTGCATATGCAGTGGAGATTTGGTCAAACCGAGATTTCAAACTTCGGTCAGGAACCAAATCACTTGTTGATCTGCATGGTAGCGGTAGGCTTTACTTGCAGAAGTCATTCCTGACAGGGTTTAATAAGTGTGGACAGACCAACCGTAACAGTACGAAAGCTGATCAGTTGAAATCACAGAGGTGGACCAGCCGAGGGCGTTTCTCGTTCGTTGTAGCATAGGGGGTATGAACGGTAATACACCTCTATCGAACCCGCACGCGAACCGATATCTGGGGGGGCTGAGGTCCCAAGCGCGACTCGTCGTCGGTCGACTATGACACATCCCACACACCACACACACACCACTATAAAGAACATAAAATAAAAAACACACACACACATACATATACAGAACGACACAAAACAAACAACGCGATAACACACTTAATCCCTTAGTAGCCATCCCATAACTCTCCGATGCGGAAATCGGATAGACGTCGCGCACGAGACTTTAGTATAAAACCGCGCAGGCGCAGGGCTAACTCATATCGACTCGCAATGCAAGCATACGCAAGCAGTCGCAGTGATGGCGTACTCTGTAGTACCCATACTCATGTGGTCCCCATTAATTTCGAGACACTCAAGTGTCGGCTGACATGCGCCCAAAGGGAATGATCTCTCGACGCTGGACAACCGTCATGTGCGGTTGAAAACCACACCCTCTTCTGCACCTTGCGAAGAGTGGGTGGTACACAGGTTTATACCTGTGGTGGCAATCGTCTCTTATTGCCCTGGAGACCAGCTCTATCATCCAGGGTCTGGAAAGAACTATGACTTTGATGGCTCATATACTAAGCTCCGAAAATAATAACCTGCATAAAACACAGGCACACACAATAGCCATATTGCCATACACCAATGTGGTCAACTTTACTGTTCTCTGTAACTCACACCACGACTCGCGCACTCAAGCCCTAGTCATAGTTCAACTTTTCATAAATCTCATAAGTTCTTTATAATGACCATTTAAAAGAAGTCCGGTTAAAACCCTCAAAGAAACATATCAAATCTCAGGACTAAGGCAATCAAGTTGAGGTACAAGTGTAAGCAAAGTTGTGTCGTGAGCCGTCGCGTCGGCGAACGTCCAAAGAAGACATGTATCATACGACAGGTCAAAGTCCAAGCTAAATCGTCAATGTATGGAGACCAAATCCCCATAACAGGTTCTTACTCAAGACTTTTCTGATAACCAAGCCTAGGTCTATCTCTAAGCCAGTGCCCAAAGAAAGGTAGACCCATGGCAGAATTACCCCCATACAGAGTGGATCGTCAGAGTCGCCACCTGTCAAAATATATTCTATCTCCTCTTAAACTAAGAAAATTTCGGCGTTTCCCGTAGGAAAAGTGTCTTTCCAAAATTTATATCAGCCCGAATATGGAAACAGAAATAATCTTCAACTTTCCAAAGTCAAATTTTGTCTAACTCCCTGAATTAGCAAAAATTTGGGCAGCACTCCGTTTAGAAAAGGAGACTTTTCAGATTTTTACTAAGCCATATACAAAGATTAGACAAGTTGAACTTTGAAAAGTCAAATTTCGACAAACTCCTTGGTTTTGTAGAAATTCCAGCAGCGCTTCCCGTAGAGAAAGTGGCTTACCAAGATTTATACAAGACCAAGTATAATAAATGATCCCAGAAAATGCAGAAATTGACCTAAGTAAAAATAAGCTCAGCTTAGAAAATGCAGGAATTGAAACTAACTCCCATGACTCTAGCACGTGGCGAGCATCTAAAACAACTACCTGTCAAACTGAAACCCAGACCAAGTAGCAATCTCACTTAGCCACATGCAGGCCAAACCACAAACGT
Organism: Chara braunii; assembly: GCA_003427395.1. NCBI lineage: Eukaryota > Viridiplantae > Streptophyta > Charophyceae > Charales > Characeae > Chara > Chara braunii. Next base: position 325,085 of record BFEA01000049.1, read on the forward strand.
AAGTACTCTCACCAGCCCCAAGTTACTTTATATAAGATAGTTCATGAAACCCTCAGATGATTTAGCCCTTATACCCAGCTTACATATGGCACGGTGCTAGATCATTCAGCTTAGAAACAATGTCTAGCATGCCTTAGAGTATACACGAACAGGTTGCACAACTACTTTTCTTCTTCTTTGGGAATATGACTAGACCATTCAGCTTAGAAACAATGTCTACTTGCCCTGAACTGTTTAATATCCAAAATTTAATAGTTCTCTGATTTCGTTCTCATACAGAGAAATTAAAATATGGGCAGGGGACTGAACCATTCAGCTTAGAAATAATGCTCAGCTTTCCCAGATTACTTCCAATTATACTCAGTACTTTCTCTTCTCTTCTTAATGATATGGCTTAGTGTTGGATCATTCAACTTAGAAACAATGTCCAACTACCAGTTCAGATGCAAATATAGATGAAGTACTTTCTATTATACTTAGTTTATGCTTATGTGCGTGGTTTTCAGGCTAAACCATTCAACTTAGAAATAATGCTTAACCCTAGACCAAAAATCTTCCCTCAGAATGAAACAAGAAATTAAACCCTTCAGCCAGGCAAACCCTTAGAAATAAAAAGAGCAACCCGACCATTCAGCTTAAAAACAATGTCTAGCCCTTAAGAAAATAGTTACATAAACATAATCATGGGTCATTCAGCTTAGAAACAATGCCCACTCCTTGGTTGACCAGGTCAAACACATGCACTCTGCCTTGCTCCCACCTTCCCCAACTTCATCCCTCAGTCTGCTTTCAGTCAAAATAAAGAGGAAACTTAAGTTTTTCACACATATTTCTTCCATTCAATCTGATAGGTCCTAAAATAAAACAAGTCATAGGGGCAATCTCATGCATACATCAGTCACCCTAAAAGGAGATAGGCAAACAGGGGTATAATGGGGTCATACAGATGGAGAATGGTATACCTGTCAGTTCCCTGCCTCCAGAACCTGACCCAGGTTTCGGCAGAGCTCCCGCACTCGGTGGGTGGACTCCCCACAGAGTCTTGCTGCGGTCCCACGGGTTGTAATCGCGCCTGGCGCCTTTCTCTCAAAACCAATAGACCAGACTTAGAGTCAGAAGGGCAGAAAGAGGGGTTTGAGACTCTCGAGATACAGGAGAGGGACTGACTCAACTCCCAAGAGAGGGCCTTGAAACCTTCATGCGCCTGAGGGCCCCGCAATGGCGGCCAAACCGCAGCAGGAACAACCGTCGCAACGAATCTTAGCAGCGAGGGGCCACACCAATTCGCCCTTGCATGGAAGTCACCCTGTGGCCTTGCAATTTGTAGTCCAATCAGAACTCTCGCATGGGCCACCTAGCATTGCGGCTCCTCAAAACAACAATATCTTGACAGCACACACTAACACAACAATCCGGCAGCTGCTCGCTCCGCACCGTTGAGACTACAAGTGTCACCACACTCTCCGAACGACCACATGGGCGAAGGACTCACCGACATTTTGACCCACAGTCGAACGCCAAGCCCCAGCTTGCACCCCCGTGGAAAGGTCGGCAGCCATCCACAAAACAAAGGCGCAGGTATGTCACTTATGGATGAATAAAAGCAGCAAATGCAATGCCAGTCAGGGCATACACCGGTCGTCTGCTACAGGTATACACCGGTCAACACATGGACAGCAACCTCGCTGTCTTTCTACCTGCGGCTTAGCGATCGACGCCATCTGCTAGCATCAACGACAACAATTCCATAGTACGTATAGTTTGGCACTGTAACGTGGTTTTCGGCTCATTGCGCATCGCCTGGTCTGCCTCCAGAGGCCACCAACACATGCGAGCCCTTTCAACTTTGCTCAATACTCAATCATCAGTAAAAAGTTCAGGAAAGGAACACAGTCGGTCGTGTCAGAAACATAGTGGCAGAGAAACCCCAACGACCGCAGTAGAAATACAAGTACTCATAGTAAAACAGGAACAGGCGACGCCTGCTTGGGTCCCAGAGGTCCATGTTTTCGGCAGCCACAATACCGAGGTCCGCAGAACAACAACCTCATCGGTGGGGCCACACACATACCGAATCTGAAATTCAACAGTAACTGCCCGATGTTTATGACGACCAGTCGCTTCGTTTTCTCAATAGTGACACCGACCTTAAGGGGCGAGCTACATGGCTTGAAAGAGGGACAACTGTGCGAAACCTCAAGGAACTGCAGTACCTAGGATACAGCGGTAACAACAGTTCTGTATGCAACAACACCACCTGTCTCGAAGGTAGCATATTCTACTTTTCATTAACAGTGAGTCTGACGAAGTAACGGCCCCCTCCCCTTCGCAGCATACCAAAGCCAAATGCCTTGGGCCAGAAACTCAGTCAAAAGAGTACGGCCCATAGTAGCAACGAGCCGTCCGTTACTTAGCGGCCAAGCCTAATGTATTGCGATGGTGCACATGCAAACAAGTGACTCGATTACCGAGCCCGCTGAGCAACCTGCCGATATGCAAGACGAGAAGGAACCCTACCACAAGACATAGGAAGTTACCCCGCTTCCTTGTCGCTCACGCAGCGAGATAGAGGGGGCTGCTTCCTTTGACAGGGTGAGCAACACACCGGCCAACAGGTAATCATCCGACCCCGATGTCCTTGCGCTACTTCCCCCCCCCTCTCTCTCTCTCTCTCTCTCTCTCTCTCTCTCTCTCTCTCTCTCTCTCTCTCTCTCTCTCTCTCTCTCTCTCTCTCTCTC
>BFEA01000049.1:328815-350696 GCA_003427395.1 Chara braunii
CTCTCTCTCTCTCTCTCTCTCTCTCTCTCTCTCTCTCTCTCTCTCTCTCTCTCTCTCTCTCTTGCTCAGTTGTCGCCCATAGCATGCTACTCCACTTAGAAGCATACGAATGTACCCAGCATCACCAGGTCCCAACAAGCCAGAGAACCAAAGTCGCAGCGACGAACCCACGGCTGAACACGACCGCCGATTAGCAGCGAGCGTGCGGCTACGACTACTGAAAACATCCGGGCGATAACGAGTACCTAACGAGCCGACAATGACTCTGAGTTATACTTCAATAAAAACAATGAATCTGCCCCCAAAACATGGGCAGATACATCATCATGTTCCTAAAAATTCCTATCAATTTGTAGCTTGTCTTTAAACTCTAGGAAATCTTCTTAATCTTACACGAAGTTGTGGTTGTTTTTCAATTGATCTTCGACCTTGTACTCAGTCCATTTGTTTCTAGTTTGTGTGGGCCTCGCAATTTTTTTGAGGGTTTTGTCTGGGATGGTCTCAAACAATTAGCTAAAATTCGCTTTTAAAGTTTCGTGCGGTTCTGTTGAGCTTTGGGGGATTTGGCCAAGATGGAGGGCAAAGGGCATGAGATGACTCTTTGTGAGGACAGAGAGAGGGTTGCATCGGGATTGTCTGAGGGGTGCCGGCTAGGGGAACCTTCATTGCATGCGATTGGCGTCGGGCAGCTTTGGATGTCGGATGGGTACCAGTTGATGAGGGTTTACTCTGGTTCGATTGGCCTCAGGCAGTGCTGGCTCACTCCCTCGAAGACGAAGACTAGAATTTCCTAGTGGGCAGAAGACTGCAGGATGAGGATTGTGCCTTGCTCTTGCTAAGGACATRGTCTTTCAAACTTTTTACTAGGATGGAGTTGGGAAGGTGAAGGGGGGACAGGTGAGTGGAGGTTYTGTTGGGTTTCGGGGGATCTGTTSAAGGTGGAGGGCAATGGACACGAGATGACYCTTTGTGAGGACGAAGAGAGGGTTGAATCAGGTCRTCTGAGGGGTACCGGTTGGGGGATCTTTCATTAGATGCGATTGGCATCGGGCAGCTTTAGTTGTCGGATGGGTACTGGCTGATAAGGGATCATCTTGGTGCGATTGGCCTCAGGCAGCGCTGGCTTACCCTCTCGAAGACGGAGACTGGAATCTCCGAAGGGGTTGGAGATTGCAGGATGAGGATTGTGTCTGGCTCGTGTTGACACTGCTGAGGATATGGTCTTTCGAACCCTATACTAGGACGAAGGTGGGGAGGGTGAAGGGGGTTCGGATRGGGGTGGTTGATAACGGATGYGATTGGCATTGAGCGGAGTCTCGATGGGTACCAGCCGTGGTCATCTGACTTCATTAGAACGTACCCGRGACCTCCCTTTCGATGACGACGACAAAACTGTWGCACTTGTTGGGTCTTCCAGGACCTCCCTTTCGATGACAAAGACATAACTGTTGTATTTGCTGGTTTTTGGGACCATAGTCCATCATCTGTTCACTTAAGGTCTCTTAACTTTTTCAATCTATTTTTGGAAAAAGGATGGTGGGGTATCACGCGTCGTACTCGTGAGTGGGCTAGCTGGTAGGATGGGAATAGAGCACAGCAACAGCAGAGATGGTGGCTCAGTTGCAGTAAGTCTTGCTAGAGTGGGGAGCAGGGGATTGATTGGGGGGGGGCGGGGTTCTGAAAAAAGAGAGCTCTTAGGAACCTCAAATAGTGAATACGGCGAGTAGGAGAAGATGGTGGGTTATCACGCGTCCTACCAGTGAGGGGGCTAGCTGGCAGGATGGGAGTATGGTATAGCAGCAGCAGAGATGGTGGCTCCGTTGTAGTCAGTCTTGCCGGAGTGAGGTAAAGTGGATTGATGGGGGGTTGATGGGGTGTCCTCTGAGTCGTTTCTGAAATCTAGAATTCTAGTTAAATCTTGAAGATTGTTGTAGATATGTCTGAAGCTGCTCCAATATTTCTGAGCCAAAGCCGGGTAATGGCCCCGGTATCTTAATTTTCAAAATACCATTCTTAGGCCAATTGGATTTCTCTAGTAGGTTTTAGTGATGAATCTTCCGAATGCATTCGTTATGGGACGCTGGGCCCGGTTCCCAGTCTGTGCCAATTTGTGAGGTAATGGTTGTATCTATGGGACGTTGGACCTGGTTTCCAGCAGGTGTTGCTCCCCACCAATAGATGGAGTTGTTTTGTAAAAAAAAAAAAAAAAAAAAAAAGGGCTTTAGATAAGGGTTTGGTCCCTCCCAACTACTATCATCAATTTATTTGTCTCGTCTATAGCAAGAGAGAGGTAGAATGGTGTCAACACTTCTTTAACGATTTATAAATAACCACTCGGAAGGCCATGACGATGCGGGAGACTCAGTTGCTAGATTAATAGGCAACCATCTGCTTATTTTGCTTTTAAGCTTAGTCTCCAAATTTTATCTCTGATCTCGGATGAGACTCCTCCATTTTGGGATTGTGTGTACGTTCTAGGTTGGCTATCCACTATGTAGGCTGACTTTAGGTTTGGTTGAATGCAAGTTGAAGCCTTGTAAGGTTCGACTGTCCGTACACTGACGTCCTTTTATTTTTGTCAGAACGGTTGGGATCGTTTTGTATATATCAGTCTTTGATGACTCATAAGGTTTATTATACAAGGTCTTTTATTTTTGATTGGGACCTGGGATTGTGATGATTTGAGGCTTGTGAAAATTCGAGACTCGAGATAATCTGATTTTTTCCTAAGAACCATCTTGGTATGGGTTTTGATTTCCTTGGGTGGCAGAATCGTGCACATTCTGATTGTCATTGGCATTCTCACTATTGTGGCCTTGTGGGTTTTCAATTTTTATTCTAATTGACGTATGAGAAAGAAAAGAATAACAATGTGAAGTAAAAGGGTGAATGAAGTGTGCAAACCAAAGAGGGTTCGCTAAAATGAAGAGAGTGTGATTATCAATGAAAGATTTATGGAAGACTTAAAGAGTCCAGAAAATTATATGAAGAGAGAGGTTATGCCTGAAGGCGGCCTAAGTGGTTATTGGTTTTATCTGGACTCATCTTCAAGTGGAAGATATTTTAAGGATTATATGGATAGTCCATCCATGAGTGAGAGAATGGCTGAGAAATTCTTATGGTTGATTCCCCTTCAAGTGGGAAGGAGTCTTAATACATTTTTATGGAAGGTTCATCCTTGAGTGGTAGGGTGGCTTGAAAGGTTTTTGTGGTATAAGGGTTTATCCTCCGCCAGAATCGGCAACTTCATTTTGTTGGTTCTCGGCTGCCGGTGAGGACGTCGTCTGCGGCAAGGAAATCCGCCTGATTCTGGGACCCCTTGTGTTTGGTCTTTGGTTTTGAGTCACAGGTGATTTTTTGTGTGTGGCAGAGGATGAGGAAATAACCGCTAGAATCGGCATCCCTATTTGTTTAAGTCATATGGTAACCAGTGGAGGTGTCACCTACGGCAGGGAAACCCGCCAGATTCAGGGACATTTCACTTAGCTTGCTATGTGTTGCAAACGGTCTAGCGCGCGACAGTGATTTCCATGATTAAGAGGATTAAGTTTTGACTAATAACCGATAGGAGCGTCATCTACGGCTGGGAAACCCACCTAATTTTGGAGACCCTCCAATCGGCTTTAGTTTTATTGAAAGTGACATTGTCAATGAGTGTGAAATAAGTGAGTGTTATTTGGAGGAAGATTATGAGAGTTTGCTCACCGAGCAAAGCCTAAGGGTGAGATTGGCAAGGTGTATGATGAAAGCGAAAAACCCTACTCATATAAGTAGGATTCATGGGCAAAAGGGATGATTTTCTTTTATTTTGAAAGACTTAGTGAATACCCCCACCCATTTGTTTGATGAATCGGTGAAATGAGTGGCTTTTGCGTGATAGTAATGAATTGAGGGATTGGGCTTAACGGGGTTCTTCCCATAAAGTACATTTATGGCATGTATGATGGGGTCAAACACCCTAATCTTCTAGTTAGCTGAGAGAGTAAGGTGTCTAATTAATCCCCACAATGGGGTGATCCTTTTGGAAAGATCTCGAAAAGGAGTATATAGATCAATTGAGTTTGATTCATTGATATGTGAAAAGAAAAGAGTCTAAATAAAGATTGAGATCCTGAATTTTGACTCACCACTGAGTTGAGTTTTAACTAGTTCAGGGTGTCCGACGCAATAAAATGTCGTTCAAAGAGATCGGAAGTGGTGTAGTCTTAAGTTTGGCTTTGGATTACTTCGTATCCATAGTTGTAGTGGGTGGAAAGTGGTCTTATCCACTTGTCGAATTAGGGATTGAAGTGTGTCAGTGGCTGGCCGATTATTCGGCTACTTTAGATTCCTATTCTAGTTTGGAATTAACTAAGACTTTTGACCACTGACTTTAGTTTAGTGGTTCTGAGGAAATAAGGCCTAGAGTTGTTATAACTTATTAACCGTTTTTATCGGTAATAACTCAAGGAGGTTATCATATATTTCTTTTGAAGACTATGTTTGAATGTTATTTGGTTTAAGCATTCGTTGCGACGGGGACGTCGCTTAATAAGGTCCAGGCAGGTTGTCGTACCAAATGCCCTTACAAGGGTATTTGGCGTGTTTTCTGCAAGTTACGCCAGTGTAGCCTTGCCCGTCTGATGACGCGCGCGAGAGGAAGCTAGGGTCCTCGCCTGGGTGAGCGGCGCGCGCGGGGTATTGAAGGCGAGGCACAACCAAGCGCAGCCTGGGTGTGCATGACGTTGCGAACGCGCGACGTCTATTCTTATTTTTTTAATTATTTATTTATTTGTTTTTCTAAGGCGTTTAACTCGGTGATTGGTTTCGAGGCCGACGTCGAGACCGACGAGCCTGGCTCAGCTACTAGAGTGCCGGACACAGGTGGTCATCGTGGTAGTTGAGGGCCTTGAGGACCTGGTATTTTAGCGGGGCCATTCGAGTTTCTGAAGTGTCGGGGAAGTTGGCAAGGGTCCCCTATCCTACCCGTTTTGAAGTATGGAACGAACGGGTCGATGTGCATGTGGGCCGGAGGGTGCTTTGGCCCACGACACGGGAGAAAATTTGGGTGGCGGGGGCTGCTCCAGGCGTATGATCTGCCATCCGCCATCCAACATAAGAGGTTTGTGTGTGAGTGTGCCCATTGGGACCCGCGAGATGCTGAATCATGCCGGGGCAAGGGGGAGGGGGGGGGCGCCCATGGGATACTGCCGCAGTCTTGACTGTGCGGCATGCTGTTCTAGCAGCGGTTCACATGGGGCCCTTCTCCACTTCGGCCTTCAAAGTTCCAAATTAGAGACTTGCTACTACCTCCAAGATCTGCATCAGGACTTGCTCCGCTAGGCTCATGACTGCAGGCTGCGCAGCAAGTCTTGCGCCCCTGCCTACTTATCGAGAGACTAGGGTTGCCCCGACAGATGTGCATGGACTGTGCGCTTTGGTGCCAGACACTGTCGAGGCTGGTTGGCTCAACAAGTGAAGTTGTTACTCAGGACGCCTTCGCGGTTTCCGAGTCCCATGAACACTGTCTCGCTGCACGTGTTAATCAGAGGGCGCCTGCGTTAGCGGACAGTTTGACATAGAGGTGGGACCTGTGCACTATCGAAAAGACTGAACCCGGATGCGTATTTGCGTCGAGTGCATATGAAGAAGGAGACGAAGATGGTAACGAGGAGGCTATGGAGGGAAAGAAGAAAGCCATATCCCGCTCGTTTCTTGATGAAAGCGAGTGGGGGAAGGTAGTAGGTAGGGGTTTTGATATGGGGTGAATTCGATTCTGAGGTTAGTTTTGACTGTCAGGTAGTGATAGGGGAGGGTAGTAAAGAAGGCCGTGCACAAAGATATGGCGGAAGCCGTTTATGGCGGGATAGAAAGTAGTGTATCTCACATTTTTCTTAACGAAAACAGGCGGACGAAGATGCGAATTAGAGGTTTTGGGACCGGGCGAGTCAGATGGTGGAGTCGGAATGGTGAATAGAGGGCTGTAACGGGAGTTAGTAAGGAGATGGGCTGCGTGGAGATGTCGATGAGGAAGAAGAAGGAGATGGAAAAATGCATATCTCGCCCGTTTCCGAACGAAATCGGGCGAGGGAGGGTGCAAATTAGAGGTTTTGGGGCGCTGCGAGTCTAATGGCAGTGTCAGTTTTGCCTACAGATTAATGGTTTGGCTGGGGTTCATACTACAGGCTGCGCCCAAGAGCTAGATTTGAGCATAACGATGTATCTGCCCATGTTTTGGGGGCAGATTCATTGTTTTTATTGAGGTACAACTCAGAGCCATTGTCGGCTCGTTAAGTACTCGTTATCGCCTAGATGTTTTCGGTAGTCGTAGCAGCACGCTCACTGCCAATCGCCGGTCGTGTTCAGCCGTGGGCTCGTCGCTGCGGCTTTGGTTCTTTGGTTTGTTGGGACCTGGTCATGCTGGTTGCCAGGTACGTTCGTATGCTTCTAAGCGGAGTAGCAGGGTACGGGCGACAGTTGAGCAAGAGAGAGAAAGAGAGAGGAGGAGAGAGAGAGAGAGAGAGAGGAGGGGGGGGGGGGGGGGGGGAAGTAGCGCAAGGACATCGGGGTCGGATGATTACCTGTTGGCCGGTGTGTTGCTCACCCTGTTAAAGGAAGCAGCCCCCTCTCTCTCGCTGCGTGAGCGACAGGGAAGCGGGGTAACTTCCTATGTCTTGTGGCAGGGTTCCTTCTCGTCTTGCACGTCGGCAGGCTGCTCAGCGGGCTCGGTAATCGAGTGACTTGTTTGCATGCGCGCCATCGCAATAGATTAGGCTTGGCCGCTAAGTAACGGTCAGCTCGTTGCTACTATGGGCCGTACTCTTTTGACTCAGTTTCTGGCCCAAGGCATTTGACTTTGGTATGCTACGAAGGGGAGGGGGTCGTTACTTCATCAGACTCACTGTTAATGAAAAGTAGAATATGCTACCTTCGAGACAGGTGGTGTTGTTGCATACATAACAGTTGTTACCGCTGTATCCTAGGTACTGCAGTTCCTTGAGGTTTCGCACTGGTGTCCCTCTTTCAAGCCATGTCGCTTGCCCCTTAAGGTCGGTGTCACTGTTGAGAAACCGAAGCGACTGGTCGTCATAAACAACGGGCAGTTACTGTTGAATTTCGGATACAGTATGTGTGTGGCCCCACCAATGAGGTTGTGTTCTGCGGACCTCGGTATTGTGGCTGTCGAAAACACGGACCTTTGGGACCCAAGTAGGCGTCGCCTGTTTCTGTTTTACTATGAGTAACTGTATTTCTATTGCCGCCGTTGGGGTTTCTCTGCCACTATATTTCTGACACGACCGACTGTGTTCCTTTGCTGAACTTTTGACTGATGATTGAGTATTGAGCAAAGTTGAAAGGGCTCGCCTGTGTTGGTGGCCTCTAGAGGCAGACCAGGCGATGCGGAATGAGCCGAAGACCAAGTTACAGTGCCAAACTATACGTACTATGGGATTGCTGCTACAGATGCTAGCAGATGGCGTCGACCGTTAAGCCGCAGGTAGAAAGACTGTGTGATCGCAGTCCATGTGTTGACCGGTGTATACCTGTAGCAGACGACCGGTGTATGCCCTGACTGGCATTGTGTTTGCTGCTTTTATTCATCCATCGGTGATATACCTGCGCCTTTGTTTTGTGGATGGCTGCCGACCTTTCCACGGGGGTGCAAGCTGGGGCTTGGCGTTCGACTGTGGGCCAAAAGGCCGGTGAGTCCTTCGTGCATGTGGTCATTCGGAGAGCGTGGTGACACTTGTAGTCTCAACGGCGCAGAGCGAGCAGCTGCCGGATTGTTATGTTACTGTGTGCTGTCAAGATATTGTTGTTTTGAGGAGCCGCAATGCTAGGTCGCTCATGCGAGAGTTCTGATTGGACTACAGATTGCAAGGCCACAAAGCGACTTCCATGCAAGGGCGGATCGGTGTGCCCCCTCACCGCTAAGATTCGTTGCGACGGTTGTTCTTGCTGCGGTTTGGCCGTCATTGCGGGGCCCTCAGGCGCATGAAGGTTTCAAGGCCCTCTCTTGGGAGTTGAGTCAGTTTCTCTCATGTATCTCGAGAGTCTCAAACCCCTCTTTCTGCCCTTCTGACTCTAAGTCTGGTCTATTGGTTCTAAGCGGAAGGCGCCAGGCGGGATTGCAACCCGTAGGACCGCAGTAAGACTCTGTGGGGAGTCCACCCACCGAGTGCGGGAGCTCTGCCGAAACCTTGGCGAGGTTCTGGAGGCAGGGAACTGACAGGTATACCATTCTCCATCTGTATGACACCACTATACCCCTGTTTGCCTATCTCCTTTTAGCTTGACTGATGTATGCATGAGATTGCCTCTATGACTTGTTTTCTTTCAGGACCTAATCAGATTGAATGGAAGGAATATAAGTGAAAAACTTAAGTTTCCTCTTTATATTGACTGAAAGCAGACTGAGGGATGAACTGGGGGAAGGTGGGAGGAAGGCAGACTGCCTGGGTTTGACCTGGTCAACCAAGGACTGGGCATTGTTTTTAAGTTGAATGGCCCATGGCTATGTTTATTTGACTGTTTTTTTAGGGGCCAGACATTGTTTCTAAGCTGAATGGTCTGGTTGCTCTGTTTATTTATGAGGGTTTGTCTGGCTGAAGGGTTTAATTTCTTGTTTCATTCCGAGGGAGGATTTCTGGTCTAGGGTTAAGCATTGTTTCTAAGTTGAATGGTTTAGCCTGAAAACCACGCACATAAGCATAAACTAAGTATAATAGAAAGTACTTCATCTATATTTGCATCTGAACTGGTAGTTGGACATTGTTTCTAAGTTGAATGATCCAACACTAAGCCATATTATTAAGAAGAGAAAGGAAAGTACCGAGTATAATTGGAAGTAATCTCGGCAAGCTGAGCATTATTTCTAAGCTGAATGGCTCAGTCCCCTGCCCATATTTTCATTTCTTTGTGTGAGAACGAAATAAGAGAACTATTAAATTTTGGATATTAAACAGTTCAGGCCAAGTAGACATTGTTTCTAAGTTGAATGGTCTAATCATATGCCCAAAGAAGAAGAAAAATAGTTGTGCAACATGTTCGTGTATACTCTAAGGCATGCTAGACATTGTTTCTAAGCTGAATGGTGTAGCACCGTGCTATATGTAAGTTGGGTATAAGGACTAAATCATCTGAGGGTTTCATTAACTATCTTATATAAAGTGATTTGGGGCTGGAGAGAGTACTTACGTTTGTGGTTTGGCCTGCATGCGGCTGAGTGAGATTACTACTTGGTCTGAGTTTCAGTTTGACAGGTAGTTGCTTTCGATGCTCGCCACGTGCTAGAGCCATAGGAGTTAGTTTCAATTCCTGCATTTTCTGAGCTGAGCTTATTTTTACTTATGTCAATTTTTGCATTTTCTAGGATCATTTATTATACTTGGTCTTGTATAAATCTTGGTACGTCACTTTGTCTACGGGAAGCGCTGCCGAAATTTCTACAAAATCAAGGACTTAGTCAAAATTTGACTTTTCAAAGTTTAACTTGTCTAATCTTTGTATTTTTTTTATAAAGGAAATGCTGCCTATATTTTTGAATTCAGGGAGTTAGACAAAATTTGACTTTGGAAAGTTGAAGATTATTTCTGTTTCCATATTCGGGCTGATATAAATGTTGGAAAATCATTTTTTTTACGGGAAACGTTGCCGAAATTTTCTTAGTTTAAGAGGAGATATTATATATTTTGACGGGTGGCGACTCTTGCGATCCACTCTGTATGGGGGAAATTCTGCCATAGGTCTACCTTTCTTCGGGCATTGGCTTAGAGATAGACCTACTCTTGGTTATCAGGAGAGTTTTGAGTAAGAACGTGTTATGGGGATTTGATCTTCATACATTGACGATTTAGTTTGGACTTCGACCTGTCGTATGATACATGTCTTCTTTGGACGTTCGATCCAAGATTTGGGCTAGTTTTAGCTTGATCCTACGAAGATCATCTTCTGTTATCATTGATAACAGGTCGGTTGGTTTATCGTCGACTCGTCGGCTCACGACACAACTTTGCTTACACTTGTACTTCAACTTGATTGTCTTAGCCCTGAGATTTGATATGTTTCTTTGAGGGTTTTAACCGGACTTCTTTTAAATGGTCATTATAAAGAACTTATGAGATTTATGAAAAGTTGAACTATGACTGGGGCTTGAGTGTGCAAGGCGTGGTGTGAGTTACAAGGAACAGTAAAGTTGACCACATTGGTGTATGACAATGTGGCTATTGTGTGTGCATGTGTTTTATGCAGATTTTGGAGCTTGGTATATGAGTCATACTTTGGAGGCAGTAAGAATGACAACCATGTGTCGCACGATCTGCATACCTGATGGGTTTATGTTTCCCCTTCTTTTATTTTACCCCGAGTCCTGATTTGATATATGAGTGTTGGGATGTTATTTATTGGATGATTTTTTTTATTAATTTTGATAGTTGGACGTTGTAGTCCGTGTCAGCCGTCAAAGTCAAACCCCTTGACTTCTTTACAGACCCTGGATGATAGAGTTGGTCTTCAGGGCAATAAGAGACGATTGCCACCACAGGTATGAACCTGTGTACCACCCACGGTTCGCAGGGTGCAGAAGAGGGTGTGGTTTTCAACCGCACTTGACGGGTGTCCAGCGTCGAGAGAGCATTCCCTCTAGGCGCGTGTCAACCGATACTTAAGTGTCAAATGCGACCCTCAAGATTAACGGGGACCACATGAGTATAGGTACTACATAGTACGCCATCATTGCGACTGCTTGCGTATGCTTGTATTGCGAGTCGATATGAGTTAGCCCTGCGCCCGCGCGGTTTTATATTAAAGTCTCGCGCCTGACGCCTATCCGATTTCCGCATTGGAAAGTTATGGGATGGCTACCAAGGGACTAGGAGTGTTGTCGCGTTGTTTGTTTTATGTCGTTCCGTATATGTATGTATGTGTGTGTTTTTATTTTTATGTTATTTATAGTGATGTGCGCGTGGTGTGTGGGATGCGTCCTAGTCAACCGGCGACGAGTCACGCTTGGGACCTCAGGCCCCCCAGATGTCGGTTCGCATGCGGGTTCAATAGAGGCGTATTACCGCGTGTACCCCCTATGCTACAACGAACGAGAAATGCCCTCGACTGGTCCACCTCTGCGATTGCAACTGATCAACTTCCGTACTGTGGATTGGTAGCTCGGGGGGGATACGCCCACTGAAGGGAGGTGATAGCTCCCGTAAGGTGGAGGTAAGTCGTGCCTCGCGTAGGCCTTATCCTGTTGTAGGGGCTCACGAGAGGTATGGCTGGCGCACTCGGCCGGAGCGGCTTGCGGAAGCTCCATGTATATTCTCGACGAGGAATACACCAAGTCCTGCGTAACGCGGTCGGGAGGGTCCCGCGCTGCCTTGTGTGGTACCGGAGCGATGCGCTCGACAGCGGGGCGGGACCCTCCCGGCAGCGTCACGTAGGAGTTGGTCTGATCCTCGTCATGAATACTTGTGGAGTTTTCGCAAGTCGCTCGGACTGAGTGCGCCAGCCATACCTCTCGCGAGCCCCTACGACAGGATAGGGTCTATGCGAGGCACGACTTACCTCCACCTTACGGGAGTTGTCACCTCCCTTCGGTGGGCGTATCCCCCCCGAGCTACCAGTCCACAATACGAAAGCTAATCAGTTGCAATCGCAGAGGTGGACCAGCCGAGGGCATTTCTCGTATGTTGTAGCATAGGGGGTACGAGCGGTTTTACGCCTCTATCGGACCCGCACGCGAACCGACGCCTTGGGGGGCTGAGGTCCCAAGCGCGACTCGTCGTCGGTCGACTATGACGTATCCCACACACCACGTGTACACCAGTCTAAGAACAAAAAAGTTAAAAACACACACACATACACATACATATACAAAACGACACAGGACAAACAACACGACAACACTCTTAGTCCCTTAGTAGCCATCCCATAACTTTTCGATGCGGAAATCGAATAGTCGTCGCGCGCGGGACTTAGTATAAAATTGCGCGGACGCAGGGCTAACCTTACATCGACTTGCAATGCAAGCGTACGCAAGCAGTCACAATGATGGCGTACTATGTAGTACCCATACTCATGCGGTCCTCGTTAATCTCGAGGGTCACATTCGACACTCAAATGTCGGTTGACACGCGCCGTGAGGAAATGATCTCTCGACGCTGAACAACCGCCAAGTGCGGTTGAGAACCACACCCTCTTCTGCACCCTGCGAAAAGAGGGTGATACACAGGTTCATACCTGTGGTGGCAATCGTTTTTTATCGCCCGGGAGACCAGCTCCATCATCCAGGGCCTGAAGAGAAATCAAAGGGTTTGACTTTAACGGCTGCCACGGACGACAACGTCCAACTATAAAACTCTAAATAGCAAAGGATAACAAGGGGTCCCCCTTTTCTCTCAAAAACATAATTTGTTTAACTCTTACGCACGGTCACAGTAGGTCGTGCGAAAACACCCAAGACATATGTATTTATATATATATATATAAAGAGTTATAAATATATGACGATCACTTCTCACAATCACAGTAGGACTCATTTCAACCATATATATATGTATGTGAGCGCAGACAGTCAATCCAAAGTCCGAACCACCAAACATACCAGTAATCACATCGAAGATTCAATAAAAAGTTCATGCACTACACGGGGTCAACTTCAACCATTCTCTGCACTCACACCCTCGCTTTAGTCATGCAAGTCTCACTCTTGTGCAACTCCTCAAAATAAAATACTCAGTGTTTTTCTTAAATGGCCATTCAGATAAAGTCCGGGCGAAAACATAACAAAATAATTCAAATCACAAGGCTAAAGCCTTTAGGTTGAGTGACAAGAGTGGAATGAAGTTGAGTCGTAAACCGACGAATCGGCAAACAAACTGTTATCCGTGATAACAAAAGATGATCCTCGTGAGATCAAGCTGAATCTATTCCAGATCTTGAATCAAGATCAAGAAGACTTGTAACACAAGACATACCAATCCTCAAGCTAAATCTATAAGTTCAAATCGGGATTAATCTCCATATTACGACTTCATCAAGGATCATTCTACTTAATTAATCATGAGTCTACCCCTAAGTCAGTGCCTAATGAAATGGTAGACCTGTGACAGAATCTCCTCTATACAGAGTGGATTGTCAAACATACCACATGTCAAAATATAATCTAACTCCTCTAAACTAAGAAAATTTTGGCAGCGCTTCCCATAGGAAAAGTGTCTTCTTGGAATTTATAATAATTCAAATATGAAAAAAAAAAAACCCTCTAATTTTAAAAAAATAAATTTTGTCTAACTCCCTGAATTATTAAAAATTTAGGCAGCACTCCCTTTAGAAAAGAAGACTTTCCAGATTTTTACTAAGTCATATATGAACCCAGAGTAAACCTTGAGTTTAATTAAGACATAATTTAACTAACTCCTTAGATTTGTAAAAATTTTGGCAGCACTCCCTTTAGAAAAGTGTTAATCCAAGATTTATACAAAGCTAAGTTCAAAATTTAAAGTGACTTTGACTTCTCAATGTCCAATTTTGTCCAACTCCCTGAATTAGCAAAAATTCGGGTAGCGCTCCCTTTAGAAAAGGAGACTCTCCAGATTTTTACTAAGTCATATATAAAAGTCAGACAAGTTGAACTTTGAAAAGACAAAATCTGACTAATTCCTTGGTTTTGTAGAAATTTCGGCAGCGCTTCCCGTAGAGAAAGTAGCTTACCAAAATTTATACAAAGCCAAGTATAACAAAAGATCCCAGAAAATGCAGAAATTGACCTAAGTAAAATAAAATTAACTCAGAAAATGCAAGAATTGAAACTAACTCCTATGACTCAAGCACGTGGTGAGCAACTAAAGCAACTACCTATCGAAATGAAACTCAGACTACGTAGTAGTATCACTCAGCCACATGCAAGCCTAACCACAAAGGTAAGTACTCTCACCATCTCAAAGTCAACTTTATCAAACAATAGTTCATAGTCTCTCAATGATTTATCCCTTTATACCCAACTTACATAGGGCATATAGCTAGACCACCCAATTTTATGGGAACCTTTCTGGCTCAGCCATAAAATATACACAAACAAAGGGCAGTATAACTTTTCTCTTCTTTTGGGCACATGACTAGGCCACCCTCGTCGCCCTGAACCATTTAAGTATCCAAGTTATATATAACTGTCTGCACTTTGTCTTTAAAGGCAACATATGACTGAACCAGTCATCTTAGATCAAGATTCACATTGTTCCTTCTTACCACAAATTTATTCTTAATTAGTACTCTCTTCAGTTGGTGGTAAGCTATAGTCAGACCACCCAAACTTATGGAACCCTGTCTGACTAGCCAGTTTATAAGTAGGATAGTAATAAGTATAGTCAGGTTTAGCCTTCTGGTTCCAGCATGTGCGTGACTCCAAACCAGACCACCCAATTTTATGGGAACCTGTGTAGTCTTTCGCCTAAATTCCCTTCAAAATAAACAAGAGAGAAGCTAATAAACATCATAAATCCCAAACGAAACAAGGCGACCAAGCTATCCAATCTTATGGAAAAATGTTTGGTCCCTGAAAATCAAGCAAAAACAACCCTCGCAAGTCAAAGCAACCAGACCACCCAATCTTATGGGAACATGTTTGGTCCTTCAGACAATCGAAAATTAAACATAGCATTGGGCCCTCCAATCTTATGAAGACTCTCCCAGCCTTTGGTTGACCCAGTCAGACACTAGCAAAACTACCTTCCTCCCATCCTTCCCCCAGATGCAATCCCAGAATGTGTTTTCAGTCAGATAATAAAATTGAAATTGCAACTTGCACAATTATTCCTTTATTTAGGTCTGGTTTGTCCTGAAAGTCAAACGTAAAATTCAAAGTAGGGGTGCACTCAGTACAGTGAGTCAAAACATAGTCAGGAATACACATAATGGATTATAACTGGGTTTATAGAAGGAAAGCAATGGTTACCTCTCGGCTCCCTGCCTCCAGAACTCCCCCTGAGTTCCGGCAGAGCTCCCGCAATCGGTGGGTTGACTCCCCACAAAGTCTTGTTGCAGTCGTACAGGTTGCAATCTTGCATGCCGCCTTCCTCTCAGAATAGGATTAGACTTAGAGTAAGAAGGGCAAAAGGAGGGGTTTCAAACTCTCGAGATACAGGAGGGGGACAAACTCAACTCCCAGGAGAGGGCCTTGAAACCTTAATGTGCCTGAGGGTCCCGCAATGACAACCAAAATGAGCC
The DNA here is from genome assembly GCA_003427395.1 of Chara braunii. Taxonomy (NCBI): domain Eukaryota; kingdom Viridiplantae; phylum Streptophyta; class Charophyceae; order Charales; family Characeae; genus Chara; species Chara braunii. The sequence continues at coordinate 344,014 of BFEA01000049.1, forward strand.
ATAGTCTGGTCAAACAGATGCCCGACTGTCAGCCGCAGGCTCTTCGGTGACTCTCCCACATCACAACAATGATCTCTTCACAAAATTTTGACGCCACTTTCAACCCTATGACGCCATCACCTCTTGTCAAATTGTTGTTACGCGGCCCCAGATGGGTGTACTTTTGCGCTTTACTTGATATGCAGACAAACTGGTGGGGACTGAGTAGGAAATTGCACGTTCAATCAATCATGCACAGCAACGACGCACCTCAACAATGCACAGAGGAAGCGTAGCTCAATAAGTAGAGGCAGCTTAGCATGCCTACTAAAGACTCAACCTCAGCGCAACATCCCAGTTGCCCTTGGCAATAGTGCCCGACAACCCTTAGCGAGGACTGTAGGCACAGCGGCATGCAACTTTTCACTATGTCATTTGTAATTAGTAGGCCACACACAGTGGTGGCGACTGCGCAGTACCGGTGATACACACAAGCGAGGGGGAGAAGTGTCACTGCCTGTTTCAGTCAACGTTGCGCCTGTCTATCCTCTAGTTTCATCTCCTTCAGAAACAACCCACAGTCCTCCGAGTCACAACAGATGTGCTCCTCAGCCAAGTACCTTCACAAGCGGTTATCAGGTAGCTGAAAATTCAAGAATGAAAATTCTGAAGTGAGAGTTTTTGGCAGTCTGAAAATCTTGAATGGTCCTGAAGCGGTGAAAGGTCCAAAGACCCTGAAAACCACCTGTTTAGGCAGGCTGCATCCTGAAGTGGTGAAGGGTGTCCTGAAGTGGTCAAGTGAGAGTTTTGGGCAGTCTAAAAATCATGAATTGTCCTGAAGTGGTCAAAGGTCCGAAGACCATGAAAACCACCCTTCACCACTTGAGGATGCAGCCTGCCTAAACAGGTGGTTTTCAGGGTCTTCGGAACTTTCACCACTTCAGGACCATTCATGATTTTCAGACCTGAATGGTCCTGAAGTGGTGAAAGGTCCGAAGACCCTAAAAACCACATATTTAGGCAGGCTGCATCCTGAAGTAGTAAAGGGTGTTCTGAAGTGGTGATGAAAAATACGACTGTTGTTAACCTTCTCTCAATACCTTAGAGCAGAACACGACGAACGGACTATGTTCAACTACCCATGCTCCTTCCCCTCCGGTCGGGTGACTACACAGGCCTGCCCATCGAACTGCAAACAGCTGGGTCCGCTAGCTCGATTGACTGCAAATAAACTGCCTGCTAGCTCGTTTGGCAACAAACAGCCCATTCGACAAGGTATGCTCACTCGTTCTTTTTTTTAACACACCTGGTCGAACTTCCGGTTGTGTTCATGCTGCCTCCGTAAGGGACTGAGGGCAAGCAACTACGAGAAACCAACATCCCGAGTAACAGCACAAAGTGAGGAGAGTAACGGTTGCGCAGGTGACGAAGACGACCACCGCAGAGAACGAGGACAGGGGGGGGATCTTCACGGCCTGCCTCGCGCTACCCCCATCGATGGGATGGGCAATGCAAAATGAATCTACCGCCGAAAAACAGCTAGATGCATCGACACTTAACTAACTCGTTTCCCGGGCGCAACCTTTACTCGTTGTATCTAAAAACCTACCCACTAATAACCAAAACTAACCTCATGATCCACTTGGCAACCATGAAAATCCCCTATCTAATGTTTCCTCCTGTCCGTTTCCATCGACCAATGGCGAGATCGACTGTTTTTCATGTCTTCTTCTTCTTTCCTGTCGATACCTCCGTGCACCACGTTCCACTCCTGACTCCTAACCTACTAACTTAACACCAAAACTAACGTCAACATTGAACTCGCCCAGGCCCAAAAGCCACGGATTCGGCTCTTACTTTGCCAAAGCCATTGAGAACCGGAACTACACGACCTTTTTCACCCCCCTTCTTCCTCATCTCCTCCATAGCTCCTCGCAACACATTTTCCCTCTATCTCCTCCTACACCACTCCTCGTGCTAATCCGAGTCCGCCATTCGGTTCGCCTCACCCCCAAACCCCAATCTCGACTTCTCCTCCTCCTAATCTCGTTAAAAGTCGTGCAAGTCATCCTTCTCCCATTGCGCCTCACCAGCCTCCTCACCATCTTCAGCTTCTTCCTTAATCCGCGTGCATCCGGCGCAACTTCCCATTCGAGTTTACTCGACCCGCTTTCACCAACCTGTCGGCCTCCTCCTCTGTTCCCCTGCTCCAACGACGCCCAACACCTATCGCTTCTTTCTCGGCAACTTGGCGCTCCCCTTTTTCATCGAATGCACCTGGCACCGGTTCATGCCAGATTCATCTCACTCAACTCCGCACCTCGGGCTTCCGACAATGCTGCGCCCAGTAAAGGTCGATACGATAGCGGCCCTGTTCAACACCATCTACTATTCTATGAGACTCCGGAGGGAAGCAGTTGCTAGACGATTCGATTAGTATCTCGCCATTATACGTACGTCCGACGAACACTTCTGATCGGAAGTTATCATCCCCGCCTACACCGCAATCTCCTCTTGCTCACTCTGCTTGGGCGAAGCTTACCACCGCCTCAAGCCCCCAACAGTCGAGCTCCGACTCAGTCAGCCAGTCGCGAAGTTGAGGATGCAGCCTGCTGCAAAGCTCGAGCGTGGGCCCTGGTAGACTGGCCCTGGCGCGACTCTCTGTCATAGTAGCGAACGGCCTTCCCACAGCGCCTCGAGCACGGTCCGCCATCTTTCGTGGTCCCAACGGGCATGCACGCATTCCAACTTCTCACAACAACTCATGGTTGGTGGACAGTACACCCGCAGCAACTCCCGCCACTCAGATTCTTTTCGCTTCGTGGGCTAACCACCCATCGGCTCGTATCCACGTCGACTTCCCCATCCCGCGTCTTAAAAACGACCGGGGCAAAGGCCCTCACCAGCATCCCGAATATGTGAGGAACCCACCGTTCAAACATAGGAGACACGCACACAAGGTCCTCGACCGCTGTGACAGCCTCCAAGTCCAGTGTCGCGCCAAAGTCAAAGAGCAACGGAGCAAAATAATAATAATACAGAAATAAATAATAAAAATATTCAATTTAGAAACTTTAATCGTCAGGATGTGACGAACGAGGAAAAAAAGAAATTGTTGGCACTATCCAGACATCGCCGATGTCAGAACCAAAGAGGGATAGCCCCGTCGGGCCCTCGACCTCATCGGCGCCTTCGCGCTGCTCTGATATCCCCACGTCGTCGCCGCTCGATCTCGATCCCTAAATCTCTCTGATGAAAGTCCGACGTCGTAACCGCTAGTGCTAGGCCTAAGGCTGGGTCTAGTTCCAACGAACGCTTAAATAAATGGATATTGCGCGATGCGCAAACTTACCGAAACGTTTTAAAAATTCACGATATTGTCGATGCCGTTCTCCATACGTACGCATAGGTCACAGGCAAGTGCACCAATCAAAAGACAAAATCATTTTAATCCTAGTTTAATCAGAAGAACAAAAATCTGGTCGGCGACCAATGCCAGTTTTCACAATCATCAAACAGAAAAGATATCACACACGCCTCAAGTCTGCGTGCCCACACACTCTCTATCCTAGCCAGCCATCTAGTCAACGTAAATTACAGACACAGTCGCGCCTCGCGCGAAATACTTAAACTTTAAACCAAACCTATTTTTTGTTGCTGGCGAAAACCAGGGCGGATACCCTTGTAAAGGTATTCGCACCGACACCGACATCCTCCCGCCTGGTCACAAAAGAGGCAATGAAACAGGCGGGGAAGCGGATGTCGGTCATCCTGGATGATGATGATTGTGAAGCGTCGTCCTCGTCTTCATCATCATCATCGTCGCCATCTTCACCTTCTGCATATCTACTGGTGACGAACATCATTGCGAGGGTGATGTTGGGAGTGAAGACGAGGGGGGTGAGGATCAGGGAAGTGAGGAGGGTGGTGGTAATGTTGTCGATGGTGGACAGGAGTAGATTGGGTGGGTATGTTTTTTGAAGGGTATCCCTTCTAGACTCCAAATGAGCATCGTTCTCATGACATTAACTTCAAAGTTTCAATATTTATGGACAACACTGCACTTTTTCTGCTTTCTTTTCTGCGCTACTTTGCAAGTTTGCATGTTTTTGCGCTTTGTTGTTGTTCTGTTTTGTGTTGGGTTTCGTCTGCTGCTTGCAGGTTCGATGATGACGCAGTGTCTCTGCGTCAACCACAACCATCAGGTGCGTTACATATCATTCCCGCCTCATCGTGCTTTTAAAATTACTAAAATAAAAATTAAATTGTTTCCCTACAGGGTCGGACGGGGTATTGGACCTCCCCGCACACTTCGTGCACAAAATCGGACCGGACGGGCCCTACCGGACACGGTGCGGTTCGGCTTGGTAGGGGTACGGGCCTGTAGGCCAGACGGGAAGGTCCTAGACTGGACCCCATACGGCGGACCGGACAGTACGGTGCGCGGTAGGGTTGCAAGTATGTTAAAAAGTAATAGTAAGAAAAATAAAATAACAAAAATAGTCATAATATGGATCTAGTACTACAGTGCTAAGTTGCTAACTATTTTTCATAGGGATTCATTACGAGTTCACTCACGATCCGTGGGGTCTTAATACAAGTGATGATGCTCGCAGGTCATTTATATTCCTTGGCGAGAATCAACATTTTATCAGACCTAAGTTCACCTGAGATCTGGGGAACGACGATTGGTCGTTCATATGCCATCTACGTTCTTTAAATGCTCAGTGCTCTTCCTAATGTTACAACAACGTATATTCAGAAAAAAAGAGAAAGACAAAAAAAAGAAGAACTATTTTTTTTTCGAAATCATCGTCAATAATCTTCAAGGAATTCAATTGTCTGAGATCCGAGGGGCGTAAACATGATTGATGATGCTCACATGTTGTGTACGTTCCTCGGATGTCTAGCGGATCTCCGAACTTCATAGAATAAATAAAGAAGGACACAAGGAAAAATAGAAGGGGAAGGAAGGAAAAGAGGAACGGGGAGAGGAAATCGAACAGAAAATGGGAAGGCAATACAAGCGAAATTCTGAAGAAGTACTAAGCCTAGTTAAACAGAGTGGTCGACCATCTCCCATGATTAAAAATAAGGTAATTGCCTCATTGGATCGTAAGTGCACATGCGAGCCAAGGAACGGTAATATGAACAATGTTGGTCGTCCGTTATTACCGTTCATCGGGTGCCCAACATTCTACCAAGTTTAAGACAACCAATCCGAGCACTCAACCGTTTCTCTAAAAAAGGCAGCGTTATTTTAAAATTTTCCAAGGAAATTCATTGCGAGTTGGTTTTCGATCCCAGGGGCGTGAATACGAGCGATGATTCTCGCAAGTCATTCACGTACTCCGGATGTCAAACGCTCTCTTGATCTTTAGTCAATAAAAAAATGGAAATAAGACGAGGAGGGGACGAACAGGAAAAATGAAACATGAAAAATGAAAAAATTAAAAAGATGAAAAATGAAAACACGTGAAGTCAGGTGATGTTTCCGAAGAAGTATGAAAGCAGACAACAAAAGAAGCAATCGAACAGAAGAGAATTGTTTCCATCATCGTCGATCCTTTATCCGAGTGAAAGAAAGAAAGAAAGAAGGAGGGAGAACAAAAACATACCGTGTCAGGTCATGCACCTCCATACACTCCACTCGACACCTAGGGGTACCATTAGCACAACTGACCGATCCACGGGAAGGGAGTGGCCATCCCTTAAGCGTTTTTTTGTTCCGACAGCACAGAGCATCATAAAAGGGAACATCTTCCATGGTCTTTGGAAGGAAAGTAAAGATGGGGGGAGGGGGAGGAGGAGGAAAGGGGAGGAGGAGGAAAGGGGAGGAGAAGGCGAGAGGGGGCGACGAAAGTAGGGGAGATTGAGGAGGGGGTGGGGGTAGAGATAGCCAAAGCTAGGACAAATAAAAGTAGTGCCAGTAGTGCTAAAAAAACTAAGGAGGCAAGAAAGTTGCATGTCGCCCAATCCATTGCTTTGTGCCTTTGCTCTGTATTCATGCTCCAAGTGTTGCTTCGATTGCTGCAAATGTGATTTCAACTCCGGCTGCTATGCAGCAAAGCGCCAGCGATACCATGAGTGCAGCGAAAAGAATTGCGAAGGTTGTAACGACGCAGGAGACTATAGCAGACTTTAACCAGATGGACTCCTCCTTGCTAAGCCAGACTACTGCTGCTGCGATTACAATATTCGGAATGAGCGCTAAGAATAATAGTGCGATTAGATAAAAGCAAATGAGGAGCGAAAGTGGTGCTTGCACAAATGCAGCGGCGATGCATAAAGTCATGGTTAGCTCTACTGCGCTCATCTAACGCCCAGTGCTTTGCGGTTGCACTATTGCTCCCTGACTTCTGGATATGGCATGAAGAGATTATACCACTTCCTCGTCGTCATCCTGCTCCTTCACGTGGTCGAGATCGATCTTGACGTCCATCGCAAGTTACTGGTCCGACGATTTTCACTTGTACGTTGCTGTCACAAACTCACGCACAACGCTCCTTCACCTTGTGTTAACTTGTTCGAGCGTTGATTATTTGTTTACTGTTCCTTTCCTTTTATTCGAGCGCCGCTCCCCTTTCCTTCGTCACGTTCTGGGGTGGAAATTTTAAAATTTGTCTTGGCGTGTTCTCTCGTTGGGCCTCTTCAATTGGCGGGTTCAAAAAGAAGGGGGGAAGGGGGCGCGAAGGTTCACGGGG
>BFEA01000049.1:377984-392091 GCA_003427395.1 Chara braunii
TCTCTCTCTCTCTCTCTCTCTCTCTCTCTCTCTCTCTCTCTCTCTCTCTCTCTCTCTCTCTCTCTCTCTCTCTCTCTCTCTCTCTGTCTCTCTCTCTCGGGTCCTGGGCCAAGCTGGCCAAGGGGAATCGGCCCTGGTGACATTATGGGGTACACTACAGTCACTTTGGGCAAAAAAACGGGAGGTTGTAGTCGTACTACTCGGACTTCGGACCCGTCACCGACAGTAGGGGACAGTTACACCGCGGCATCAGATATCAACCCGCGGCTCAGATTTTGGCTCAGGCGGTAACCGTATCCCATTGTGAACGAGTGACAACGTTGTACTCGTACCACTCGGACTCCGGACCCGTCACCGACAGTAGGGGACAGTTACACCGCGGCGTCAGATATCACCCCGTGGCTCAGATTTTGGCTCAGGCGGTAACCGTATCCCATTGTGGACGAGTGACAACGCACCGGGCTCACTAGACATACCCGGTACATTTTGGGGTTCATTTGTTTTATTTTATTCTATTTATTTCTGCTTTTATTTATTTATTTGTTTGCAGCTTTTCGGACGTTTTCGTCGGGACCGCGTCTCGTGAGGCTGTCGACATCCCTAGTTTGCAGCATTGGGTCAATTTGGGTGGCATACAGCGAGCCTTTATTTTATTTTTCTTTTATTTTTCAGAGTAGGATGAGGACTCCGATACGGAATCGTTGGTAGGAAGAGCCTACGGGCTGTCTGGGGTTAAGAGTTCGCAGAGGCAACACACAAGGCCTCTCTTTCGGATGTTTTCGTCGGGACCGCGTCTTGGGGGTGGAAATGGTTTCAACGGAAACAACGGGAACTGGGGAGGCTGGCAATGCTAGGCTCCCGGATCATTGCCATTACCCCCTGTACCCTCCCAAGCCTACGTCGACTCCCGGATCATTGCCATTACCCCCTGTACCCTCCCAAGCCTACGTCTTGTGGAAATGGTTTCAACAAAAGTTCCACTACGTCGACTCCCAGATCATTGCCATTACCCCCTGTACCCTCCCAAGCCTAATCCTGGTCCAGGGTACCCCCGAGATCGCCCATTCCCCCGCTCCCGCCAGCAACTATTCCTGACTGTCCTACGGTCTCGCCGATCCCTCTCCGGCTCTGACGTCACATCACCCTCCCCCCTTCCATCAAGCTTCCTTGAATCTCCCTTCGTCACTTCATTTGTCTTTCACACTGTCCCGTTATTCAGCCTCCTCCCTAATCCCCCTTCGTCACCTGGGTCAGACTTTTGTGTCATTTCCTGTTTTTTTAGACTAATGAAGGCTTGGATCTTGGCTTGAATTTTAGGAGGTTCTTTTGTGTACTCATTTTCAACCTGTTCACGTACCGAATCCAGGTCCCAGAGCAGGTCCTCCCTTTCTTCTTCCTCCCTAATTACCCAGGAGTCATTGAGAGGGTTTGAGTTAATCTTCATCGGATTGTCGATCTCTTTGCCTGTCGTTTTCTTCTGACATTTGCTGTCAGCAGGTGGGAAGATGTCAGGCTTTTTGGTCGCTGACTCTTTGTCCGCGTAATGCCACACCCATTCTGGGTCCTCCGAATTGTCATCAAAGACCCATCCATCGTAGGTTGGGTCTGCTATGAACCACGTGCCCAGGGCGTCTTCCACTTCCATCAACATGTTGGGGTGAAGCTTCTTCTCCCTTTGCTGTTTAGGAAACTTCTGACAAGTTGGGTTTGAACCCGTGTGACCTCTCTCCCTGCATCTGAGGCATATAAGTGCAGCTTTGGTCGAGATGGTGATCAACTGGGTCCTGTCCTGGATTTGACATTTCCATTCAAGAGGGAAAATCGGCGGATCATCGGTTTTCACTTCCAGGACCGATGTCATTGTACCGCAATGTGGGGTCAGAAAGTCAGGCATCAGAAGGATCCATTTGAAAAATTTATTGTCCAGATACTGTCTCTCAAGTCTGTCCACTAGGAGTCCATGGAATCCTGGGTGAAGATTGTCAAATTGAACCCATAAATTCTCTTTCAACAGAGTCTGTTTGTATGACACTGAAAATGCCGGATTCGGTCTAACGTTCGTTTGTTTCTTCCATTCCGTTATGGTGCAGATTGAGCTGTTGAAATTTCTGGATTTCATTTCCACCGCGATTTTTGCGTGGTCTTCAAAGTTGAAGATCACCATGATTGAGTTCCAGCCTAGTGCCTACATGGAAAAGGATTCTTTCACTGTCTTCAACTTTTCCTCTTTTTTTATCGTGGTAGATCCATTTCCTCTTCTCTGCCGACGTTAGGTCTGCTCCAATGCGGGCAAAGTTGAACACTACTGCATGTTTCTCGTGAAATTCATCCAATTCAGGGACTTTGCCATCTGGATATTTCCAAATGATGATTTCTTCCTCCTTCCCTTCAGTGTTTCGGTATTTTTCATTGACCATTTCGCCTTGCACCTTTGCTTTTTCAATGAGGAATTTGAGAACTTTGTTGTCAATCACTCTTACGGAGGGCTCTCCCATTTGTGAAGTTCGCTAGTTGGGTGTAGGATTTTAAAACGACTGTTTGAAAGTGACAGGGCCCTGGCGGTTCCTTGGGCTCTGCATTTCTTGGTCCCCAGTTGATAGTCTGCTCCCCTCCTCGTACCTCTTTTCCTTCAATTTTGTTTTAATTTTTTTTTTTTTTTTTTTACCTGTAAGCAGCGAGCTTTCTGTTTATTTTTCTTTGTTCCCAATTTGCCAAATGTTTTAAGACGAGCACATTGATCAGTCGATTAGTCTGTCTATGACCCAGGGAGCGAAGGAGGTGACGAAGGGGGGTTAGAGGGGAGGCTGGCTAACAGGACAATGTGAAAGACGAAGGAGGTGACAAAGGGGGAATAGAGGTGGATTGATGGAAGGGGGGAGGCTGATGTGTATAGACGTGTTCCAGGTGGACTAGCGTCAGTGCCGAAGAGGGATCGGCGCGTAAAAGGGGGTACCTGGATAGGTATTCAGTTACGAGATGTGCGGGCGAATGTCAGGAGAGGTTGCTGGCGGGAGTGGGGGAATATGATGTGTTAGATGTTTACATGGGAGAGGAAGTGGTTTGATGGGTAGGGGAGGCGGTGGGAGGGGTGTATTGAGAGGGTTATACACTTGAACTGGAGACTGGGGGTGAAAGGGTAGAGTAATGGGATGCGCGACAACGGGACAGTTTGAGTGACTGGTCTGAAACAGACTACGGTGGATAAGAACCAACCAGACACAGCAACAGACAATGCGGGGAGTGATGGAAGCAAGGCTTCTGAGCCCCATGCCACCAGCAGTGATGGTGACGATCCAGCAACGAGAATGCTCCAATGGCTCAGGGACTATATTGAAAAAGCAAAGAGAGAGCGGGTAAACCTCTTTGACATCCGCACAACTTGCATGAAGCATATGGAAAGGACTCAAAAAAAGGGGTCCGTTGCGGGAATCCAGACCTCCTCCAATCAATATGAACTGCTAAAAAAAGCAGAGGAATTCTCTGAGTACACTGCTTTCAGATACGCAGAGAAGAAAAGGGTCAGGGAACAAGGGCCGAGTGATGAAAACATTGCCACCTCAGACTCGAAAGATGTGCCCCAAGACCTGTGACCAAAGAAATGGAAAACAACAATGAATCTGAGGAAAAAAAGAGGCAATACAAGTCAAATGGATCCAGAGGCAGCAGGAAAGCCATCCCGAGGAAAATTGGAACAAGAGATTGCAGTGATCGATGCCCAAGCCGAAAAGCTCAAAAAACTCAACGCGGCTTATGGGCCTGAATTCACATCACTCCGGCATATAGCGGAGGGCGAAGGCCCTCACGTGATACAGTCAGCAAAATCTGCCAAACTAACCTTGATGGGTACCCGCCCACTCCTAGCGGCTCGCTTTGTGGAAAAGACAAAAGAGTGGCAGGTCGCAACAGATGTGTCCTTTGCAATTCCCGAAATCGGCGAAGGACAGAATGTGGCAACTGTACTACAAGAAAAAAACACAATGTCCTACCCATTGGCGGTGTATGAGACAGCGTCCTTGGAGATTCATCAGGAGGACAGCTCTCAGCCAATGCAACAGGAAGACCAGCAAGATCAGATGGACAACAACGGCTCCCAAGTGGACCGAGATCTGCTTGAACCAAGGTCCTTCACCCCACTGATTGCCAAGATGCCTGAGACAGCAAAGTTGAAGGGTGGGATGAGGTGGCGGTCGTGGAACACGGTGACGACCATTCCCTACGGTGTGCTGTCAGGGACTGGCATATCTGCTGAACTCTAGACTACCGTGTTGGCTGATCTGATCAATGATGAAATTTTGAATGGCGATGCAGATCTGGACTCTACAACCTTTGCAATTGATATGGACGTTTTCTATAGAGACATCTACTGAGAAGATGATATGGAAGAGTGGAGTGAAGATGACCCTGACGTTAAAACAAAGTCATCACCAACAAAGGAAATCAGTGGCAGTATAGGCGAGTATATGCTGGACGAATCTCTGTCTAAGGCATAACCTGACCCACCAGTGGACTCCGCGGACTCGATGGATGCCGGAGGATCAGGTTCCACCTAGGTGACTTCATACTAGACCCAGCATGGTCACTTCCCCAGCCAGACCATGGATTTGCTGAGAAGAGAAGCCAATGCCAAGGGTTGGAAGGTGAATTGGAAAACACAGGGCATCATCATTCGCAGTTGGAACATCAACGGCCTTGGGAACATTGTGAATAAAGAGGACAAACTCAACGACATTATTAAAGGATTAAAAGATTACTCACACAAACCAGCTGATATTATTCTGCTGCAAGAAACCCACCTCACAAATTCTGAAGAACACAAGAAACTCAGAAAATACGTCTCTAGGAAATTAGGCGGCTTCAAAGATGAGGTTCGAGGAACCCTTCTGCAATTTATACCCCTGGCAGGAAAGTTTTTACTTTGGTTAAAAAAAAACATGCAAAACACACGACTTTCTCACATATCGACTACTTTCTGGTTTCCGAATCCCTAATGGGAACAATCAAAGACGCAAAGATCCTTGCTCTCGCCTCTTATCCGGGCCTGGACCACAAACCAATAGAACCAATCTTCAGTTTCGATCAGTACATCACAAAAGGGGTTAGTTTCCATAAGCTCAACAACTCTCTCTTACTAAGTCAGGTTTTTCAAGACAGCGTTCAAGAGTGTTGGCATAATTCAGAAGGCATCCTATTAGAAGGGCAAGACAGATGGCAATGGTTTCAGGAGTGCTACATTTGAAAAAGCACGTGAAGAGCTTGCAATATGGAGACAGTGGGAACTAAAAGGCCTACAAGTTAAGGCTAAGATGACAGACTACGAGTTGAACGAATCAATGACCAAACATTTTTTTGCCAAGATAAAAGCTAATTGCAGATGCAGCACAATAGAAGGCTTGAAAGAACTATCAGGGGATCAAGCCACACGCGCTGACAACGAGGGAATGCTACAAATAGCTAAGAGATTCTACCAAGAGTTGTATCAAACCAAAACCCCCTCCCCAATCCCTGCATCTACTAGGGAGGCAAGAATCAGGATGCTGCAATATCGAGAGAGAACGATCTCACCAGAACGAGCTGAGGTACTTGACAGACTGATCACGCTAGAGGAACTACAGACTGCAATCCGGAGGATGAACAACGATAAGACTCCAGGTATTGACGGCTTGACTAAAGAATTTTGGGAGAAATTCTGGCCCATGATGGGTACAGACCTGCTTAATTTCCACAAGGACAGTTGGGACCAAGGTGGTTTGGGTGAACTTTTGAGTAGCAGTGTGGTAACTCTGTTATACAAAAAGGGGGACCGAGAAGATATCCGGAATTACAGTCTATATCCCTGCTCACCCTCCCCTACAAGATATTGGCCAAAGCATTGGCCTACAGGATCCGGGACCTGCCCGACAAATGCTTTCATATAGATCAAGCAGGCTTCATCCTGGGCTGTTATATTCTAGATAACCCTGAATGAAGTGTCCAGAAAAGTCAGAGAAAAAATAATCAACACAACAATCCTGTTCTTTGACTTTGAGAAGGCCTACGACAAAGTCAACTGGGCCTTCCTTAATGCAAGCATGGAAAAAATGGGAGTAGGTCTGAATTTTCGGAAATGGGTCCGTATTCTCTATAATGATGCCTCTGGTTGTGTCCAGGTTAATGGGCTCCTCTCCGATCACAAGATCAGTTCAACAAGGGGACCCCCTAGCTCCGTCAATTTTCCTATTTGTTATGGAAGCCGTTGCATCCTTCTTACGCAAGGACCCCTCAATTCAGAGGCTGCCACAAATCAACCCAGGTACCCAACACCACTTAACATTTCCAACAGTCATCATGTTTGCGGATGATCTTACGATGCTTATAAGAGCATCCGACTCTTCTGTGAAGGCGTTAGTCAGGGCAATGGAAGCTTTGAGACTCGCCTCGGAAATGAAAATCAATTGGAAAAAGACAGTAGGATGATGGCTGTCAGAGGAAGAGCATATCCAGCTTGACGGACCAGAAGGAGGGATGACGTGGGAAAAACAAGATGAACCCACCAGATACCTGGGGATTCTGGTAACTAAAAAGGGCCCGGCTCCTGAAATGGCCCAGAATCTGCCGACCAATCAAGTCAATAGAATGGGTCGATGGGGTAACGCGTTCACTTCATTAATAGGGAGAACCCTGACTATCAATGCCTCAATATTTTCTATGATGTGGTATATTGCGTCAATCTGGACTATACCGGATCACACCATTAAGGATCTAAACAGAAGAGCAAGGGCCTATCTTTGGTCAGGTGACCCAAATAAAACCAACTATATCCCCAAGATTGCTTGGCATTTCATCACAAGGAAGTCATCCGAAGGAGGATTAGGGATTATCGATCCCAAGCAGGAAACGGAAGCCCTTCAGATTAAGTGGATAGTCAAGCTTCTAACTCAACCAAGGCTAGCATGGTACAAACTAGCACTAGACAGCATAAGATCTGTGGCCCCTATCCAAAGCCCGGCTAACATGTCTGGCCTGTTCTGGGTAATGAATAAAGAATGGAGCCCCAAAACCGGCCGCAAAAAGCGATCATTACGCACTCAGCAGAATGAAACGCGACCCCCCACTCCCTACTGGACTGCTCTACTTTGTATATGGAGAGAAATCATGCCGGAAAAAATAAAGCAACCCAAATCTAAAGAAGAAGTCCTACGCCAACCCCTTTTTGGGAATTCACACACGAGGGGGGCTGGGGACCATCCACTGTCACTCTCTAGAGGCCAACGATGGCTCTCATGGGTGAGACATGGTATATGGAGGGTAAGCCACATATGGGATGAAGACAAGAAAGACTGGATCGATGAACAAGCTCTCAAGAATCACTTAAAAGGGTGTCACCATCGCGAGGAGAATCTACAAACAATAGTTAACAGCATCCCATGAACAAGCTGTCAAGAATCACTTGAAAGGGTGTCACCATCGCGAGGAGAATCTGCACACAATAGTTAATAGCATCCCAGACAGTTGGAAGGACTTACTGAAAGAAGACTTCACATGGAAGTCAGGAGAGAGGGGTATTTTGACACAAGACGTGGTGCCGACAAGGGCCTACCAGTTCTCCCACAGGTTGCCAGGATCAGATTTCCTCGGAGTCTTTACCTCGTTCCCGGTGAACTTAGCCAATCCCAAGTCCCCCTCCATTCACAACACATGCCCGCAAAGGTCAAGTCTCAACACATTCATGCTACGAAAAGTTAGAGTCTTGGGCCTCTGGCCCAAAATAATTTTCCAAATTGATACTGCAATCCAAGAGTTGGAGTTCGATCCTCATGAATGGGCCTGGCCCTCGGCCAAGAACAGAATGCACAAAGCACCCATTCACATAACAGACTACACAGTGAAATTGGGCTACACAATGCTGCTGAAGACAAAAGACCCGGAGCCTGTAATCAAACGTAGATGGGCTAAACTGATAGGCTCCGAAGCGGACCAAATCACCGAGCTACCACGGCAAAAGTACAAATCAATTCGCCCAGTTAAAATCAGAAGTCTCCAATGGCTCATTGCCTACGCGGCTCTGCCAGTGAACAGCTGACTACACAATAGAAGAAGGAAAAGTAACCCAAACAGCACAAATCTATGCGTGGTATGCTCAGACAATGAACAGGAAGATATCATACACTGCCTGATCACATGCAAAGAGGCTACAGACTACTGGGCTAGAGCATCCGTCCTATGGAACCATCTTTTCTCTTCGCCCCTGCCAGAACACCCAATCCAAATACTCCTATGGAGTAACATCCCCACCCACTTTGGCAAATCTGGATGCATCTGGTTTGGACTCGTACGTAACGTGACACTCTGGGTAATATAGAAGGAAAGGCGCAGCAGAACACTGAAGAACCCGTGTAGCCAGAGCGAGAAGGGATGAGCGATGACTAAATCACTATTGGAGGCGGAGATTCTATGTCAGTGGAGGCGAGTCAAGATCCAAATTCAGAATGATACGGACAAGCAGGAAGAGCTGCAGGAAAAATTTACTAGAATCTGGCTGGCTGGAGGAAAGATAGCAGACATTTGAGGACTTCATCTCCAGTGGAAGGACTGGCACAACTCTACTCAGCCCCAGGGACGTAGGGGAACTCATCGGCCAGAACCACAAGATCTTAGAGGAACAACATCGCTACAAGGGCCAAAGAAGCGCCTACCCACGAGGGGACCAAGGAAGGAATTTTCAGTTGCAGCTTGGGTTCTCTGTTGTTCTTGCATTATGGTCTATCTGACGGGCTCAGAATGAGAGAGGCTGAGAGGAATCACAGGGGAAGGCAAGCTGACAGTCAATCCTCCACTATTGGAGCAATCAATGCTGCTCAGGGGTCCTTCGGCCAGACGGAAGGAAGCGTGTGTGCGTAAATCGTTGTTGTTGGTTTTTTTTTTTTTTTTTTTTTTTTTTTCCCGAAAGGGAGCCCAGTGCCCAAGGCTGATATTATCAATAAGATGATTGAGGCCGGGGTCCTCACAGTCTACCCGGAAATCAGTAGGAACCTGCTGAAAACAGAAAATGAGCCAACAATTTTGCACTATTGATCTAATATCTACTGATCCATGCACTATTGATCTGATATCCACGATCAACAGGAGAAAGTGAACTAGCATAGTACCTCTTCACCCCTAATGGGCGCCAAATAATCATGAATCCCAAGCACTTTACCAGCTAACTATCCAAACCAAGCAATGGGCACAAGACAATTACTTGAGGGAGGGAAGAAATCAGGAAATTCATCCATGGACTTTAGAGGGATAGAGGAGTCAACGAGATGGAAGGAGTAAGGTTGGATGGCCCTGAGTTTACTGACTCTATTATACAACAAATCCAAACAGTTATAAGAGCACAATGGGACAAGGTCAAAAAAAAAATTCAACATATTCACTCAGAGATTGAAATCAGGAAGAATATCCAAGATTTCAGCTGCAGTTGGCTTGGGGGCCCACAAGGAGGAAAAATTGGCCAGGTCAAATGGAAAGAAGGTGAGAGAGAAGGTGAGAGAGAAGAAATTATTGATGAAAAGAAGATTTGGTACTTGGAATTTGAAGAATGGGCAGTGGTAGATCCAAGTGTTCCAATGAGGCATGTGACAGAATTCCCAGATCCCTTCCCCCCACAACCGGGTTCTTTAGTTCCATTGTCATGGTATGGGAATGAGTAAAAGGGAGCAAAGATGAGTGATCCATAAGGATAAAGAAAAACTGCTAGGAGAATATGTATATCTGACGCCCCAGTCGGGGTGAAGAGGCACAGGTTGCAATTCTTTCCTCCCCAGGTTCAGTATCAGAATCCCATTGGCACGGATCATAAGGGACGCTGGGCCCGGTTCCCAGCATGTGTTGTATGTGTTTGTACATTTCATTGTTAGGGATGCTGGACCCGGTTTCCAGCAGGTGATGCTCCCCACCAATAGAATGAAGCTTTGTTGTTAAAAAAAAAAAAAAACAAAAAAAAAACGGTAGTCCAATCATTAAAGACAAGCCGAAATTTTTTTTTAAGGGATTCCTGGGCGTTTGCGTGTCCACCTTCCCAAATTACTTTCCCCAGCCTCCCACCCTGGTCACTTCCCAGCCAACTTCTGTTAAATTGATTAATGTGAACCCAGATCTCCTTTGGCTCAGATAGAAACTGAATTTTTTCTTTAATTTGTTCCCATTTGATAGTTAAATCATTTTGTACCTGTTGTTTGATAGATTCAGTAAATTCTGGCCCGTCCAATCGCGCACCCTCCATTTCAAAGGTACACCTCCTTGTCCAAATTGCCCATATGATCACTCTCCTACCTATTAAAAACATGTTGATTGTGAAGTCATCTCCTTGGTCCGAATGCCATGATTCCAATAGGAGGGCTTTCCGTTCCCAAGGCCAGGGGTGAGAAGTATTCATTTGATTCCAGATTCTATCCTACCATCTCCAAAGCCAGATTGACCCCGGGCATTGGAGGAAAATATGCTCTATAGTTTCAGGGATGAGCTTGGATGGAAAGGCTGATTTACAGAACTTACACCATGGGAAGGCAACGCCCTTCTGTTCAAGAGATGACCTATCGATGATCCAATCATTCGTGGGAAGACATCTATGAGCAATTTGCCACTGAAGAGAAGCAATTTTGGCTGGTTTAGTTTTAGAAGCTTGGAACCATTTAATTCTTCTCAACTCGTCCTTATTAACATTAAGATTCTTATGCCATCTTTCTTCAATACGGTCTTTCAAGTTAAACCTGGGATGGAGCATCCTGTAGGATGCCTTGACTGTGAGGGTGTGTAGATTTATAGGATGAGAGTGACTACGTTTCCCAGGGAGTGACCAGCACCAGCTAAGGGGGTCAAACAGAAGATGAGAGATAGGAGTGTCCGGTCTAAAAGCAAGCCATTTTTCATCAATCTTCAGAACTCTAATCCTGAAGAGTTGGTTATCCGAGATCCATCTAGTTTCCTCTTGTTGACCCCGGCAGAGAAAGCCATCATCTTGAATTTGAAAAATTGATAGAAGAATTTGATTCGGGTTATGGATCTCAATTATGTTACCGACTACACCATTAATATCATGAAACGCTACCCAATCATTTTCAATAAATTTGGGACCCTTTTGTAGAATTCTGATCCACTCCAGTGGGGGGGAAAAAGAACCGGACTGACGCTCCCCAGAATGGATATGCAGCCAGGACCATAAGGCCCTGTTTTGCTAAAAAAATAAAAATAAAAATAAAAAAATCCTACAGTTACCCTAACTGCGAGTAGCAGGCCCGGGCTACCCCTAGGACGAACAGGCCCTAAAGGCCTATGCCAATAGACAATCCTATAGCCTATAGCCGAGTAGGGAGAGGCAAGAGAGGCTGAAACGGAAACGCTACTGGTCGGTCCAGTCAGTCCGGTCTAGGTCGTGTCTAGGCTATGGTAGACTATGAATAGGTTTAGGGAAAACTGTTCGGGGCTTTTGGCAGTTGGTACCGTGTACATCGCGGCTGTGCAACGCATGAACTGGAGTGGTGACAACTTCAGCGTTGGAGAAGACAGACATAGCCAGACCTGCGAAGCGTCGGCCATAGCTGGGACCTGCGGTGTTCTCTGACAGCACGCGGGGCTGCTCAGAGGTCTGGGCTATCTGGAGTCTGCTGGAGGCCACAAAAGTTCGTGCCCTGCTGAACCCTCCTCAGGAGTAGTGTGTCTGGGTGTGTGGCGCTGCAGCCATAGCTGCAACTATCTTCCTCCGAGCTCATCTTTGTCAGGAGAGGTGGCGCTGCTACAAACTTCCACTTGGGAAGTCCTCTGGCACTTCATCATCATCAGATACCGTGGCGCTGGTCTTCTTCTTCATTCTCTGAGAGGCGCTTGGCCTCAGAGGTCTGTTGCAGGGTGGCACTTTCCTCTGGAGGCAGTATATGGGTGGCACTTTATGTTTCAGGGACTCAGGGGTAGTAATAGCAGTTACTCAAGGTTGGGGAGTGAAGCACTGCTCATTTCTGAGCAGAGCACTATGGTTCTGGGGCTATTTCTGACTTTTTGAGACTGTGAGTTTTAATAAACAGTGTAAATACTGTGTGTGGACTATCATTGCTTCATTGTTTCCTGGATGTGATCTACTCGGCAAAAAAAAAAAAAAAAAAAAAAAAAAATTTGAACTGTGAACTTTGGATTTAGTAATTTAAGCTCATAACTTCATATATGACTCAACAATTCGAACTTTGCAGTTCAATTCGAGTTGGGACGTGATACGGACCCCCTCTCCCAGACAGCGCCATTGCTGATCCCGATGCGTAAGAAATGGGAGAGGGGGGAGAGTACGCGCAGTTGAGTTTTTGCGCCAGCGCCGCTCGGTGAGCGTCGGCCGTCCGCGCGTTAGCCCCTTCACGCTGGTTTCTCGAACTCGGCGCGCGCTTTCAAATTCGTGCACACTCTCGCGCGCTTCCATGGGATCGCCATCACCATCAACATGTTCTGAGTTCGCGCGCGCTCTTACGGGATCGCCATCTCCACTGGGGTCGAACAAGAGAAGGCGGACGAGTGCACGTTTCCACAGCCCCCTGCCACGCCTCCGGGCGTGGCTAGGCATAGATAGAGACGACAAAGGCGAGGATCCGTGAAGGTGGGCAAGGAAGAAACGTGCTTTGGCATTGGAAGGAGCATCTATTTCGGCAAAATCGGAACCCAGACCCTCCAAGAAGGAATATGAGTCGGATAGGCTAATCGAGTAAGGGATGATATTGACTTCCTATTCTGCTCCTTTCGCATCTCTATATTAAAAACCACTTTCATCTCTCTCATAGCGTCTTCGTCCATCCCCCCGGATTTAGCTCTCAATTACTGCTCTCCAACCTACCCCGCAATCTATCCCCTTCCCGATCCCCCAGTCCTTCCCCTATCGACAACCTGCGACCAGCCAGCTTCCACTCAAAACTTGACACCGTTACCTCGTCACACCATCGCCAGCAACACTCACGCAGACCTTCGATTCTCCTTTAATCTGCGAGTTACCTTCCTTCCCGATCCACTCGACTCCCCCTTCCCCCCCCCCCCTCTCCCCCCCTCGCCACACTCATACACACACATACTCATCCCTTCTTAACCTTACTCCCATATTGCTAGTCAACCACTCACCGACCCATCGAATTCTCCATCGACCGCCACCAGCAGATAACTAGTCCCAGTCGGCCTTCCCTTCCCATTAGCTCTCCGTTCCCCATTCTCGATCCTCCCACCTCCCGTCCAACCCCTTCCTTGTCTCTCCCGCTCCCTACTGATTCCCGATCCAACTCCACTTCATAGTTGTCGATCCTTCCTTTCTGACACTATTCCCCGCCTCCCCGTCTCGTTAATCCGCCTCCCTCCCGATCCACTCTACCCCCCCCCCCCTCCACCCCCCTCCACACCCACACACACATATATAACCATCCCTTCTTTTCCTTCCTCTCGTATCACTAGCCATCCACTCACAGCCCCACCTATCCACCCTCTCTTCGAATTCCCTCTTCACCGACCACCACTAGTTTAAAAGTCATCGATCAATCGCTTCCATCCACCCTTCCACCCTCCCAGCCCTTACTCTCTCCTCTTTCTCGATCCTCCCACATCCCGTCCAACCCCATCCTTATCACTCTCGCTCGCCACTGATTCCCGACCGTGACCCCACCCCATTCTTTACCGTCTCGATCTCTCGTCACTGACGCCATTCCCCGCCTCCCCGTCTCGTTACTCATCACTAAGCGCCCCTCCAGACTCCAACGTCGAATATTCATCACCCCTCCCGCGACCACCACTAGTGTAGAAGTCATCGATCAATCGCTTCCATCCACCCTTCCACCCTCCCAGCCCTTACTCTCTCCTCTTTCTCGATCCTCCCACATCACGGCCAACCCCATCCTTATCTCTCTCGCTCGCTACTGATTCCCGACCGTGACCCCACCCCATTCTTCACCGTCTCGATCTCTCGTCACTTACGCCATTCCCCGCCTCCCTGTCCCGTTACTCATCACTAAGCGCCCCTCCAGACTCCAACGTCGAATATTCATCACCCCTCCCGCCTACCACTCTCACCCCCTCCCCCCCTTACTGTCTACCATACACATCACCATATCTACCTTCAATTCCTTCCGGCCAC
>BFEA01000049.1:392236-408143 GCA_003427395.1 Chara braunii
CCATAAGGGCGTGACGGATTACACAACAACAATTGAACGAGACAGGGTCGAAGCCACTGGAAAGAGGAAGATGGCTACCCCAACGCCAACCATGGCCCCCACAGACCAGGAGGCAACGGAAAGCACTGTCAATATCATTGACAACGAAGCCCTCAAATTCCTAATTGAGAAGACAAAAGTTCAAGGGATCGAGTTCACGGGAAAACAGATAGTGGATGGAAAGGAAGACGAGGTGGTTATCTGGAAATACCCGGAAAAAAGGATTGCTGAATTGGATGATCTGCATGAAAGACATGGGGTAGTCTTCAATTTTACAGATCTCCAGCCAGCAGAAAAGAGGAAGTGGATAATCGAAACTATAAAAAAGGAACCGAAACTCAAGCAGATTGGAGATACTTACACACTGCAGAATTTGGGCCGCAACAACATTATGGTAGTCTTCATTCACGAAAATCACGCACGAATCGCAGCTGAGATGCAATCCAGAAACTATCATGGTTCAATGTGTACCATCATCAAATGGAAGAAGGTGTCAGCGCAAAGACAAAACCCAGTTTTTGCAGTGTCATACAAACAGATCCTGCTGAAAGAGAACTTTTGGGTTCAATTTGATAACATTCAACCTGAATTCCATGGTTTACTGGTCGACAGACTCGAAAGGCAGTATACAGCGAATAAAGTCCTCAAATGGATTCTACCGACGCCGGAGTTCCTGGCCCCTCACTGCGGAACCATGACCGCAATCCTGGATGTACAAACAAATGACCCCCGGTGTTTCCATTAGTCTGGAAATTCCAGATAGAAAGCAGAGTGGTGGAGGTAAGGATATCAACTAGGACCTCGCCGATCTGTTTTCGTTGCAGAGAACGAGGTCACTTGCGAACTAATCCCACCTGCCCCAAGTTCCCGAAACAAGCAAAAAAACGGAAGCTACTGCCGAACATGTTGGTAGAAGTGGAAGATGCGCCTGGTATATGGTTCGTGGCTGACCCCTGTTATGATGGATGGGTTTTTTATGATAATTTAGACGAACCAGACTGGGTGTGGCATTTCGCAGACCAGACACCGTCTGTCAAAAACACAGACATCCCCCCCCCCCCCCAGACAGCAGATGGCAGAAGAAGGCAACCGGGAAAGTGAAGGGGAACCCAACAAAGATTAATACCAATCCCCTCACGGATTCACGGGTAATCAGGGAAGAGAAGGCTAAGGAAGATCTATTGTGTGATCTGGACACCATAAGAGAACAAATTGAACAAGAGTACAACAAAGACCCGGTGACATTCAGGGAAGCACTAAAACAAGCCGAACTGCACACACACACACAAAAAAGGATACGGCACAAACTGAGAATAAACGGTCACTACACAGTGTTTGCAGCCAGCTGGAGAAGGAAGTGGGCCCAAAGAGAAGGAGAGCAGAGGAATTTGGAAAGGGAAAGGAAGTGGAAATGATGGGAACCATGCAAGGGGAAGATGTTGTGGATTCAGATCTGGCGGAAGGCGAAGCAGACGGGGAAACAAAGGGAAAGAACAACACAACAGATGATGCCTCTATAGAGGAGGACGATCGATCCCGGCGATCCCTGACATGGCTCAGGGAGTATGTGGAAAAGGCAAAGAGGGAACGTGAGCAGGCCTTCGATATCTGTGTAGCCTACCTGAAACATGCAGAGAGGCCCCAGGTGAATGGAAGGAAAGGTACCATTGTAGGGATCAACAACTCCTCCAACTAGTTTGAAATGCTTAGAAAGGAAAAAGTAGAAGAATTTTCTGAGTATGCAGCCTTTAGATACGCAGAAAAGAAAAGGGCAAGAGACCAAGGGATAGAGGATAGGGGCAAAACCATCCCCACAACCAAAGACGACTTTCAAGATCTGCGACCTAAAACGAGAAAAGCAAGAATCAGAAAAGAAAGGAGTTGAACAAGGAACAAACGAAAATGGAGGAGGAATCTGAACGCAACCTCCTAGAGAAGGAAGCGGCAGTAGTATTGTCACAAACAGAGAAGCTGAAGAAATGGAACAAAGAATACACTTCAGAATTTATCACTATCACACAGATAGCATGTGGCAAAGCTCCCATGGTGACTGAGTCGGCCAGAGCGGCACGAAGAACCCTGAGAAACATCCAACCACTCATCGCAACCAGATATGTGGCAAAAGCACAAGAATGGCAGATCGCCACAGATGTGTCTTTCAAAATCCCTCACTTCGTGGAAATGAACGTCGTCAAAGTGCTTGAGAAGCAGGTAACAATAGAAACCCCACTAACGATCTTGAAGACGGTAGCTATGGAGGAAAGCCAGATTGACACCTGCATGCAAGAAGATTGTAAGAACTCACAGAAAAGCACGGGAGAGACGAACAGGAACTCCCCAAGCGCCTTTTCACCCCTAATTGCCAAAATGTCGAAATCAACAAAATTAAGATCCAGCATGATCTGGAAACCCTGGAAAATGGTGGCTGAGGTCCCCTACAACATCCTAGCAGATATAGGTATGTCGACGAAGTTGATGGCCACAGCGGTCGCACATATTGTCTCGACGGGGTTGCTGGAAGGAGATGAGGACCTGGATGCAAGAGCATATGCCACCGACTGTGAGAGATTCTACAGGAGCAACACCTCAGACTGCGATTCATGGGACGGGGAAAATGAAAAAAAAAAGTTGGATGTATTCCCTGATTTGGAGAAGGACAGTCGTGGGAAGGACGGGTTGGAGGGATCAGATACCATAGGAGAGGGTTTACCCTCCTCATCGGAAGACAATGGGCTGAAGACCAATCAGGAGGTAATCGAAGAGGGTGGGAGCGTGGAGGGACCCCCCCTCCCCCCTTAGATCCCCCCCTTACCTCTTTGCCACCTAAGCCGATACAGCTACATCCACGGAGAGTTATAGGCTAAGGGCTAATGAGGCAGGGGATCGTGTTGATTGGAGAAATCAAGGGCTAGTCATAAGAAGCTGGAATGTTAATGGGCTTGGGAATATAATGGAGAGAGAAG
Source organism: Chara braunii (assembly GCA_003427395.1). Classification (NCBI taxonomy): domain Eukaryota; kingdom Viridiplantae; phylum Streptophyta; class Charophyceae; order Charales; family Characeae; genus Chara; species Chara braunii. Next base: position 395,239 of record BFEA01000049.1, read on the forward strand.
AAAAGTTGAACGATTTGTTAACAGGGGTGACAATCGCTAACAGGAAAGTAGCGGATATTTTGTTATTACAAGAAACTCACCTCACTTTTTCGACGAAACATAACAAAATCCGCTCTTTTTTGGCAAAGAAATTCGGAGGCCTGAAAGACGAATGTCGACCCCGCCTGAAGTTCAAAGGGAACCGCAATTTTGATCCCTAAATCATCTCGCCTATACGCAGCGGGTACAATCATAGACAAAAGAGCAGATCTGACTAAAGGAAGATGGTGCTTGCTACACCTTCAAGTGGAAAGAGAAGGAACTAGTATTGATTAACCTCTATGCACCAAACTCTACGTTAGAGAGATCGTCTTTTCAGATGAATCTCAGAAACCTGATTCTGCCAATGACCCCTTGCATTCTGGCGGGCGACTGGAATGCCACCATGGACCCGATAACAGACCGCATATCGCGACCCTCCAATGCCCCCAGTTTAATAGAGACACTACCGATTCAGGAGTTGATGTTGGATTATAACCTGGTCGACCCATATAGAACTCTACACCCCACTAAAAGAACTTTCACCCTGGTCAAGAAAAATCATGCACACCACACTGCCTTCTCACGAATAGATTACTTCCTGGTGTCAGAAATAATGATGGGGGCAGTCAAGGATGCGGAGATTTTACCTCTGGCCTCGTACACAGGGCTAGATCACAAGCCAATTGAGTTGGTAATATGTTTTGACCAAGTAGTCAAAAGAGGGGCCAACTTTCATAAGCTCAACAATGCCCTCTTGTTTAGTCAGACCTTTCAAAAAGAGGTATATGATTGCTAGACAGGTCAGAGGGCTGCACGTTTGAGTACGGAGACTCGGTGGGAATGGTTTCAAAGGAGCTACTCCATTCTCTCGGTCGAGGCGGCCAGAGTCTCTAGAAAGCTCGCTTCTATGAGAAAGCAAAGGAGACAAACTCAAGAATTTGCTATGAAATTAGTTGAAGCCAACCTGATGGATAGTCCCTCCTCGCCACTTTATAATGAGATCTTTGAGAAGGCGCGGAAGGAATTGGCTATGTGGAGGTGGTGGGATCTGAAAGGTTTGCAAATAAGAGCCAGCATGTGCGAATATGAGCTCCGCGACTCGATGACAAAACACTTCTTTGCCAAAATCAAAGCCAACTCGAGAGTGGGTACGATAGAAGGTCTGAGATCTACTACAGCCCCAGAGATCACGAGATCAGATAGTGAAGGGATGTTAGAGATAGCAAAGAATTTTTACAAGGACCTCTATCAGTCAAAGACTCCTATACCAACAACACCCAACACAAGGGAGGCAAGACAAAAAATGCTCCATTATCTGAAACAGACGATAACGGCCGAGCAGGTTGAGATGCTAGACAAAACCATCACAATTGAAGAACTACACCAAGCCTTAACAGGTATGAATAACGGTAAGACGCCAGGGATTCATGGATTAACAAAAAAATATTCAGAAAAATTTTGGCCTCTTCTAGGAACGGATCTGTTAAACTATTACAACGACAACTGGACGAGAGGGGGGCTGGGTAACCTACTCAGCAGCAGCGTGGTCACACTACTCTATAAAAAAGGTGACAAGGAAAACATAATAAATTATAGGCCGATTTCGCTGCTAACACTTTCATATAGGATTCTGGCGAAGGCCCTCTCCAACCGAATCACTAGAATCACACACAAATGTTTTCACATTGATCAGACCGGTTTCATCCCAGGTCGGTACATTCTAGACAATGTATTAACACTAAATGCGGCAATAAGGAAAGCTAGGGAAAGAAGAATAAATACGGCCATAGTTTTGTTCGATTTTGAAAAGACATATGACCAAGTGAACTGGGATTTTATGGATGCAAGTATGGAAAGAATGGGGGTTGGACCGAATTTCAGAAAATGGGTTCGTATACTCTACAAAGATGTAGCGGGTTGTGTCCAAGTCAATGGCCTGTTATCGGACTGCTACCCGATATCCTGTTCGGTCCGACAAGGAGACCCATTGGCCCCATCGATCGTTCTGTTTGTAATGGAAACCATCACATCATTCCTACGCAAAGACCCATCGATTCATAGACTCTCCGTCATCAATACAGGCTTGGCTCACCAAATGGACTTCCCAACAGCTATCATGTTTGCAGATAACCTAAATAGGTTGGTGGTTATCCAACGAGGAACCCCTCCAATTACAAGGAGAGGAAGCAACCGTGGTCTGGGAAACGCTAGACTCCCCCACCCAGTACCTTGGTATATTTATGAGAAGGGAGGGCCTAGCACCCCAAATGGGCCAGAACATATTGACCAAACAAATCAACAGAATAGGAAGGTGGGGCAATGTCTTCACCTCCCTCATTGGTTGAGCCCCGGTTCTTAACACGTCGGTCTTCTCAATGATGTGGTACATAGCCTCCATCTGGACAGTACCGGATAGCTCTATTAAAGAGTTGAATCGAAGAGCTAGGTCCTACCTATGGTCAGGGGATCCCAATAAAGAGAATGACATACCTAAGATCGCATGGCACTACATCACAAGGAGCCAAAAGGGAGGCCTAGGGATTATAGACCCTGGAACAGAGACAAAAGCCCTACAGATCAAGTGGATTATCAAACTTCTAATGAACCTAGACAGCGCGTGGAAAAAGTTAGCCCTAGACAGTATCAGATCCCTGGCTCCAGCGCCCTCGCCAGAGGACATGTCAGGACTGTTCTGGGTTATGAATAAGGAATGGGCCATGACCACAGGATGAAGGAATCGAAAGAGTGATGATAGACTAGAGGGCTACAAACGACCTCCTCCATACTGGTCAGCGGTGCTTCGAATTTGGAGAAAGATAATGCCTAACAAGTCTAATAGACCTAGGTCTAAGGATGAAGTATTAAGGCAGCCACTCTTTGGGATTTAGTGGGTGACAAATGAGGGTGATAATTCCCTCTTCCTAGAACACAGATGACTCTCTTGGATCAAAAACGGAATATGGAAAATCGCCCACCTATGGAATGAGGACAGAAAGGAGTGGAAGACTGAACAAGAAGTCAGCTCTCAACTAAAAGGATGTCGCAGACGAGGACCTAATCTCCAGTACATCATCAGGCTTATCCCAAAATAATGGAAATACATCTTGACCGAAGCCGCGCCATGGAAGCCTGGAGAGTGGGACTTCGGGTACAAGAAACGACTCCCTCCAGAGCCTTCCAGTTTTCCCACATGGAACAAGGCTTGCCCACCAAGGCCACCTTCCTCTCCTTTCCGATCTCCACGACCACCTCCAGCATGTCGGCCATCCTCAACAGCGCAGTAGAATTGGAAGTCATGGAATCCTTCCTACTTAGGAAGGTAAGAGTCGTTGGCTCTTGGCCAAAGTTAGTATTCAGACCTGAGACGGCGATCCATAGCTTAGAGTTTGACCCAACAGAATGGGCGTGGACGTCGGACAAGACAAAGAACATTAAATCCAAGATTCCAATTCATGAGTATACAATTAAACTGGAGTACAGACCGTCACTCAAAACCAATGACCCTGATTCCACCATTAAAAAAAGAAAAGCAGAAAAGTTGTAATTAGCACAGACCAAACAAATAGAGGTAATCTATGCATGGTCATTCCTGGGCCACGCATGTTAAAAATAGTCGTAATGAAATTGATAGCACCTAATATTGAGGAAACACCCGATAAATGAAGACTAAAAATAGCTAAATCCACAGCTCCTCCAGAATGACTGGTTATACCGCTTAAAGGTGGGTAGACCGTCCACCCGGTACCAGCACCTACTTCCACTAAAGCAGAACTTAGAAGAAGTAATAATGATGGTGGTAATAACCAAAAACTGATATTGATTAGGCCAAGAGGCAGACAAGCTCGCACAGGTCCAGTGGAAGAAGTACAAGTCTATCAGGCCAATTAAAATCAGAAGCCTTCAATGGCTAATCACCTACGCGGCACTGCCAGTAAACCAATGGCTACACACTAGGCGAAAGGGTTCAGACCCCAACAGTTCTGATTGGTGCACGGTATGCACGGAAGGCGAGGTAGAGGATATAGTACACTGCTTACTGTACTGTAGGGAGGTGACAGATTACTGGGCAAGAGCCTCGGCCCTCTGGGACTCCCTATTCCCGACCCCTTTCCCTGAACAAACCATCCAACTTCTCCTTTTGACTAACATCCTTGAGCAACTCCGGAACGCAGAGAGGATTTGGTTTGGACTCATCAGGAAGGTGACGCTATGGGTCATATGGAAGGAAAGATGCAGCAGAACGATTGAAAGATTGTCCAACCCACGAGAGAGGGTCTGGGCGGAGACGGAAACAATGATACAAGCCGAAATCCTTTGCAAACGGTAGAAGACCAAACAATCATGGACGGAGGATGAGGAACAACAAAAGAAGGCGAGACTGAGATTCAACAGGATTTGGTTGATAAGCGGTAAAATAGCGGAGTTACGAGAATACCGCATTTGCTGGAAAGACTGGCACAACTCAAACTCAGGAAGAGGCTACCGACAACAGATAACTGCGGACGGGAAGAACACCTCCTGATCAAACTTCCACGAGAGACGGACAAGACCAGACGACCGCAGCTACGGAGGGTCAGTTCAGAGATGGACGGATGAAACCAACTGGCCGTAGCAACGGACAAAAGGTTGACTCAAAGCAATGATGGAGTAAGGTTACAATGAAAAGAGGATCGCATATCATCCAAGAGGAACAGACATGTAGCTGCAAATACCAGCCTAGAAGGGAGATCTTGACTGTTCCGTCTGTGGGGGGAATGCCTGTTGGTTGGTCTGAATGGAGATCTTCATCCACTGAAAGTTCTGTTTCACGTTTCTTCTTCTTACCTTCCCTGTTGTCTATATGTTCTTTTTGGGGGGAGGCTTGTCTTTTGGGGGCAGTTTCAGATTTGGGGTACCGGTCCTCTATGCTCTGTCTTGCTTTCTAGAGGTGTTTGCTGTCGCCTTCCGGGTTTTGAAATAATTCAGCAGTTTGATGCCGAATTGATTCCAGATCCCACTGCAGGTCTTCATGTTTTTTCTCTTCCTGGATCGCTCGGGGGTCGACCAATGGGTCGGGTTAAATTTCCCTAGCACGCCGGTGACTTTTTTGGCTCGTACCGCATGCCATTTGCTGTCTGATGGGGGGAAGATATCTGGTTGTTTGGTCGCTGGTCTCGTGTGACTGTGTGTCCAGATCCACATGGGGTCCTGGATGGTATCGTCAAAGACTCAACCATCATATTTTGGGTCGTTGACGAACCAAATGCCTTTGGCTTCTTCGACCTTGACCAGCATGCTCTACCTGAGTTTTTTTTCTCTCGTGTGGTCAGGTGAGCGGGGGCATCTGGGGTCAGTTCCCAGATGACCTCTCTCTGCATCGGAAGCAGATTGGGTTCGATTTCGTGGAAACTACCACAGTGTAGGATTTGTCGTCAATGATGCATTCCCATTCTTCTAGGAAGATTGGTGGTTCATCAGGGTGGACTTCCACAATCGCTGTCATGGAGTCGCAGTCGGGTGACAAAAAGTCTGGAGTGGGGAGGACCCATTTCAAAATCTTGTTTGCTGGGTATTCCACCTTGAGCCGATCTTTGATGAGGGGGTGGCCCCTGATCGGTATCTTGTTGAATTGAACCCAGAATTGCTCGCTCGGCAGCCTCTGTTTGTTTGAAGCGGCCGACAAGATTTCTGCTTTCAACACTGTCTCGGGCTTCCAGCGAGAAAGGGAGCAGACCGATCCATTGCAGTTCAATGTATCGTGTCTGTCGATCGGCTGGGACGCCTAGTTGGCGTCTTTGAAGACTACCATCATCATGTTCCTGTTCAGGTTGAGGAAAAATAATTTGTCTGCTGTGGTTTTGATCGACTCGTGAGACTGAATTGTTCTTGACAACTATTTCCTCTTCTCCACTGCCGGTAGGCGTGCTCCAATGTTGGAGAAGGAGAATACTAGAGTGTGTTCTCAGTTACCAGTGTTGCCATACAGACATATCGTCCAGCAGGCCATAAGGACGAGTCCAGATTACTATTCCATGGGTGGCCATGACTGGGTAGCCGGAGGGGATAAGGGTTCACAATTAAGGGTAAATGCCTGGGTCATCGGAGAGTGCAAGGGCTAGGGTACAAACTAGGGACAAGCAAGCTGAAAACCGATCATGATCAAGGGAAGGTTGAGGTTTTCAGTGGGCTTTGTTCCAGGTTACATGGTTAACGGGAAGATTGCTGTTCAAAGAGTATGGCTTTAGGTGGCAGTTTTCCAACAATATGTCATCGAGGTTAACTTGGGCAGGGGTGAGGGGTGGTATGTCCTTCCTCAGGGAAGTCATCAATGTCGTCCAATCGGGCCTCTCAGCCATAATGGAGAGGAGCATGCGTGAGTAACAGTTGTATTTCTTGTGACTTGTCTGTGGAACAGGAACCGGACTGATACTCCCTAGAATGGAAAAGGAAACAGAACCGTAAGGTGCGAGGATTTAGTCCCTCGGCAGTGTCTGACAGTGCCGTGCCCGCCCTAAGTGAAGGCGGGTTTGCAAATATGTGCCAATGCCTGTTTATAGGGCTATGAGACCAGGCTGAGGGGCCCAAGCAGAGCCTGTTGTAACTCCCATGTGGGCTTGGATCTTCGACGAGGCCTTGTTACGAGTTAGCTCCTCACATGCCCCTGTAAGGCCCTTTCAGCAAGCATGAGCCCACCGTAAGAGAAGGCGGGCCCCTGAATTTCAATATGGCCTGAATTCGTCAGTTTTGGCGAAGTTTGGTGGGCGCCAGACAGTTGCCATGCGCCAGTTGGTTACATCCTCCATACTCTTGAGAATCAGAAATAATTCATGAGCCTTCTAGGCCCTTCCAGCAGCACAGGCGAAGCAGGGACAACCTCACGTTGACACCTGGGTGGTCGGGCATGCCTAACCAATTCGGTCCCAGGCCACTGTCTGAATGGGCCTGGGCGCAGACACTTTGGCCCGTTCAGAAGCTACTGGAAACACACGAGGCCCAGCCAGAGAGCAAACTGGGTGAGCACTTTCCATAAAGGAAAGAGCTCGCCACTGGTGGGCTCATTCGGGCACTAGGCAGTGCATGCGGCAGCGCTGCTTGAGCGTGCGCTCGGAGGCTGTGCGCTGTGCGCTAGTGCTAGCTGCCAGGCAGGGCACGCGGGCGCTGGAAGAAGGCAGGGCGCTGCTGAGGGCAGCGCCATAGCCAGCCCTACATAGCCAGGGCTTGGCTTGGACAGCCAGTGGAGGTGGTGGTGAGGGAGAAGACGTGGGAGGAAGACAAGGACAGGGAGAGAGTGGGAGAGATGAGGATGACGATGTGAGGTCGCATACCTGGTATTGGCGATGTTCTGCATTGGTCGACATCTTCAAGTACTTCGGTGGCTGCTGACGTCAACAGTTGCATTGTCAATTCGTAGGCAGGAAGTAGCTGTGTAGGGAGTAGCCTGGGCGCCGAGCGCCAAGTAGGGAGAGAGGGCCTGGATACGTATGTTGGTGGGGACGAGAGTAAGCTCTCGTTGACATTCGGTTTCAGTGTTTCGATTCTCCATTGGTGTAATATTGGTGCAATGCTGCTTTCTGGACACTGTGGGACTTTCTTGCTTTCAATGTGATTGTGCTATCTGGATTCTGTCATCTCACTATCTCTCATTTTCCTTGCAAAGGTTCTGTTTCTGAAAAAAATCAAACAAAACAAATGGATGGGTGGTCTGGTCAGCGCTACTCCGAATTTGGAGAAGAATAATGCCTAGCAAATCTAATAAACCTAGATCCAAGGATGAAGTACTCAGGCAGCCACTCTTCGGGAATAATGGGTAACAAATGAGAATGACAATCCCCTCCGCCTGGAACACAGATGGCTCTCCTGGGTCAAAAACGGCATATGGAAAGTCGCCCACCTGTGCAATGAGGAGAAAAAAGAATGGAAGATGGAACAAGAGATCAGCTCCCAACTGAAAGGATGCCATAAGCAAGAACCTAATCACCAATATATCCTCAATCTTATCCCACAAGAATGGAAGGCCATATTGACTGAAGCTGCACCTTGGAAACCCCGAGAGTGGGGGCTTCTGGTACAAGAAACGACTCCTTCCAGAGCCTTTCAGTTCTCTCACATGCAACAAAACTCGCCCACTAAGGCTACCTTCCTCTCTTTTCCGGTTTCCTGGTCCGCTACCAGCATGCCGGCCATCGTCAACAGCAGAGTAGAATCAGAAGTCATAGACTTTTTCCTACTTAGAAAGGTGAGAGTCCTTGGTTCCTGGCCAAAATTAATCTTCAGACCTGACACAGCGATTCATAACTTGGAGTTTGACCCAGCCGAGTGGGCGTGGACGCCTGATAAAACTAAGAACATCAAATCCAAAATCCCAATTCATGAATATACAGTCAAACTGGGATACAGATTGTTGCTCAGAACCAAAGACCCTGACCCCATCATCAAGAAAAGATGGCAGACTGTATTGGGACAGGAGGCAGACAAACTCACTCAGATCCAGTGGAAGAAATTCAAATCTATCAGAGTCATAACCAGACCAATTAAAATTAGAAACCTTCAATGGCTAATCGCCTATGTGGCACTACCAGTAAACCAATGGCTGCACATTAGACGAAAGGGTTCAGACCCCAACAGTTCCGATCAGTGCACGGTCTGCACAGAAGTAGTGGTAGAGGATATAGTACACTGTCTACTACAATGTAGGGAGGCGACGGACTATTGGGCAAGAGCCTCGGCACTATGGGACTCCCTATTCCCGACCCCTTTCCCTGAACAACCCATCCAACTTCTCCTCCTGAGCAGTTCCAGAAGGCAGAAAGAATTTGGTTCGGAATCATAAGGAAGGTGACGCTATGCATCATATGGAAGGAAAGATGCAGCAGGACGATTGAAGGAGTGGCCAATTCACGCGAGAGGGTTTGGGCAGAGACAAAAACGATGATACAAGCTGAAATCCTCTGCAAATGGCGGAGGATCAAACAATCATGGACAGAGGATGAGAACCAACAAAAGAAGGCGAGACTGAGCTTCAGCAGAACGTGGCTGGTAAATGGCAAAGTGGCGGACCTGAGAGAAGACCACATCTGTTGGAAAGACTGGCACGACTCAAATCCAGGGAGGGGCTACCAGCAACAAACAACGGTGGGCGGGTAAAACACATGCTGACCGAACTGCCACAAGGGAGACCAATGGCTGCAGCAACGGAGAGACAGTTCAAAGAGGAACGAAAGTGGTTCACGAAATACTGAAGGAAGTTGGACACAGGCACCGTGAGTTGACAGGCTAAGTTGCTTCAGGGGACTTCAAGAAATGCTAGGAAAGGATTTGGAGTTTGTGTTTCTGGAAAATAAAAATTACATTTGAGGGTTTAGGACTTAGGGTTTGGACAGAATTAGGGCTAACAGAGTTCAGAATAGCAGAGTTTCAATGTGGTTCACATGTGGGATTTACAGTTTAGACAAAACTGGCAGCTTTGGCAGCTTCTAGGACCTTTCTCGTTAGTCATGCTTTATACGACAGGTTTTCGCAGTAGACCTGAGAGGAAAGGATGAAGCAGGGCAAGCTGACAGTCAATCCTCCATGATGTTGGAGCAATCAATGCTGGTCAGGGTTCCTTCGGCCAGACGGAAGGAAGCGTGGGTGAGTACTTATGATGTATCTTGTTATTCTGACTTGCCGGTGGAATAGGAACCGGACTGATGCTCCTCAGAATGGAAATGGAGCCAGGACCATAAAGGCCTGTTTTATTAAAAAAAAAAAAAAAAAAAAAAAGGATGGGTGGAAAAGGGGAATGAGAACAAAGGGAAAGGTGGTGAAATCCCACTCACCAAGATGCCATGCAACACGATTCTGCAAGCCTTCAGGTGTACGACGGTCCATCATGCTCCCAGCAAGCATCTCCTCTTCCTTCTCTCTTGTCATGATCGGAGCTGATCTCTTTGCAACAGTGCCAATCCCACGACCAGCAAGTTCCTTGCATCGTCTTTCGAACGACATCTGAAATGGAGCAAAGCGTGCATCTTTACCTAGGAAAGAATAGGGAAGAATGGAGGTACCATTCTCCAAGTTGGACATTCTCACAACGTCTCGAAGGTGCCGCTCCAATGCCAATATCATGCCTCTCAATGTTTTTGGTGGGTATGCATACGGATCTGCCTGTGTGTTGTCTGGCACCTTCTTCCGAACACTCATTACAAGATTCGAAAGGGTGATGTTGAGCTCAGAAATAGTCTGTTCATGCAAGGGCTTCTTGTAGGTGTGATAATTCTCCGACCCTCTCTGTGCCTCGACCCATGATCGGAAAACTCTTAGAAACATTCCAGTTATGCGTTCAGTGTTCTGCAGACACAAAAGAGGGACAAAGCTGAAACAATCAGATTCACTGCTTATCCTGATTGGTTCTTTTGAACTTTGAAGTGATTTCTATTGCTTTTATTTACTTCTTTGAAGTTTTTTTTTTTATGCGAGGAACGAGGCCTCGTGGGGCCCTTGTCAGACATGCACATGTTCTGTGCAGAGGACCTCAGCAAGCCCTGTGCCGGGCCTAAGTGAAAGCGGGCCTGAATATTCACAAGAGGCCAAAATTTGACATTTTTCCACATTGGGTACTCAGGCAGTTGCAACACGCCAGTTGGTTACAAGGACACGTGAGCCTCCCTGCTCTTTCCAGAAAACATGAGCTGCGCCGTACAGTTGGGCCCAGGTCCGGGTAGATGTGTTTGGGAACACACACTGGGAGGCAGATACCTTACAAAGTGGCCATGGGCCTTCGAGAAAGCAGCGTTGTCGACGTACCTACCCCGGCCCCAGTGCAAATGCAGCAAACGGCCGACGTCTGGAAATCCTGGGTGTGCCCAACTGTAAAGGGTCCAGGTCCTCAACTGCAGAGATGGGGCCTGGGCGCAGGCACTGGGGCCCAGCCGGAAGCTACTGGAAGCTTCTCAGCCAGGCCCACACGCAGCCAAACAGAGGCTGCCACTTCCATATAGGAAGTAAGGCTGCCAGGGTCTGGCATTCTGGCCCAAGCTGGCAATGCGTCGCGCTGCTGCGCAAGTGGCTGCTTGCTGCATTAGCGGCCAGGGGCGCATGCGGGCACTTGCGAGGTGAAAGGGGCGCTGCAGGGCAGTGGTGCGCGAGCGGCCATAGTCGGGCTGCAGGACGCAAGGGGGGTAAGGGGCGATCGGTGGTCAGGGGTGATGAGGGGAGACGAGATACGTACCTGGTGCATGAGGGAGGTCAGCTATGGTGTTGACGTCATGTACATTTGGTCTTCAAAGTTGAAGTGAGCCTGTTGCGTGAATGCGGCTGTAGTAGGATAGGCTAGGTAGAGTAGGAAGGGCGCTGGGCGCCATACAGTAGGTGCGACATTGGATACTGCGTTGATGTGGCCTGAAGGCTTGAACATTGGCTCATGAGTTCATTGTAACCCTCTTATGTAGATGGATCTTGGCGCATTTATGCTCTCTGCAGCCCAGCCAAGATGACTGTGATGAGATGTTACCTCTCATCGACAATTTGTACAACAATGTTGTACACAGATGTTACATGCTGTGCCTGCACACGGGCCCCAGTTAAGGGGCCCGATGGTTGCTGAGGGGCCCTGGAGGCCCACGGCGGCCCCCAGGCCGCAGGTTTCTTGGTAAGGCGGCATCTATTTATTTATTTACTTTGTAATGACCCGCCAAAAACACAGACTGAGAACACTGCTGATTTCTGGGATTTGTCACTGGAATGAATGCCTTGCTGTGATTCCCGCGTTCTGCTGTGGTTCCAAGTCTGTGTGTGTGCGTGCCTGCTGGTTTGCATGCCTGTTTGAGTGCTTGCCAGTTGTGTGTGTGTGCGTGCCTACTGGTTTGCATGCCTGTCTGAGTGCTTGCCGATTGGGTACGTGGGTGTGTGACCCGCAAGGGTACTTGTTGGTTGCAAGGCCCGCCGGGCCGGTACTTACCTGTGGCCGTGACTTTGAAGGGTTGCAGGGGGGGTAAACACGCCGGTAGCGGGGGGTAGGCCCACGGCACTTAGAGCAGCTGGGGAAAAACACTCAAGTAGCAGGTAGGCCGAGCAGAAGAAGACAAAAAGTTGGCATTTTTAGAGGCCCAGTAGCGGTAGGTTAGAGGTAGGCCGGTACCAGTCCAAGTGGCCCAGGTCTAGGGCCTGTGCGGACGATAACAGAGCCTGCAATGATGTTTCCCTCCGAAAGGGAGGAGGTACCGGTTGCTGGGAGGCCACTCGGTCTAGGAAGTCACCGCCCAGGAGGCCGGTAGGCCGCTATATCTTCAAGAAGAGCGGAGAGCTCTTCCTCGTTTGCGGTATGCAAGGATTGGCGACATGCTGCTGGAGCGCTAGCGCTCGTCTGCTACAGCGCTGGGTGGAGGTGAAGGTAGCTGGGCGCTCAGCCTGGCTATGGCGAGCAGCCCAGTGTGAGGAGGAAGAAGGAGGTTGAGGGAGAGAGTGGCGAGGCACTTACCTGGCTATGGAAGACACCATCTTCATCACCTTGTTGGGCGCTGCATCTGGAAGGCCCCAGTTGGGGTAGTGCGGCACCTGGGGGAAGCTCGAGGCAGAGGCAGGCATAGCGGACCAAGCCAGCAGCGGCATAGCTGCTTTGAGTGGTCCTTTGGGCATCAGCGCCAGGCCCTCATTAGTCCACCATAGCCTATGCTCGAGAGAGGAGGCTGAAGGAGGGAAGCCATAGCTATGGTGGACTGGTTGTTGTTGTTGTTGTTGAGTCAGCAGTAAGAGGGAACTTCGGATATTGATTCTGGTTCATCCATTCATTGTTATTATTATTATTGAGAGAAGAATAAGATTGGTGAAGAGAAGGAGGAGGAGGAAGGTGGAGAGAGAAGGGGGAATTGTCATTGGTCTTGCTGGTGTACTTCTTCTTCTTGTTCTTCTTGTTCTTCTTGTTCTTC
>BFEA01000049.1:468485-479293 GCA_003427395.1 Chara braunii
GGTTTTTTAGCGTGCCCGGGGTACCCCGGGCGTGGCCCCTACCCGGGCGGGGTGCCCGGGGCGCCCGGCCGGGCACCCCGGGAATGCTAGGTCTCCACCACTCTCACTTTACGCAAGTGCTGCCCTTGGATGGTGATTGATGTTTTGGAGTCCCGATCCAGAAGGCTAGTGGTGCTACCCGGATTTGCAATGGTGTACATGTCCGCTTGTAGCCATTCCTTTCTTGTAGGCACCTGGTCCCAGATTCTAGAGGCTTCGCTTGGTTCCTTATCTCGTTGCCATGTGGCCTAGTCTCCTAAGCCCCACCGAGTTCCCTTCCCAGTAGCTCCGTCCACTCTTGCGGTATGGCTGCTAGCAAGGTTTTGTAATTCTCCGATAGGCGGTGGCATCCCTTAAGTTCTGTCCTAAGCTCCCTAGCTGTCTTCCACCGCTTTTTCTCCCTCTAACCAGAGATGTTTGACTTGCCATATCCCATGCTTTAACCACTTCCCCCACTTAGGGTCCTTAGCAGCGAGTGTCAGTGGTTTCTCCTGTGCATCCTTAATGCTGGAATTGCAGAACAACGGTTGTCGGAGAGTCTCTTCTCTCGTATGTGGTTCCTTTACCTTGGCCGGGAAGATCTCCTTCCACAACTTCAGCATTTGTCCCAATATGATGGCGCCCTGTGACTCTCCTCTGTGTTAGTATTGTCACCCTCTCTTCTGCCCACCTTGGCCCAAGTGATGCACATAACCCAAAACAGACCTGACATGTTCGGAGGTGTTTTGTATTTGGCCATTTGTTTGATCCTATATAGTGCCAATGACGTCCAAGGTAGCCTTTGCTGGGAGATTATTTTAACAACCCATTTCGTTTGGAGCGCCTTGAGCTGCTGTTCTGGGTCTAGAATACCCAGACCTCCCTGTTCTTTCGCTTGGGTTACGCACTTCCACGCTACTTTGGATATGAAGTGTGGTTTGGTTGCATTAGATGTCCAAAGATATGTTGCCGCTCTTCGTCTCAATAAATGTTGTCTGCGCTGGTGCGGTCCAAATTGTCCCTGCGTACCATAGCATGGAGAAGATGGATGTGTTCAGGATCAAGGCCCTGCCGAAGACTGTTGTGTACACTGCTGACCAGGGCCCCATCTTTGTTAGGATCTTGGATATGAGATCAACTGCCATTGTGTGGTGTGGTCCCGCTGCTGTTTTCTTGACACCTAGATATTTCAACGGGGCGTGTGCTAGCACCCATTGAAGCCCATGTGGGCTTGAGGCTGGGCTTTCACCCTCTTCCTCCTGGTCCGCCAACCACCAACCTACGGTCTTCGGCCAATTAATTTTCATTTCCGATGCCAGTTGAAATGCCTCCATTGCCCGCGTCAGGGCTTGAAAGGATGAGTCTGATGCCCTAATTAATACTGTGAGGTCGTCCGCAAAGAGGAGGGTTGTAGGCAGGTGGATAAGACGTCCTTGTTGATCTGGCTCCGTTGTAAGTCTTTGGATTGATGGATCCATTCTAAAAAAGGATGCCACCGCCTCCATTATAAATAGGAAGATTGGCACAACCAAGGGGTCCCCTTGCCTGACTGATCGCGACATCCTGTATCTCGTTGATAGGTGACCATTAATCTGAACTTGTCCATGTGCGTCGTTGTAGAGGACTCTGATCCATTTTCGAAAGTTTGGGCCTACTCCCATCTTCTCCATACATTGCTGCAGGAAAGGCCAACTGACCTGGTCGTACGCCCTTTCAAAGTCGAAGAACAATATTGCTTCATTAATTCTTTTGTCCTTTATGTATCGTACTGACTCTGTTAGTGCCATGACATTGTCTAATATGAACCGTCGAGGTATAAACCCCGTCTGATTCAAATGGAAGCATCCCGCTGTGATTGCTGTGAGACAGTTGGCTAATAGTTCGGCTACTATCTTGTGCGTGAGCGTGAGTAAAGTTATTGGTCTGTAGTTGCGAATGTCCGTTGGACTTCGTTTCTTGTACATTAATGTGACTATTCCCGTCGTCGAGTCCGGTCCCAGGCCTTCTGCTTGCCATGCTTGCTCGAGGTATGCTAGATACTCTTCACCCAGGATTGACCAGTACTCTACCTAGAATTCCCTGGTCAATCCATCCTTTTCTGGTGTCTTATTTGGGGACATCGACTTCAACGCCTTCCATAATTCTTCCTGGGTCAACGGGGCGTCGAGCTGTGCTGCTTGCTGTAGGGTGATCGTAGGCTCAAGGTCGAGCAGAAACTTGGATCGTGCCTCCTCCACCTGCTGCTACCTTGTGTGTTCGGCCTCCCTTGTTGCATATAGCTTGCTGTAGAAATCCTGGGCTACCTGAATCATCCCTTTTGTGGTCGATGTTAGACCATTCGGTCCCCCCAATTGATCTATCTGGGCATTTCTTCCTCTGAACTTGATTTTCTGAAAGAAAAGTTTGGTCATTCGCTCTCCTTCTTCCCACTCCTTTACCCTGGCTCTCATTTGAAGACCCTGCAGTCTCCATCGTTCCCATTCTGCTAGCTCCTCCCTTGCCGCCTCTAAAGTCCTTTCATAAATCGTCACTCTTGGACACCTGATGATGTTACGCTCAGCTAATCTCATCGCCTATCTAAGCTCCTTCTCCCTCTCCCTCCTCCTAAGCCATCCGCCTGACCACCCCCTTCAAAGGCTTTGGATAGGGCGATGCGCAGCTCTGGAAAGGCCTGCTAGTCAGGGTTATGGGACTGGCATACTTGTATTATAGCGTGCCTCATATCCGTGGTACGCACTAGTGAGTTATTTACTTTATAGAAACTCCTTCCCCCCGCGACCTGTTTGCTTGTTACCAAGGGTAGAAAAATTGACTTACGGTCCAGACCTGTCACGTAAGGTAAATCACCTATGCCTACCTCATGTATCTTGTCCATTATACCTGGGGTTGTTAGGAAGTAGTCTATTATTGACGTTGAGATATGCTGGCTACGGTTCCTTTTGAGATAGGTGAACTGTTTTTCTTCCGGGAAGCAGAGCCTGTAGGGGTACATCAAGTCTTCGCTTGTCATCATAGTGTGAATTGGCAAGGCCTCTTCTCCCACTCCCTCCTCCCAATGTCTGCTTGATGCCGACATCCTATCTAAGTTGGGATCTAACGTGGCGTTCCAGTCTCCCACTACAATTAGGTGCCTGTTTGATTCCAATTGCTCCTGTATGCATTCCACTATAACCTTCCGTTGCTGTAACCCATTAGGACAGTAAACCGTCATCAGCGTATATGGCTCATCGTAGAAGTCAAAGTTGACTTTCGCCCATCTTCCCTCTATTGTGTCCACTTGGGTTTCTCTCAGTACTAATTTCCCTTTCGCTGCTGACCTGTTATTATGTATTATGACTACTACTGCTGAGCGTGGCCTGACCGCCAATGCCCATCAGGCCCCTTTTACATGCCGCAACTTTTGTGTTATCCTGCTCCTCGTTTGCTGATGTTCTTGGGATTCTGTGAGGTGCGTTTCTTGAAAGCAGACGAAGTCAAGTGGGGAACTATCGAACCATCCTGTGTATTTTGTGATGTTGTTTCACTTGTCTTGGTTATCTAGTATTCCTGCTAACCCGTTCACATTCCATGAAACAATTTTGAGCTCTGGGGTTATCTGACTTACGTGGTCCGTCTTTGTTCTCTTTCTAAGTCCTCCTATCCCTCCTTCCGCCGTTAGGTGTGGCACGACGTAGTTCTCTGCTTCCTAGCTATTTCTGATCTTCAAGATCCTGACAAATCTAGAACTATTTCTGAAGATGTCGGTGCTATCTTCTTTTCTAGGAATTATGGCTTCCAAGCGAAGGCGTCTCTTTTGACAGCAATTGCCGCACATCTAGCCACCCATTCTGCTGCCACCTCTCCCCCTAGCAGTCCATAGGGAATGGTTTCCACCACCTGCCACGACATCCACATCAAACCATCCCTCAACTCTGTTTTTGCCTGAAGATGCACAAGTATCGGTCTGAAATCCATCGATATATCCTCCCCTCCCGTGTCCATTCTTTCCTTTGCTGCGTCCCCCATATCGCCGAGCACATAGGCTTGAGCGGGAAGGTCTTCTCCAATGAGATTATGCAAATCCTTTCCTGCACAGACACTTACCAGTGTGCTGATCAGCTGAAGTGAGCGGTGTATTGCCACTTCCCAGTCAGCATGCCTCTCATTCCAGCGGCAATGGGAGGATAACCCTTCGCCTGGCCCCATTCCTTGCCTCCAATCTTGCCGCCATTTCGATCTCCTTTTGCTGCTCCTGCGCTATCTTCTGAAGGTTTATGTTTGCGTCCTCTAACTCCCTATTCTCGTCCTTCAAAGTGTTGACTTGGGCTTCCAGGATCGCCGCCTGTCTCTGCAGATCCTCCTTCTCTTCTTCCTCGTCCCGCTCCCTCGGTTGTTCCCCCTCCATCTTCTAGTCCTGGGTACTGTGCACCCGTTCCACCTTGCTTCCCCGATCTTCCTCTGACTGAGCCTTCCGCTTTTTACTGCCGCTTTTGGAGCTCTTGTCGCAGTAAGTTTTAGGCCAATGAAAGCTCTTGCTGTATTCTTCTTCCCGGATGTGAATATCGTTCCTGATGGTGCGGGCTTTCCTTGCGTACTGTTCTGTGTAGAACTCATTTATCTCTCCCTCCCTTTTCAATAGTTCAAATATGCTCTCCGAAGTGATGTCTTCCGCTACCTGCGTAGCCTATTTGAGGTTCCTCAAGTGTTTGTGATAAGCCAATCTGATCTCACACTCTATCGTTCGTCCCCATTCTAACTGCTCTACCATTTGTTTCCACCGATCGAGCGAATCATCTTCTTCGCCTGCATCTTCGTACCATTCGGCTTCCCCTGACGAGTCCTCTGATTTTGTATCAGCAGTATAGTCTCTCTGATCGTCCTCCGCCTGTTTTATCTCCTCGTCAGACATGTTTTCCTGGTTGAGCATCCGCCTCCTTGTGTCCCCCTTATCTTCTGCGGATGCCCCTGTTGAAGTAACCTCTCGAGAGATGTCCATAGAGTCCCCTTCGGGCCTGCTGGCTTCCGACCCCGTTCGCTGGCTTTTGCCCTCCTCCCTCTGCGTGCTGGTGTCCACTGAACTGGACATATGACTCCCCTTTGTCTGGTCTTTCCTGCTATCCTACTGCTGCCTCTTGACCAGTTGGCTCTGTTGTTCCCGTTGGTCCGTTCCTTCCGAATCTCCAGACAACCCCTTTCTTTTTAGAGACGAACTCGCCCCACTAGTGGCCCCACCTTCCCTCTCCTCACTGTCCATGTTCTCTCGTTGCTCCCCCTGCAGCTCTTGGGCACTTTCCTTTTGGCTTAGCTGTTGATCCTGCTGCTGGTTTGAGGTTTTTGAAAAAGGCCTAATCTGCATTTTTTCGTACTATGTGAAGCTCTTCCATGGTGCGCAACCTTTGCTGATCATTCTGAACAGTACCCTCATCCAACATTGGTTTGATCAGATAGCCCGTTTCCTTCTCTTCCATCCTCTTAGCGCCCGTCTACCTCCACCTTCTGTCGTAGGGTGGGTAAATGTGTGGCTTGACAGACGGTGTGCTCTTGACAACCCACACCCACCTTGGTGACTCTAGGTTGTCGTCAAATATCCACCCTCTGTATTACACCAAGTTAATGTACCAGACACCCGGCTTGCTATCGCATTCTTCCAACATTGACTATCGTCGCGGTGCTTGTTTATTGCCTGCCCCTGCTTTCGGGCAGTAGGATCCCAACTGACCCCTCCCCCTGCACTTGAAGCAAAAGGGGTTTGTTTTTGTCGAAGCGAAAATGGTGATCCACTGTCCACTCGTCCTGAAAATCCACTGTTTCGGAAACTTTGGCGGTGCTCCTTATTGAGCTTCCAAACATGCCACCCTTGAATCATGGTTAGGTGCCAAAAAATCTGGATTGGCTGGGAGCCAGTCAATGATGGGGTTATTAGGATACTCTTCCATTAATCTCTTTTGCACGAAGCTGTGCATTCCTTCAGACAAATTGTCAAATTGAACCCAAAAATGGTTCCTCATCATCGACTGTCGATGTCTTGACGCCTCTGCCTGTGGGGGACGTGGTGGCTTCCATGGTTGTACTGTTACCACTGCTCCCTTACACTTCAGCGAGCCAATAGACAGAAGGTACTGCGCATACGTTGGGTCAACACATACTATCATCACTGTAAACTTCCCCCTCTTATGGTATGATACCTCTGGTTCGTGTCCTAACACGCTAATAAATGTCTCCAATAATCATGAAATGTGATCTGTAATACAATGTCTCGTAAAGATAGGACGAAGTAGGTGGTAGGGAGAATAGACTTAGAAGGTGGAAGTGAAAGTATCCATCAATATCCTTGTAGATAGATCTCCCTCAATCCCCTCTTCTCCTTCGGGTGTCTCCCCACGTCCATGTCAGCAAACAGTGTCCCAAAACGAGTCTGACGAGATCTGATCACAACATAGTGCCACGTAGGCACATATATCCCATGAAGACGTCTCTGCAGTGCACAATGCAGTGCACAATGTCGACAGCATCAACAGATAAGTTTCCTCTCTCTCTCCTCACTCAATCCCACAGCTTCTGATCTCCCTCCTTGTCGCATCCCCAATCTGTGTCGAAGACAGTGTGGCATGCGTTACGTCAGCAATGCGAAAGACAGTGTGTAAAGTGCCACGTCAGCATCCAAGAAGACAGCTGGTGCTCAGAAGCAGAAGGGCGCTAGACACAAAGCAACAGTCTCGTGTCGTCGTCGCACAGAGCCAACGTGAAGCCAGTGTCTTGCCAGCGTCAAGCCAGCATCAAGCCAACATCGTGCCAGCGTCAAGCGGCAAGTGCAAGACTGAATGTTGACCCCCAGGGGCTGGGTCAATAAGTAATGTTGACGCCGTTGACCAGCCTCTGGTCTCTCACGTGCGGAGGCTCAGATTGATTCACAACCGGCGACCTGGATCTCGTACAGTTAAAGACTTCCCCTTGGACCAAATGCTGCCTGGATACCTGCGTACAACCAAGTGTGTGTGTCTGATCGGTGGCCTGGACTGGGTCCGTGAAGACTTTGACTCCTCAATATTCCGATTTACAGTTGACTTCGGTCAACTGTCGGGCGCAGGGCCTCTGAAGCCTCGTTTCAGGGGCTTTGTTTACCCCAGTCAGACGCAGGGCCTTGAGGCCCGTTTGTGGCCCGCAGGTGGCCCCCATTTGGCCAACGACATAGGCATATTTGAGCGGGTTATTGCAAATGCAAGCCTCTCCCTGAAGACACCGCCGAAGTCCAACCCCCAACATCAATGCTGGCTAAGGTCGGCACCTGCCTTCTTTTGACTCCTGATGTAAGCACCACCAGCTCCAGTATCAGCAGCGCATGGGTAAGTCAGGGTAAGCTTCCCACTCTCTAACTCTCTCTCCACTCACACTCCTGATCACCTGCTTCCTCGCCCTACCTTTAAGCTATGGCGCCAGGCGCCCTTCCTAGCCATGGTTACCACTCTCTCTCCTTTCTCGGCCGGCACTGTCTTACTCTCCCTGGCACCCGCCTCACTCTCCTCTCTACCTCGCCCAGCAGCACTCTGGCCACCAGGACATGCAAGACAAAATGAATGAGATGCCGGGGCTGGCCGCTCTTTTATAGCGTTACCTGGCCCTGGCCTGCCTCCACGTGCCTTCTCCAACGGTGGGGATTTCTCGATCTGGGCAGCCCAGATTGTTGTCGGCCTCAGTGTGCCTGGACCTAGTAGACCATGGAATCTTCAGGAACAAATGCAAACAGCCTTTATTACGCATGAAATCTATCGCCGCGGTTCATGGCTGAGAAGTCTCTGACTCCTCGTCTGCTTTTCCCGAGTTGGTCTGATTCTTGATTTTACAAGAGTCAACTGTCTCACATGGGGCCACATGTTGCCTCGTTTGGCCCTGGACCCTATACTTGTTGACCCTAGGACTTTTTCAGACCCCTCTAGGACAAGAGACGCGCATTTTGACCCCTCAATCTAGTCTTGGATCAAAAGTTACGACCCTGGCCCATGTCTGTGCGGATTTTGAACTCAGTTCATCACATGCCAACGAAATAAGCAGAAATTGAAAACAAAGCAAACTGAATAAACTGGACTGAGAACAGACAAAATACACACATGCCTGGAATTAGAAGAGGCAAATACTCGTATGCCTGCCTGGAATCGAAAGAAAAGCAAACTGAATGAACTGAGCTGAGAACAGACAAGACAGACATGCATGGACTCCGAACAGACAGAATGCTCACACACCTGCCTGGGAACCCACTCTCCAAGGCCATTAAGCTCGGCTGGGGGCCTTGGCACAGGTCTGGGCGGCCGAGAGCTGCCCCTACGACATGTCCAGGGTCCTGAACCTGGTATGGGAGGCTCTCAGCATGCCACAGCTGGCCTTCAAATTGGTGGACGCGGCCATGAGGGAGATGGACGGTGGCATAACAAGCTACACATCACTCTTCTGCTTGAAGAATGCATTCATGAGTTTATGATCACATGGCAGATGCCCCAAGCAGCATGTGATACAAAGCAAAACAATGGGCAACACACCTGTAAAACTTGCTGCATAAGCCCAAGTTACCATTTCACCTTACTACTATGATTCAAATTGGAAAGTGATTTCAGCCGAACGAGGGTTCCACTTGCAAAACTTGTTGCATGAGCCCAAGCTATCATTTTTCTACAGTTTTAAACTGATTTCAGTAAAACAAGGTTCAGGGGTATGAACGAGTGGATTGAATCTTCTAACCTGCTAGTTGAAAAGGATTTGGGGTACTTTTTTGAAATTTTTTCCCTTTTCTTACGGCCCTAGGAAAGTGAAAGGTTGGGGTGTTGCTTTCCACTGGAGAAAGGAAACTCAACGACTGTCAAAACAGATAAGAAAAAAAAGAGGGGGGTTAACAACGAAGCAGACAAAGAAAAGATTGAAAAAATGCACCGTTGACCAGTCTTTACACGAGGCTTCATCAAACCACCCGCCTCAAGACTAATAATGTGGAACACAAAGGGAATCGAGAAAAAATAGACGCAGCTAGAAACTTGAAAAATTAGCATAACAAGAACTGTCAAGTGGTGAATTGGAACGTCGTTAGACTGAAAATGATGATGAAAGGCGCTGCTTAGGTGAAGTGAAGTGAAAGGAGGAATGACTAATGTAGACATGTTCACATTGAGCATAGAGGAAGCCAATGATAACGAGTGGGTGATGGCACTCACCTTTATCAATCTTCCGTCCAAACAGTGAAATGCCACGCAGCCCGTGCGCGAATCCACGCATAGTAGCATACCCATTGATCGGCCGAGAGAGGTCAAGGCCAAAAGCACAGAGTCATTTTGCACAAGGGAAGCAGTACAGTACATGATCATAAAATGATATGATAAGACCTACTGGAAACTTGAAACAAAACTAAACTATTATAAGATTGTGACAGTAGTGTGTACGTACGCACGTATATGCACACTGGTCAGTCCTGTAGAGGTTTGAGACACAGAGCCAACATGCAGCTGAATGTTGTGCAATGGTAAGCATAAAAGGCAAACTGGAATATGTATGTGAGCAATTGCGAGAGGAACATATAGTGCACCACTATTTCTTGTGTTTCCTTACATAAATGATGCTAGTCCAAAATCAAATACATAATCATTGCAGAAACACCATCTTGATAGGGAATATCGGTGTGGGGCGGAAACCAGTATCATTCGTCCTAGACTATTTTTTGCACTTCCTTTCATAGTTGATGCTTTTCCCAAGTTGAGCACAAACTGCGTAGCAGAACGTCCACCTTGTGTATTGAGAGATGGTTGCAATCAATACAAGTCGCAGGTGTTGTCATAAGAGGTAAGTGCCAGCATAAGAGGCACGTGTCGATATAAGAGGCAAGTGCCGGCATAACAGGCATTTACTACCTTCCTGTAAAAGGAACGTGCTATGCATGTTCCTTCGGAGTTGTAAATCAGGAAAGTGGCCTGCAACCTAAACACATGCATTGAGGAGATCCTATTCTGTTTCTTTTCTCGTCTGTAGTAATCTTCCGTCCTTTTAAAACCAGGGTGAATCCATCTCGACCTGGCCCTGGTGGAAGTTTCAGCATGATCATGATGAGTTGTTTCAACAAGCCTCAGCAAAACAAAGCAGAACTGGCAGGTGGTGAACAGCTGCTTTTTTATATATCAGATATTAAACTGATCAGAAAATATACTACACTTTATCTTAGCCAAAAGGCCGAGAAAGGTATTGAACAACTGTTTTAACCTAGGCCAAACTTGGCTAATATCCACACACAATGTCCTCACTCTATCGTAGTTAGACAGTGGCGCATCAGTATGTGTTAGGTTAGAAGACACAGGTTGCATGTGACAACCAGCTCCTTCACGTGAATCAAACTGACTCCATTGGAAACTGTGATAATATATACACAATTCCCTCACTTTGTCGATTCTAACAGTCTTGCAGCAGTATGTAGGACGGCACAGCGCTTCCCTTCTTTGGTGTCCTGGTTGATCTCCTGCCGAGTGCGCCATCTCTATCTCCCTCCGTCTGCAAACGTTTGTGTGCTGGTCAAACATACATTGCCAGGGCCAAGGTTCCACTAGCAGAGTGTGGCATAAAAGCCTGAAAACGAGGGCCATTTTCAGGCCCTCATAAAGTCGACCTGCCCTGAAACTTAGGCACCAGACCAGGGTTTTAGCACATTTTGGGCCTGTTTTCAAGACAACCTTTGTTTGAACTTCAACGCCAGGGTCCGGCACGTTTTGGCATTGGCAAGAGCAGCCTCCTGGACGGGCCAGCACTATATAAGACTGGCCCGCCCTACAGGCTGCAGGGAGTCA
>BFEA01000049.1:540465-558928 GCA_003427395.1 Chara braunii
CTCTCTCTCTCTCTCTCTCTCTCTCTCTCTCTCTCTCTCTCTCTCTCTCTCTCTCTCTCTCTCTCTCTCTCTCTCTCTCTCTCTCTCTGGTCGACGCGCCTGGATGTCCCGCGTTCCTTCGAAAGTTCGAATTGTTACTCTCTCTCTCTCTCTCTCTCCCCTCTCTGTCGGCGATGCAAACCGGCCAACTGGCCGATGCACATGCATGTCCCTGTCCAACGTGGGAAACTGGTGGGTGTATGGTGCGAACTGGCGATGCGAACTGCCGACAAAACATACAAACCAGCGGGTCTACTGCCCGAACTCGGTCGACGACGTGCGGGGGACCTGGAATGTTCGGGCTGAGCCACAAACCCACTGATTGGCCGATGTGCACCGTCGACGCAGAATCTTCGAACATTCCCGAACACCCTCCGGAAAAAAAAAAAAACCCGCGATGTATGTTCCCAGTTCCCGTCGCGACATTCGCACTCACGTGCCACCAAGCAGTAACGCCCCCCTCCTAACCCACCCCAAAAAAGCGGTGAATCTTCCCTGTGCCCGTCGCGATATTCATTTCGCGTTTCCAAAAAAAGTGCGTTTCGAATCGAAAAAAACGAAAAAAGTGCGTATCGCATAAAAAAAAGCGAAAAAGTGCCCCGTGGGCCCGCCCCTTACCCCGACGCCTTTCCCAACACTGGGAGGCGGGTCTCCGTGGGAGCGTTACGCGAGACCCGCTGCACGCTTTAAGAGTATTAAGGAAGCTTTGAAGACGGAAGAGGAGGAGAAGGAGAAGGAGAGGGGAGACAAAGTAAAGGCTCATGAAGCCGTCTTCACTACCGTGCCCGCCTTAACTGTTGATGAGGTGGAAGAGAAGACTGTCCCTCTTCTTAGGGCTTTAGTAGAGGTCCGGGCTGTTGAAGACCATACAGGCCAACTCGCCAAGGTGTTTGATGAACTCAAGAAGTTGCGCGAGGATATAGCCCTGATGGCACAACAGCACCGTGACCAGCTGCAACAGTTTGCTCGCTTGCAGTCGGCCCAAAGTGTCCTTCCGCCTGCCTACCCTGCTTCTAGTGTTGCGTGTCAGTCTGTTCTTGCTCCTCTAACCATATCTTCTTCTTGTTCTTCTTTTTCTTTGAGTGTGGCCAACAACCTATCCAGATCTGCAGCAGGTCCAAACCCCGCTGTTGCTGCTGCTGCTGCAGAGGCAAGTGGTAGTGCAGGGCATTCTGGAACTGTTGCAGCCCCAAATTCGGACTCAGCGACCGCTGGTCCTAGCTGCAGCTTTCCCTATGTGGACAGGAAGGCGGCACAGATTCCGTCTAAGTATGACAAAAAATACGGCATGGAATCTTGGATCAGCTCCATGCGATCCTACTTTAATATGATGGAGACATCCCCAATGACTCAGTCGTCAGTCCTAGGGACCAATGTGGAACCCGCCATCAGGGGCTTCTTAGAAGTCCAAGTTGTATAGTCAGGCTATAAAAGAATAGACCTGAACAAATGGCTGAAGGCTACGCCTATAGCCGCACTCGAGGAACTCTTGATCAAACAATATGTTGATCCACATGCTGCAACCAAAGTTAGACTTAAGCTTTGACAAGCTCGAGCACAGCAAGTGGACCGGCACCATGCATAGTCTGCAGCAGTATGTTAATAAACTCTTTGCTACTCCGGATCTGAAGATGACTGCGCAGTCT
This sequence comes from Chara braunii, assembly GCA_003427395.1. Classification (NCBI taxonomy): domain Eukaryota; kingdom Viridiplantae; phylum Streptophyta; class Charophyceae; order Charales; family Characeae; genus Chara; species Chara braunii. Next base: position 542,151 of record BFEA01000049.1, read on the forward strand.
TGCTTGCATGTGATAAAAGGTACGGTCCCCTCTACTTTGACACATCGTCTGGGGCTCAGACTCGTAACGTATACATATTGGCTTACCCTCATGCGGGATTTAGTCAAGCTGGAGGCACAGGACCTCCCGGGTGGATCAGGTGGCAAAAAGACCACCGACCGTAAACGATTTTCAGGCAGCAACCGTTTTGCAGCGCACGATCTACTTGAGGTTGACGAGGAGACCTCTGCAGAGGACCCTTCTCTTGATGACGATCAAGAGCAAGACTGCGAGGCATCATGCTCTTCGTCAACCCATGAGTCTATGGATATAAATGACGATGAATTTATGAATACCTTCAAGAAGACTTCCTTCAAAAGTAAGGGACCAAGGACCACAGTGAAGAACAACACTAACACCATTCTTCTTCCCAAGGGAGCGAAGATTCCACCCAAACCGGAAGATCTTGCCACAAAACCATGGGTAGATCTTTGGATAAGTGAAAGTGAGTGGAAACACAGAGTGAAGAAAGGGGTTTGCTTGCATTACACCAAACCGGGACATTCAGTCCAACATTGCTTCAGATTGCAGCCGGGAAACCAGCAACGGGGGTAGAGACATCATCAGCACACTCTACAGACGGAGAGGCTAAACATGTAAGTGCAAATCCTTCATTGGATTCTGATCCCACTCAGCAAACCTCTCGTGAGATCCCATCTGATGTTGATTCCAAGGCTGAGAAAGTGCACATCCTATACAAGGAGCCTTGGGTGGAGTCGGAAGAAATTGACTTTCATGCTCTTTTGACACGTTGGGCTCACATGAAGCAAAAACGCGTGCAAGGGAAAACGAAGTTGATCTTCTTCAAACTCCGCATTAACGGTTGTTATATCCGTGCGTTGGCTGATTGTGGCGCAACTGCCAACTACTTCTCACCGCACGACATTAGTAAGGCACGCTTGGGAATGAAGCAAGTAACTTTGCAGAATCCTTGTCGGACCCAAGTGGGCAACCAAGAGGTTGTCACATCTATGCATGCAGTCAAAGGTGTGCGCACTACCTTTGACGCAAATTGCACAATCACGCATGAGTTGAACTTCTATGTCCTTTATAAGTGCCCCTTCGACACGGTTATTAGCTTGGGCTGGTTGTAGGCCCAATGTGAAAGAACCACGTGGAAAGACTCACAATTCATGGTCAAAGATGCCATGGGAATCGAGCGTCCAGTCCTCTTGGATGAGCCGCACGAATCCCAAGTAACTTTTCTCAATGCAATGCAATTATGCAAAAAGTGGCGCAGGCGCAAAGTTGATCAGCAAATGTATATACCCTTTGTTAGGCCTGCTCATGTACCCTCTATTGTTGTTGTACATAATGATTCTACTTTGCATGTCGTTTCGACTTCTAATGCAACTACTTCTACCTCTACTAAGTCTACTTCTAGTTTAAACGACTCTGTTTCAAATTTTGTTGTTTTGGCTGCACCTATGCAATCTGGTATGCTTGCACCTGAAAGTGATGATCCACCGAGAGTCCCATCAAAAATCCGCAACCTTCTCAACCGATTTCTTGAAGTCTTGGCCGAACCGCATGGAGTCCCCGTGCGTCCGGTCCGACACAAGATCGAGTTGATAGAAGGTAGCACTCCTCCAAAAGGTTGTGTCTATCGAATGGGCTCACGCGAATTGGAAGAATTGAGAAGACAGATCAATGACATGATTGGGAAGGGATGAATCAAGCCAAGCGAATCCGAATTCGGTGTACCGGTTTTGTTTGTCCTGAAGAAAGGAGGTAAACTACAGATGTGGATTGACTACCGCGGACTGAATAGAATAACAAAAAAAAATGCATACCCTTTGCCGCATATTGATGATTTGCTTGATGATGCAGGTGGATGCAAGGTCTTCAGCAAGATCGATCTCAAGTCTGGCTACCACCAGATTGAAGTCGGCCCTGCAGACCAGCATAAAACTGCATTCAAAACTCGCGATGGGTTGTACGAGTTTACCGTCATGCCCTTCGACCTCACGAATGCACCGACCACCTTTCAAAGTCTCGTGGATAAGGTGTTCCGCAATCAGATCAATCGATTTGTTATTGTTTATTTGGATGACATACTAATCTTCAGCAAGTCGATGGAGGAGCACATGAGACACCTTGAGGAAGTGTTGCAGATCCTCAAGAATGCGCAGCTCCATCTCAACTTGGAGAAATCTGCGTTTGGGAGGGACAGCGTCATCTACCTTGGACATCGGTTGTCTGCTGCAGGCCTAGAGCCCGAGGCAACCAAAGTTGAGGTCATCCGCAAATGGCCTCAACCGGCAAATGTCCACGAGTTGCGTTCTTTTCTTGGTCTTGCGTCATACTACTGTAAGTTTGTACCCAAATTCTCTATCATTGCCCGACCGCTGTCCAGATTGACCAGCAAGAATGCGTCCTACACATGGGATGGGGAATGCGCAACAGCCTTCCACGCATTGAAGGAGGCTTTCGCGAGTCATCCGGTGGTCCGCATTACAGATCCCGAACTTACATTCGTAGTAACTACGGATGCAAGCTTGTATGGGATTGGTGCAGTGTTGCAATAAGATGATGGCGACGACTTACGTCCACTCGAATTCTACAACAAACGTATACCCATTCACAAAGTAGCTGCCTCCACTTACATGCGAGAACTCTATGCCTTGAGAGAGGCACTAGATCTTTGGAAGCACTACCTTTTGGGTCGCCATTTCAAAGTGTTCTCAGACCACGAGACTTTGAAATGGATTCAGACACAGAATAATCCATCAACTACATTGACCCCCTGGCTGCATGAGATTGTTGTGTATGATTTCAAACTTAGGCACAAGAAAGGCTGTTACAACCGCGTCGCGGATGTTTTGTCTCGCCACCCTGAGTACATGACTGGTCTTGTGGGCTCCTATGATCTCCGTAAGAACTTGGAGGAACTAGTTGAGCATACTACCAAGGACCCGGAACTCAGTCCCATCCTTGAGCAGATCCAGGCTGACTCTAGCAGTCAGCCTGACTTCCATAAGTGTAAAGGTTTGCTCTTCCGATGTTACGGGAAGTACGACCGTCTGTGTGTACCCAATCATGAGCCTATCCATACTCGCTTCTTGGACTTGGCTGATGGCCGGAGTGGGCACTTCGGTTTCAAAAAGACATACGAAAGTCAGTTGCAAAAGTTTGTATGGCCTGGGATGAAAGGAATGGCACGAAAGTTTGTGGTTGAGTGTGAAGTTTGTCAACATATCAAACCGTCTCGGCAGAAGCCCTATGGGCTGTTGTATCCTCTTCCTATTCTCGATGGCCCGGGTGAGTCTCTTTCCATCGACTTCATGGACATGGGAAATAAGAGTAGGAATGGATATTCGCAAGTAATGGTGATCGTTGACCGCTTTTCAAAATTTATGAATTTGATCCCATTACAACCTCACGCCCCAATTGACCTTGTGATCAAAGAGTTTCACAAGAAGTACATTTTGTAGTGTGGGCCCCCGAAAACTCTTATTAGTGACCGGGACACTAGGTTCATAAGTGCAGATTGGAAGGACTTCACCTCCCAGATCTATGACATCAAACTCAAGATGACATCTGGTCGACATCCCGAAGCCAATGGAGTGGCCGAGGAGATCAACCAGACCGTGATCCAACTTCTCCGAGCTCTAATTGTGCCTGATCAGAACTCTTGGTATGAGGAATTGCCGATTGTGCAGGGGTTGTACAACAACTCCATACACTCCTCCACCGGGATGACACCTAACCGGTTGCACCTTGGGTGGAAAATTCGCAATCCCCTATCCTATCTGTTTCCTGACCAGCCACCTGACCTAACACCTGGCCAGCCAGGCTACAATGCTAAGTTTGATCGCTTGCTCAAAGTTGTTATCATAGCTATGGAAAGGCGACGCAGTGCCATGATTGAGCATGCTAACAAAAAGCGCCAGCCTGCACCTTTCACAATGGGAAGTTATATCTGGGTCAAAATGTCTGAGTTTTTTTTGAAGAAGGTGTATCACGAAAGCTTCTTCCTCAGTATTACGGTCCGTGGAAGGTGCTGAACCAAGTAGGGAAAGATTCATTTGGTCCTCCTTACACGATCGACGTGCCTACTCATCTGCTCATGTTCCCAATCTTTCACGCGTCAAAGTCGTTTCCGTATGAACCACCCGAAAATTTTTCGTATCGAGAATCGATGATCCCTCACGCAATCAATGGCGACCACGAGATTGATAGAATTATCGAGCACAGTGGAAAGGGGAGAAACAGACAGTACAAAGTCCATTTTCTGTACCACCCGTTGAATGACTTTTACTGGATCGCTAAGAAAGACTTGTTGTAGAGTGCCCCGTGAGTCGTCAACGCATATGAACGACTGATTAGCTCCGAACAACAACCTAAATTCACTGCTACCCTCACTCCTACGGAACATACTCGATCTCTCTTTGCTATTTACGCTTATGATGCATTATGTAGGGACTCTGATTGAGTTACTCGCTCGAAGGGACCTCGCTCTTGAGGGGGGGGTAGTGTAATGACCCGCCATAACACAGATTGAAAACACTGCTGATTTTTGAAGTTTTGCCGATGGAATGGATGCCTTGCTGAGATTTCCACATTCTGCTGAGTTTTATGAAGTCTGTATGTGTGCGTGCTTGTTGATCTGCGTGCCTGAGTGCTTGTCGGTATGAGTGTGTGCGTGACCCACAAGGGTACTTGCTTGTTTGGCAGGCCCGTAGAGCTGGCACTTACCTGTGGTCGTGGCATTGAGGGTTGCAGCAGGGAAAACACTCAAGTAGCGGAGCTAGAGGCCCGCGGTGCTTAGAGCAGTGGAAAAACACTCAAGTAGCAGGTAGGCCGGTACCGCACCCAGTAGCAATAGATGTGTCGAGTACTTGAGGCCGAGTAGAAGAAGACAAAGTTGGCATTTTTAGAGGCCCAGTAGTGGTAGGCTAGGTCAAGGCCGGTACCAGTCCATCCAGTCTGAGTCTAGAGCCTGTACGGGCAATATCGGAGTTTGCAATGATGTTTCCCTCCGAAAGGGAGGAGGTACCAGTTGCTTGGGAGGCCGAGCGGCCTGGAAGTCACCGCCCAGGAGGCAAGCAGGCCGCTATATCAAGAGGCCAAGGGAAGAGCTCGGCCTCATTCTTCAGTGTGCGAGTTGGGCATCACGTTGTTGGAGCGTTGGTTGGAAGAGCGCTGGCTGCTACAGCGCTGCTGGGAGGAAGAAGCCGGGAGCTTCCACCTTGGCTATGGTGGAGCTCTACCGGTAGGAGGAGGAGGGAGAAGGGGACCAAGGAGGAGAGTGGCGAGGTACCTACCTGGCTATGGTGGACACCATCTTCATCACCTTGTTAGACGCTGCATCTGGAAGGCCCCAGTTGGGGTAGTGCCGCATCAAGGACGCTCGGGACAGAGTCAGGCATGGCGGTTGAGTGGGCAGCAGCATAGCTGCTTGTTGTTAACCTTGGGACAAGAGAGCAGCGACCTAGCTGCTTTGGGTTGTCCTTTGGACAAGAGGATAGAGTCGTCAATGCTCCGCCATAGCCTTGGCCTATATGAAGAGGAAGAGGAAGGGTGGCCATGGCTATGGTGGACCTCATGTTGTGTCTGCAGTAGAAGTGGGATTCATACATTGATTCTGGTTCAACCATTCAACATTACATTGATTCTGGTTCAACCATTCAACATTATTATTGTTATTTCTTGTTTGAATAAGAGGGGAGGAGATAAGGAGGAGGAGATTGGTTGGCGAAGAAGAAGAGCCTTGTCATTGGTCTATGCTGGAGTGCATCATCTTCTTCTACTTTCTTACTTCTTCTTCTTCTTTTTTCCCTCTCTCTCCTCTCAAGTTCATTAATTGGACGACATTGTACTTTCTAATGAATGTATACTTCGAAATTGGCCAGGATCGTAACAATTGGTGCATTTAATTTTTTGTCCTTAATATATCTCACTGATCCGGCTAATGTCATTACATTGTCCAATATGAATCTGCCTGGTGTGAAACCTGTCTGGTCTATGTGGAAAGTTGGAAACAACTTCTAGTGATTTTCCTTATTCTGTTTGCTAGCAGCTTAGCCAGGATCTTATATTCTACTGTTAGGAGCGTAATGGATCTGTAGTTTTTTATGTTAGTGGGGTCCCCTTTCTTGTATAGAAGGGTAACTATCCCTGCACTAAAGTACTTCCCTAAACCTTTCGTTGTCCATGCTGTTCTTATAAGCCTCCAGTAGTCTTCTCCTAGAAGTTCGCAGTATCTTTGTCAAAATTCCTCGGATAGACCGTCCTGACCCGGGGTCTTTCCCGGTTTCATGGAGTCTAGGGCTCTTTTTATTTCTTCGTTTGTGATGGGTTCGTCTAGTTGGTCTGCCAGGGTTGTGGGGATTCTTCTTGCCAAGTGTGTACAAAATTTCTCTCGTGCTTGTAACACTTGTCCTAGAGTGGGTTGTTCTGTTTTAGAGGTGTAGAGGTTTTTGTAGAACGATTCTGCTATTGAAAGCATCTTCCTTGGATCCGAAGTAAGTCCCTCCTCTCCTGGTGGATGGCAGCATTTCTTCCTCTAGTTCTGATTTTTTGGAAGAAATACTTAGTCACTTTTCTTCACACTCTCTGATTCTTGCCCTCAATCTCATTCCCCTTGCTTTCCATGCATTCCAGTTGTCCAGTTATTCCCTTGCTCTAGTTAGTGTTTCCTCATACGAGGTCACACCGGGGTCGCTTATGAGATTCCTTTCTGCCACCTTAACTGCGGCTTCCAGTTCTTGTAAGCGCCGATTCCTTTTAGCTGCTAGTTTCCTGTAAGCGTTAGAGGCTACTTTGGATAAATTGGCTGTTATGCTTGGGAAATTCGCTCCCTTTTTTTTCTAAGTCTATACATGAGATAGCTATTGCCTCTTTCATTTGTAAAGTATCTAGGATGGAATTATCTCTTACTCTCTTTAAGCGAATAGCGGGTCTCGCATGACATTCCCACGCGAAACCTGCCTTCCAGTATTGGGAAACAGCCGGGACAAGAGGCGGGCCCAACAAAAAGGAGAGTTGGGGTGATGGAGTGCGCGCGTTCGACCACAAGTACATAGCAGCGCGGGTGGGGCGGGCCTGGGGAGGCGCGTCAGTTGGCCCATCGAAAAGTTGGGCGAGGCCGAAGTTTCGTGAGAAACGTGCCGGGCCCGCTACCTGTCCCGTCTATGGGGTTCTCCATTCCGGACGTCGCATACATGCAGACGCTGCATGCACGTTGTGATGTGCGTCGACGTACGGGGCACTTGAGGAAGTTTGGAGACAGTGGCTGGGCTTAAAAAGGGCAGCGGTTCAGGGCTTTTGGCAGTTGGTACCAGGTACATCGCTGTTGGGCTACGCGTGAACCGGAAGTGGTAACGACTCAGCGTTGTGGGAGACAGACATAGCCAGACCTTCGGAGCATCGGCCATAGCTGGGACCTGCGCTGTACTCTGCCAGCAATCAGGGCTGTCAGAGGTCTAGGTTATCGAGGTCTGCTGGAGGCGAGAGAAGTTGGTGCCCTGCTGGACCCTCCTCCAGAGTGGGGTTCCAGGGTGGTGGGGCTGCACCCATAGCTGCAGCTTCTTCCTCAGAGGTCATCTTGTCAGGCCTTGGTGGCGCTGCTGTAGACTTCCATCCGAGAAGTCTTCGGACACTTCGTCATCATTGGATACTGTGGCGATGGTCTTCTTCTTCATCCTCTGAGTGGCGCTTGGCCTTAGAGGCCTGTTTCAGGGTGGCGCTTCCCTTTGGAGGCTGTATCTGGGTGGCGCTCGATGTTTCACGGGCTCAAGGGAGTCAGGAGTGGTTACTCAGGGTTGGGGAGTGAAGCGCTGCTCATTTCTGAGCAGCGCACTGTAGTACTGAGGTTATCTTGACAATTCAAGACTCTGAGTTTAATAAACAGTGTGATATTGGGTTTGGACTTATCATCGTTTCATTGTTTCCTGGATGTGATCTACTCGGCTTTTCTTTATGACTGGTTGTGAGGATTGAGTGGAGTGAATTGCACTTTCGGTGTACCTTGTCACAACGCATGGTCAAGTCTTTCGTTGTGTTCATCTCTCCCTGTGCGGTGTGATACTCCTATCCTCTCCCCTTCCTTCTGTGTATGTATGGGCATACCTGAAAGTTTATGTGAGTGAGTGTTGGTCTTCATACAACAAACAACCAGAATCATAACAGTTGGTATTGGAGCGGTTGGATCCAGACTCTGGAGCGATTGATGAGTTGGAGCAACCATCATCATATGGCGAGATACTGGAGTTGAGTCTCATGGCGATTCATCATCTTCAGGGTTGTTGTCAGTAAGGGTGGTGGTAGTGAGTGTGTGGCGAGAAGAATTGGACAGAGGATGACTCACTCCTGACTAGGGTTGTGCAGGAGTGGTTGGCGATTGGTGCTCAGAGGCCTGAGAGGCTATGGGAGGCTATTTTTAGCCTGGCGATTCATCTGGAGCCTGGCGATTGGCAAGGAAGTGATCCCAGGAGGTTACGATTTTGGAATTGGGTCAGGATCCCCAATTTCCAAGCAGCGCAGTACAGGGTGATGTGGCGCTGCACTGAGTTTGTCAGTTATTGGCACCTGGGAGTCCAAATTCATTGAATCTATCAGTTGGGGGTGAAGTGCCTCAGGGTAATCTACTGGATCACCAAGTTTCAGGCAATTTGGTTCGTGGGAACACTAGGTACCGTCAGGAGATGAAACTGGTGAGATGGGTTTGACCAATCAGCCATAGCCAGAGTTTCATGCATCTTCTTCAGAGTTGACCCTGAAGTAAGTGTGTTCCTTACTCTACTCAATATGGCGATTCTGGGTCTATTTTTAGATTAGTGAAATTTGGTCTGTCTGTCAGTTTCCAGTTGAAAATCGAAATTCAGACTGTGGGACAGCCATATCCAACTTCCCCTACCTATCTTCTTTGACTTCTACTAACCCTGTTTGACCTCCTTTCTAACTCAAATTTCATTTGTGACTGCTTTACAGTATTGCGATTTATACCGTGTAATGAATTGGTGAATTCAGGGTCCTGTGATCAGTGGTAATGCAAATTTGAATTCTTCGCTGACATAGCTGAAGCTTGGCGAGACTAGGGTCAGTCATAACTTCAATTTTGTCCGTCTGAATTTAATTATGTAAGTCCCTGGTAAATCGCAATTCAGTACTTAATCTGTGTCTGAAATCTGTGTTTGATGTTTTGAGTCAGTTACAGTGAAAATTGCACTTCGCCATACCCAAGGTATGGCATACAGGGTCATACAATGGTGAAGTCTACAGGGTAGGTCTAAAAATATGGTTACCTGTAAATCGCTGCATCTTGGTTATCAGTGGACACCTGTGGAACCCTAATTAGTCACTCTGTCTAACTACTAATCAACACTAATCAACACTAATCAGTCCAAGACTGCATCCTGTCAGTTATTGATGCAGGATTTGCAATTATTGCGTGCGATTGTTGGTTTAGGGTAGTGATGGGAAAATCGTGAAAGGGATTTTTGCTGAGTGTACTCTAAACTGACCCTGACCCTCAAGCGATCTGCTGAGACTAAGCACTCACTTGCTCAGACTAACCAACCTTCTCTCTCCAGGCAGGTGGCAGCGACTGAGTGAGTACTGCAGAGAAAACTCAATTACTGCTACTTCCTGTTTGTCTCTAATTATTTGTTTGTTTTTATTTATCTGAATTGTGGGAAATTAAAATCGCAGATGCTAGGAAAGGAGAGGCTTTTGAGGCAAAGCCTCAGATTCCGCTTGACCCTTTAGAGGCTGAACTGCGGGCCCAGCAGGAGAAACTCCGGCAACAGGTCCAGACAGTCGAGTCCCTAAAGGCTGAGTTGAAGAAGAAAGAGGAAGCAACTCAGAAGAAGGCCAGGAGAAAGCTGCTGATTGCAGATGTGGAGAAGATAAGGACAAGTGGTACTTCCAGCCAGTACAATAAGGACATGGCTGAGTTCATCCTCTTGCAGGATGATATTCACCGTTCTTATTTTACTAACTGGGACGACCGGATCACCAGTCTGGAGAGCAGCCACTCAGCTTTTTCTAAAAAGATGGATGACATCTCTGCCAAACTGGACCAGATCTTTACTCATTTAAAGATCCCTACCACCCTGACCTTGCCTCCATCCCCAGGGCCTTCTCAAGCTGGCCCTCAACAACTCCCACAATCCAGACCCTCATCCCCATCTTCTACACCCAAGTCAACAACTGCTTCACAACCCTCAGTTTCATCTGATCAGCAACGGCCCAAGCTTGACCCCTCCACCCATGTTCTCTGGCGAGGACCCTAAGGTGGATGTTGCAGATTGGGTCACTGCTCAAAGAACCTACCTGAGTGGGTTCAAATGTGACGAGGATGTGAAAGTGTCAGCCATCCTTGCTCATCTGCAGAGGACTGCACTGAAATGGTGCACCTCTACCTCCAGCAAGCAAGGTATGGAGATGTCTGATTGGGCGCAGAGGTTGGGGGTGGCTGGATTTATGCAGGCATTGCAGGACCGGTTTGCAAACAAGGAGCATGCCAGAAAAGTAGCAGATAAAATTATGCGCTTGGGCCAGAAGAAGTTTGATGGCCCCTTGTCCAAACTGTATTCCACCTTTGAGTGTCTGACATCGACTCCTGGGTTGGAGATGAGTGAGCAGGATCTGCTTATTCATTTCCTCAGGGCAGCGCCTTGCTTTATTCTCTCAGGGCCACAAGGACTGGCGCTCCTTTGGCAGAGCAGCCCTGGACTTGGAGTCCAAACTCCATGTCTAGGAAGCACCTTCTGAAGGAAGGAAGGGACCCTCCTCAAAGGGGCGAAGAAGGAGGAAGGGTGCCATGTTTGCTTCTGCAGGTTCTAGTTCAGATGATGATGCAACATCCCAGGGTGGGACCCCTCCATCTGGGACTGCGTCCTCATCTGCTGCAGATCCTGTTCTTGCCCTGGCTGATGCTTTCATGAGTCTGACCAAGGGTAAATCTAAGGTTCAGAAAGTACCAACCAGCAGTAAGGGGAAAGGTAAGGGACGTGCCTCTTCCCCTAGTGCCAGAGGGTGCCACTACCACGTGACGTCCGTTGGCTAGCTGACCCCCTTGATCCTTCCACCTTCCCCTGGCATGCACTCAGGATCCAGGAGGGGGGTTGGAGGAAGAGAAAGGACACGGGTGTCTGCCTGAGGTGCGAGGGGGACCACTTCTTAAAGGACTGTCCCAGTATGCCTCGCAGGTCCACAAGCAGCTCTAGTTTAAAAAACTAGAGTAGAGAGAGGTGGAAGCAGCAGCTCCTTCCACCAGTGTTGATTCACTTTCTAACGAAGGTGAATCTTCACATTCCCTCGCTGGTTCTTCCATTTCTAGAGTTGCATCTAGGGTCCTTCACCTTTGAGGACTCGGAGTTGGATGAGATGTGGGAGGATGATGATGCTCAGTGCCTTGCTGATATTTTTCTGTCCTTGCAGGAGAAGAAAAAGTACAGTTCAGAACTCATCCTGCTTCGACCCTCTATCCTGGGGGCCAAGATCAAAGGGCTCTTAGACTGTGGGCCTACTCGCAACTTCATATCTCCCAAGGCAGTCAGCAGGTTGCACTTGGATCAGAGATTGGTGAAATTGCGGCAGCCTATAGAGGTTCACACTGGGGACTCTTCCACCGTCAGGATCACTACTGCTGTCAAGGGCCTAGCTGTGTCCTTTAACAAGCAAGGAGAAATCAGGCACCGCCTGAATTTCTCTGTGTTCCCTAACGTTCCCTTTGACCTTGTCTTCTCTATGTAGTGGCTTGGTGCCACCAATCCTAGGATCGACTGGCTGATCCCTAGGGTTGAGCTACCTGACCGGCATGGGGTTTATCGCCCTTGTATGCTCGCTGACGAGTATCATCCGGTCAACAGTTGTTACTGCATGAGTGCTCGCAGATTTCTGCATTTCTCTCGCCAGACTGACCACACCCGTCTGTTTGTGGCTTATGTCAAGCAGACTAATGTGGAAACTGCTCCCTGCCCCTCTCAAATTCAGCAGGTTGTTGACCACTCAGATCTTATGGAGGAGCCTAGTGGACTTGTCCATAGGCAGACCAAACATAAGATTGAAATCCTGCCTGGTTCGGTCCCTCCCAAGGGCCGAGTCTACAGAATGTCACCTGCTGAACTTGAAGAGTTCAGGAAACAGTTGGAGACCGTGACCAGCAAGGGCTGGATCAGGCCCAACACATCTGAGTTTGGGGCACCAGTCCTCTTTGTTCCGAAGGGGAATGGTGAGTTCAGGATGTGCGTGGACTATCGTGGTCTCAACAAAATCACGAGGAAGTCTACAGAACCCCTTCCTCGTATTGATGATCTGTTGGACATGGTGCAGGGTTGTACCATCTTTAGCAAGATCGACCTCAAATCTGGCTATCACCAGATTGAGATGGCTGAAGGCAATGTCCACAAGACAGCCTTCAAGACCAGGTATGACACTTATGAGTACCTGGTCATGCCATTCGGTTTTTGCAACGCCCCACGCACCTTCCAGACAGAGATGCATCGCATACTCAGGCCTTACCTGGACAAGTTCGTACTTGTCTACCTAGATGATATCTTGGTATTCAGTCGCTCTGTCGAAAAGCATGCGCAACATCTGGCTCTGGTCCTCCGGGCCTTACGTGATAACCAGTATAAGATCAACTGGGAGAAGTCCTCTTTTGGGGTTCCCTCTGTGATCTAACTGGGTCACGTCCTTTCTGGAGAGGGGTTGGCTCCTGAAGCAACGAAAGTTGTTGCAGTTCAGGACTGGCCGCGACCTGCTAACATTCGTGATGTCCGGTCATTCTTGGGACTTGCATCTTATTATAGGAAGTTCATCCAGAACTTCTCTTCTATTGCAGCTCCCTTGACTGATCTCACAAAGAAAGACACTTGCTTTCTTTGGACATCAGAATGTCAGGAGGCTTTTACACGTCTCAAGGAGGCCTTGATTCATGCCCTTGTCTTGAAGTTACGTGACCCTACCTTGCCTTTTCTGCTTACCACTGACGCTAGCCAGTATGGTGTAGGGGCGGTACTTCAACAGGATAATGGGAATGGTCTGCAGCCTATCAAGTATATGAGCAATAAGATCATAACAAAGAAGCTGCAGGACTCTAACTATGAGAAAGAGCTTTATGCTCTTGTGTCAGCGCTCAAGCATTGGAAGCACTTCCTCCTGGGCAGGCACTTCAAGATCTTCTCAGATCACTCCACCCTGCAGTGGATGAAGTCCCAGGGAGAACTGAATGACAAGCTTACTCCCTACATCCAGTTCATTGACATGTTTGACTTTGAACTGAGACACAAGACAGGCTGCTACAATCACGTAGCAGGTGCCCTTTCTCGTAGGCCTGACGCTCCTTTCCTGATCTCCTTTACTCACTCATTTGGAGAGCAGACTCATCAGACCATTGCCCGGCTGCTGCCCCAGGATGCGATTTTTGGGCCTATCATTAGGAATCTTCAGGACGATCCCGCATCTGAACCAGGATACACTATGGTCTCATACCTGTTGTACACTTGCAGCAGAGGTGAGGAACGCCTGTGCATTCCTCAAGACCGCAAGCTGAGAACACTCCTGATGTCTGAGTGTCATGATGCTCATGGTCACTTTGGAACCCTCAAATCGTATGCAGCCCTGTCGCAGCGCTTCTTCTGGAAGGAGATGAAGAGTGACATGCTGCACTATGTGGAAACCTGTGAGTTATGCCAAAGGAACAAGGTAGTACGGCAACCTCCCCTTGGCCTACTCAAACCACTACCCATCCCTGAAGCACCTGCACAATCAGTGTCCATTGATTTTACTGACTTGTGTAGGACCACACCTCGTGGTATGCGTCAGGTTATGGTGTGCGTGGATCGGTTCTCCAAATATGCAGAGCTCATCCCCTTGCCGGTCGAAGCTCGCGTTCCAGCCGATCAGGCGGCATTTGCTGACAGGTGGGTTACACATCATGCACCACCCACCTCTGTAGTCAGTGACCGAGATCCTCGTTTCTGCAGCAATGAATGGCAATCCTACTGCAGGGATTACCTTCATTCCAGACTGGACATGACATCTAGTCGTCATCCTGAAGCCAATGGACAGGCTGAAGTGATGAACCAGATTGTATTTCAGTTGCTGCGTCCGGTGATCAGTCCGGATCAGCAGGACTGGGATCTCCATTTGGGTCGTGCACAACTTGTATATAATACGTTTGTACACTCCTCTACTGGCTTTACACCCTAGCGGTTACACTGGGGTCATGAGCCACGGCAGCCTCTCGATGACATCATCGATAAGGCTACCCCTACGCTGACACCTGGAGCTGCAGAGTTCACCAGGCGTTACCGTGTGGACATAGAGCGCGTCCGTGCCAACCTGCTGAAAGCCCAAAAGGCTATGATTCAGCAGGCTAACAAGCAGAAGCGTCCTTCTTCTATTCGCACATGTGACTGGGTGTGGGTACTCAGTTCTGAGTTATCGCGGGAGGAGGATATTTCGCCTAAGCTGTTGCCACAATACATGGGTCCATGGCAGGTCTTAGATACAATGGGAGCTGATCCATTTGGACCATCCTATACAGTGGATGTCCCTCTGCATCTACAAACCTACCCTGTCTTCCATGCATCTAAGTTGTTGCCGTTCACGTCAGCTGATGCATTCCCAGACAGGCCTCCTCAGTTCGGTCCCCCTATCCCTGCCAAAGGATATGAGGTGGAATCTATGAAGGATGGGTCAGGTACAGGTCCAGATAAGGAGTACCTTGTGAAGTTCTTATACCAGCCGCATGCTGAAGATCGCTGGTTTACTCGCAAGGAACTTATGAAGACTGCAAAGTTTGTCATTCTCAGATATGAGGCCGCACAGAAGGGAGAATCCCTTCGGCGATCTGCATACCTACGCCCCTAGCTCAGAGGTCCTCGCTCCGGGGGAGGGTAGGTCTGCAATGACTTGCTGTTTTCTGGTCGCCTGTAGCCTCTCTCTGTCGAGGCCGTACCATAGGTATGGTAGATTCATAATTTTGTTCGTTGAGGGCTAACCGAGAGACTTACCTGTAGTGGAAATTCATGAGGGACGTATTTGTAAATACGGGAAAATACAGGCCCGTACTAACTGAATTTCCTACAGCTAACCTAACTGCGAGTAGCAGGCCCGGGCTACCCCTAGGACAGACAGGCCCTAAAGGCCTATGCTGATAGACGGTCCTATAGCCTATAACCGGGTAAGGTAGAGGCCAGGAGGCCGAAACTGAATCGGTACCGGTCAGTCAGTCAATCCGGTCTAGGGCGAGTCTAGGCTAGTTTTAGTCTATAGATAGGGTGGGCACATCGGTTCAGGGCTTTTGGCAGTTGGTACTGAGTACATCGCTGTTGCGCTACACGTGAACCGGAAGTGGTAACGGCTCAGCGTTGTGGGAGACAGACATAGCCAGACCTTCGGAGCGTCGGCCATAGCTGGGACCTGCGCTGTACTCTGCCAGCACACGGGGCTGTCAGAGGTCTGCTGGAGGCGAGAGAAGTTGGTGCCCTGGTGGACCCTCCTCCGGAGTTGGGTTCCAGGGTGGTGGGGCTGCACCCATAGCTGCAGCTTCTTCCTCAACGGTCATCTTGTCAGGCCTTGGTGGCGTTGCTGAAGACTTCCATCCGGGAAGTCTTCCGACATTTCGTCATCATCAGATACTGTGGTGCTGGTCTTCTTCTTCTTCATCCTCTGAGTGGCACTTGGCCTTAGAGGCCTGTTTCAGGGTGGCGCTTCCCTTTGGAGGCTATATCTGGGTGGCGCTTGATGTTTCAGGGGCTCAGGGGAGTCACGAGTGGTTACTCAGGGTTGGGGAGTGAAGCGCTGCTCATTTCTGAGCAGCGCACTGTAGTACTGAGGTTATCCTGACAATTCGAGACTCTGAGTTTAATAAACAGTGTGATACTGGGTTTGGACTATCATTGTTTCATTGTTTCCTGGATGTGATCTACTCGGCTTTCTTTATGACTGGTTGTGAGGATTGAGTGAAGTGAATTGCACTTTCGGTGTACCTTGTCATAACGCATGGTCAAGTCTTTCGTTGTGTTCATCTCTCCCTGTGCGGTGTGATACTCCTATCTTCTCCCCTTCCTGCTGTGTATGTATGGGCATACCTGGAAGTTTATGTGAGTGAGTGTTGGTCTTCAGACAACAAACAACCAGAATCATAACAGCGGGCTGTGGATTCTCTGCCTTGTGTCTAATGTTGTATCCTCCATTTTTGGACTGTACCTCGTCCTCTCCTCTTGTACCATCCTCGTTCGTTAGGGCCTACTTTTTGTTTTGAGATGTCCTTGTTAGGTCTGAACATCCAAATGGGGGCGCCCCCCCTTCCTCTCCCCTTCTTTGACCTTCTTTGTTCGTTTTTTAATTCTCCGACTTCACGTATCTATCTGCTAATACCTAAAGGAAAAAGCGGTCCCCATAAGATGGTCCCTTCGGGCCCAGCAAAAATAAGGCCCGCACGTCGTTTGTAGGTGTCCCGTGAAATAGGCCGCAGGAAGTTTTTTGCCCGGCGGCCGCAGGGTCGAGGAGTTTCGTGGGACAACGCTGCCAAAAACTGAAACGACAGGCGCGGCTTGGAGTCGGGGAGGGGCGAGGCTGCTTTTATGGCATTTTGTCTGGCGGGCGGTTTTTGGCATTCTGCTAGAAGTGTCGGGCAGATTCAACCAGGCAGTGTATATTTCCATGTTCTACTGGAAGATCCATTCGATTTTGCTCATCCTATCAATGGACGTCGCGTGAGGCCAGCCGGGAGGTTGGAGACTTACCTGCTCACTCTCTCTCTCTCTCTCACACACACA
>BFEA01000049.1:647424-658832 GCA_003427395.1 Chara braunii
CGCAGGTTCAATTCTTCAAGTTGTCACAGATATTGTACACAGGTAAGTTGGGGAACTAGGGATCGAACCCTGGGTCCTACATCAGCTACTTCGAACTGGTGAATACCGTTTCATAATTCTGCAATGGTTGATAATGTACCTAGCAGTTCCAGTTAATGCACGGCTAGACAAGCGACATAAGGAGAGGGATAGAACAGAATCCTCCTCTCGTTGCAAAATGTGTACGGAAAACCAACCAGAAACCCTAACCCACTGTTTAATAGTATGTCGGCACGCACAAGCCCTTTGGGCCAAATGTGCAAAAGCTTGGCACTATCTTTCAGAAGGGAAATTTCCGAAGGATCACTTCTCAATCCTTACAGCAGTCAACAGTGAAGGCACGGTTACAGATGAAAACAAACAGGTACTATAACTGCTCAGGAAGACAACTCTGTGGGTCATTTGGAGAGCCAAATGTGGAGGGACCATAGGGAAATAAACGATTCCAGCAAACAAATCATGGGAAGAGGCAAAGGGCCTGATGGAAACCGAAATCAGAGTAGCATGGAAGAGAACCTTAAAATAGGATAGATAAAGAGTTAGAAAATACAAGGAAAATCAAAATCCAGAAGGAATTTGAGGAAGAATAGTTGAGAAATGGACTAATAGCCAAAATCACAGGCAAAACCATGCACTTCATAGACTGGACTAAAAAAGGGACAGCTAGGGAAGGCAAAAACGATGGCAACAACGCCCCTATGGACCTAGAACATTAGGGAAAGCCCATGATGGGCCTAAAGCAAAACACGAACTTAGAAAAAGAACAAACAAAATAGAAGAGACCAATAGCTAGAACAACAAATAAGGGATAGTCATCCACACAGTGGAGTCATTAGCATCTAGAGGGATAGGTAACAGAGATTTAAAAAAGGGAACTATTAAGCTAACAGCCACTTCACTTCAAAGGCTTCCCTACAGAGCTCTCCTTTTCGCTGTCAGTAACTTTTCATGCTTCAAGGCACAGGGCTTATAGGGACAGTCAAGAATAACCGCCCAGTCCTCGAGAACTGGTTAATCCTTCCTTTCTTAAATTACCCCAACCCTTCCTCTCACCCAGCAACTTCCCACTCTCCAACACAGACAAACCACACCCAACCATCCACCGCCCACCATACGCATATCCCCAATAGTCACTGCATGCAACTGTTACATCCTCCAGCCCTCAGATCTCGACACTCAACGACCTTCCCCACGCACTTGGATTCATTTCTATAAGCAAATACAAAGCACCAACAGCTCACACACCCCACCCAGCTCGACCCCCCTCACTTATAAAAACCTTAGCCTCTCTCATCAACAGACGACATCGAGACAGCAGTTAAAGGCTTACCAGGGTTTAGGGTTTAAGAATCGAGGTCAGCAAGCAGCAATATATTCAGTCCTAGGTTTGCTAGGGTTTACGGTAGTAGCAAGGGTAACATAAAGTACGTAGAGAAGAGGGAAGGAAAACCAAACATGGGTAAAGGCCTTTAGCAAAGTTCTTAACAACCAAGTCAGACAGAGAGTAAGGTTGTAGCAAGAACCACGGCAAGGGACCACACCAGCAGTTCTAGCAAGTGTAGAAAATCTGACAGCCAAGGGCTGAGAGGAACAGGCCGGTTGGAGCAAAAGGGGGCCGGTTACAAGTACCAAAGCGAATGGACAATCAGGCTAGTATAAGGATAGATGCAAGGTAGAGCAGGCTAACTTAGGCAGGGGTGAAGAGGGGTAGTAGGGGTACATCCTTCCATCAGGACGTAATCAATGTCGTCCTTCGGGCCTTCATACCACAAGGTGGAGGAGCGTGAGTGAGTTTTTATTGTATTTCCTTCGGACTTGCCGTTGGAATAGGAACCGGGCTGATGCTCCCCAGAATGGATAAGGAGCCAGAACCATAAGGTTCTGTTTTTTATTATTAAAAACAAAACAAAACAAAAAAAAAACACTACAATTCTGAATTATCTAGGACCGGTTGGTTCAATGATGAGATCTCAAGGCCGTCACCCTTTTTATTGTTTTTACAAAAAAAAGAATGAATGAATTCCTTCCATGGAACTCGAAATCGGGACAGTGGGCGTGCAATAAACTTGTTCAAAATCGGCACAGTCCTAGGCTAGGGTCGTGACATTTGGTCCAAGTTCAGATACAGGGGTCAAAAGTCACTTCTCTTATCTTAGAAGTCCTAGGGCCAACACGTACTGTGTCCAGGGTCAAATGAGGCTGCGAGTACCCCATGCGAGGTAGTTGACTTCAGGAAAATCAGAGTTGGCCCAAACTCGGAAATAGTAGGTGAAGAGTCAGAGATTTCTCAAGAGCCAACCACGACCACAAATTTGATGCACAATCAAAGGCTGTCAGAGATTTCTCAAGAGCCAACCACAACCACAAATTTGCTGCACAATCAAAGGCTGTCAGAAGTTTACAGTGCCTACTGGGTCCAAGTACATATTAGCCGACAGCAAATCTGGATCACCCAGATTGAGAAATCTCCAGCGTCGGAGGAGGCAACCTGAGGCAGGCAAAGGCTAGTCAGTGCTGCGAAGGAGCAGTCAGCCCCTGCGGCTCATTTCTTTTGCCTTGTGTGTGTTGATGGCTAAAGCGCTGTTGACAGAGGTAGAGAGAGGCTGGTGTCAGGAGGAAGAAGGCAGATCCAGCCCACAGAGAGAGAGAGAGAGAGAGAGAGAGAGAGAGAGAGAGAGAGAGAGAGAGAGAGAGAGAGAGAGAGAGAGAGAGAGAGNGAGAGAGAGAGAGAGAGAGAGAGAGAGAGAGAGAGAGAGAGAGAGAGAGAGAGAGAGAGAGAGAGAGAGAGAGAGAGAGAGAGAGAGAAGCTTGCCTTGACTTACCTGTTGGCTCTGGTGACTTACGTGTTGGGTCCAGTGGTACTGAAGCTGCGGATCACATGAGGAGGCTGAAGGAAGGTAGGCACAACCTCCATAGCCAGGCACTGATGCTGGAGGTTGGCACACCTATCTGGCACCTGCACAGCAGCTTCATTAGTGTCTTCAGGGAGGGAGACTGCACGCTGAGGTGGCGAGCTGGTGGAAGAAGATCCCTGAGGTGAGTGGTTCAGGAAGAGCTGTGAAACTATCCTCCCTCTCTCTCCATTGCTTCTCTACCTTTGTCTCACTTCTGGACTCACTGCTTCTTACATTGAGGGCTTTACGACTTTATTCTGCATTGTGACTGGTTCCATTTTGAGTGCATTATGACTACTTGCATGATCGTGTTGTGGAAGCTTCTCATGGTTGCCGGTCTCATTGCAATTTTAAAAACTCAAATTTCAGAAGTGGCTGTTCGATGGACACGGTGTTGACAGCGTCACTGTTTTGCCATCTTGTTGCCTGTTATTGACGACCACAAGCATTTTGTTTGCTGACCTAGGAAGGAAAGGAGGGTTGTCCGGTGCGATAGTGGGAGAGGAGGAGGGGGGAACCCAGAAGGAAGGAACGTCACAGCAGCTTACCTTTCACCATTAAGTGGTTGTAAGCATTTCCCACTGTCTCTACAAAGGTCTCATAGAAGTTCCTTGCTTTCTGTGGGTGCATAGCATAGTGAAAATCTGGTCGGTGACCCTTGAGAAAACCATAAAGAGTGAACTGGCTAACTGCACAGCACAGAGTTCAACAAAACAGAATATCAGGAATGTGCAAACATGGGAAGAGTCCTTAGAGAGTAAATGTTATTGTAATTTGCACACAACAAGGTGGATTATTCCTTTTTTTTTATTAAACAAGGCCTGTACATCCTTACTAGGGGAGGTGATATGAGCAGCCTCCCCTAGTAAATCTGCAAAGGGCCGCTCCATCTATTAGTGGGGAGCTTCACCTGCTGGAAAACTGGTCCAGCGTCCCTGTGAACGTCCATTGATAAAGTCTGAGAATTTCAG
The DNA here is from genome assembly GCA_003427395.1 of Chara braunii. Taxonomy (NCBI): domain Eukaryota; kingdom Viridiplantae; phylum Streptophyta; class Charophyceae; order Charales; family Characeae; genus Chara; species Chara braunii. The sequence continues at coordinate 651,329 of BFEA01000049.1, forward strand.
AGGTCTGAAACTGCAATTCTACCTCTTCACCCAATCATTGGGCCAGTATTTTCGTGTTATCACTCATGTCTGCAGACTATTGGTGCACCCCTTGACTTTTTTTTTCTTAAGAACACTCCCTTGCTTTCTTCCATCTGGCTGAAAGTCGGTTGTGCAGCATCCCTCTTAAACCCTAAACTCCACTCCTAGTCTCTCTGGGCTTAGGGTGGGGAGTCTGCGTGCCCCTTTTTGACCGCCAGTTCCTGTTGGCCTACCAGGCTCAGAGTTGTAACATTAAGTGTGTTCCCTCTATGGTGGCCATTCCCGTTTCCTAACCTCATGCGTTCGAAGTGATCTTGGATATCCTTGGCTCCCTCCGGATTCTACAGCATCTTGAGTCTTACCCTTTTCCATTGGGCCCTTATGGCTGTTTCTATTAGGTTTTTGTAGATCTCCTTCGCTTCTGGGATAGACATTGGTCTTCCATTTATGCGATCCGACATCTCCTCTTCCATATAGTCCATAAGGCATATTGCCTCAAGTGGTGGATGGATTTCTTCTCGAATACTGACCAACTTGGTGGTGCTTCCCGTCCTGTTAGGATGACTGGCTTCGCCTCTGGAAAGTGGATGTCTGACATTTTCGTCCACCATTCCTTAGCTATCTGCCAGATTGCCTTAGCTCCCTTGCAGGCCAGTAGGCAGTGTTCCATTGTCTCCCTCGCCCCTTCTTTGCAGATGGCACAAAGCTCATTGAGGGGGTTTCTGTGGTCCTTTGCAATGAACCCAGTCAGGAGAGAAGCTCGCCAATGTCAAAATACAGAATGTCTCAGCGCAGTCTCAATGTCTCCAAACAAACGTATACATCATCAAGTAGCCCGATGTCTTGTCACCGGAGAAGAAGAAGATGGGGGAGAGATGAGACTGAGAGGGTGGAAGAGAAAGTCACCATCAGCGTAGCAGATATAGCTCCCTCAGTTCCCCTCTTCGACTTCGGGCATCTCCCCTCGCCACATCAGCAAACAGTATCCTCTGACTCAATCTGACACAGCGCCGATCTCATGTAGCACTTGTCAGCGCAGATACCTCGCGAAGACGATCAGCGGCGCGCAATGTTGACACGTCATCAAACAGGTAAGCTTATCTTCGAGCAACCAATCTCACAGCCCTGATCCTCCTCCTCGCCAATCCCCAACCAATGCTGTAGACGGCCAATGCCACGTCAGCGTAGTCTCGGTAGCAGACAGTGTGGCCAGCGCCACATCAGCATAGTCTCGGGTCCAGCTGGCGCCCAAGATAGAGATGGCCCCAGAATCAAATAAACGCTGTGCAGTCTCGCATCGCCATCAATGTCAAGCCAGCGCAGAGCCAGCATTGAGCCAGCATTGTGCCAGTGTCCAGCCAGCCTCGAGCAGCGAGTGCAAGACTGAATGTCAGTCAGCAAGGGCTGGGTCAACATATAGTGTTGACTTGGCTTGACCAGCCTCTGGTCTCGTGGATATGGCAGCCCAGATTGACCCGCGGTGGACTGCCTGGATTCATACAGTTGCAGATTCCCACTTGGACTGAATCCTTGGCAGATACCTGCAAAGTTCAAACCACCAAACGTGTGTCTGGTCTGTGGCCTGGGATGGGACCGTGCTGACTTTGACTCGTGAGCCCGAATTTCCGAGCTTCTGTTGACCTTTGACTTTCCACTATCAACTATCACACGCAAGGCCTCTGAGACCCCCATTTAGGCCGTGGTTCGAGTACCCACAGCAGCAGGCCTCATCTCAGGCAATTCCCTATGACTTGGGCGTGGCCTTTGGCCCCTGTTACGGCCCTTAGACCCAAGTGTCGACGTGTGGCTCAAGACTATTGCATATTTTACGTTGAGTTATTGCATTCCATCAGGCCCGATTTCGAGTTCCGTCGCAGAAACTAATATTTTAGGCTCTTTCTCTTAACTCACGTTCATATGCAGCGACAGTATCAGGTGCAGTGGGTAGTTCTTTCTTGGAAAACCATCGTGCTTCTGTTATAGGTTGTGATTTAAACTTTACCTTATACTGCTTCTGCGGTCTTCCTCTGCTACCGGTAGAGAAGTATCCATGTTCCACGATTTGTTCAACTTCATAGCCTCCATTCATAGAGGGAGGAATCATGGAGGTCCGGTTTGGAAACTCGTGGCCATCGACATGGGGTAGCAGTTTAGAAGCGTGAAAGACGGGATATGTCTTGAGGTGAGGGGGTACATCAATTCTATAGGAAGGTCCATCTGTGTTCCCAATCACGTTGAGAACTTCCCAGGGTCCGTAATAGACAGGCAACAATTTATGTGATACATTTTCTTCCAAGGAAATTTCTTTAGACTTTACCAAGACTAGGTCTCCTTCTTGGAACTGTGATGGTTGACGGTGCTTATTAGCCTATTCAATCATCTGTAGTAGGGATTTCTGGATATTTTCCTTTACTTTCTATATATCTTGTTCATACAGAATTGCAAATTATCACGTTCCCGATGGTAACCTTTGAACTTGGTCCCTGGTCAAAGCATCAATGGGACGTCTCGGCTTCCACCCTTTATGCAGTGCATTAGGGGTTCGACCTACTACTTTGTGACCACTGTTGTTGTACACACTCACTATCTTTGCCAAATTCTCATCTCAATCAATCTGGTCTGGTCATACATACATTCGCAAAAGTTGCTGGCACAGTCGGTTCATTTGCTCAGTTTGGCCATGCGGTTCAGGGTGTCTACCTAACGACATGGTCAATCAAGTGCCATATGCTTCCATCCATTGGCCTGTGAATCGTACATCCCGATCAGAGACGATGACTTTCAAAAATCCATATTCAGAAACCCATCACATCTGGAACTTCTGGATGACGAGTTTCGCTCTAGCTTCGGGTGGTAAAGGAACAAGCATCGCATACTTAAAGAATCTGTCGACAATGACCATAAGCCTGATTGTTCCCATTCCGACTTTTGCTCAGTTTGGCCATTCGTTTCAGGGTGTCTACCTGACACCACGGTCAATCGAGTGTGATATGCTTCCATCAACTTCTGCCATTGTTGGCCAATGAATTATACATCCCAATCAGAGACGATTGTTTTTGAAAATCCATACTAAAAAACCCATCACATCTGGAACTTATGGATGACGAGTTTCGTTCTAGCTTCGGGTGGTAAAGGAACGAACATCGCATACTTAGAGAATCTGTCGAAAATTACCATTACCTGACTGTCCCATTCCGACTTTTTGTGAGACTCATAAAGTCAACTGAAATAGACTCACCTAACTCACTTGGCATAGGTAGTGGTCACAATAGTCCCAAAGGATTCACATGGGAGAGTTTGTTCCTTTGACAAACAAGACAAGTTCGCACATAGGATTCTGTCTTTGGTTTTGTCAGTAAAGACGAGCAAGCCATCAGTCATTCTATACTCAAGCAAGAGTTCATGATTTTTTTGTAAGGTTTGGATGATAGAACTCCATATAGGATCCCTAGCATACCCTTGTCGAACTTCATCCTTTAACTCTGTCCCGATGTCAAGGCAGGAAACAATGGTACCAAAGACATTAGAACGCTGGGATAAAGCATCAGCAACCACGTTAGACTTACCCTTAATGGTTTTCAATTCAAAGTCAAACATGTCGATGAATGCAAACCATCTTATTAACTTGTACGAAAGTTGAGGTTGGGGCTTCATCCATTTGAGGGTCGAATGGTCTGAGTAGACCGTGAAATATCTTCCAAGCAAGTAGTGTTTCCACGCGTCCAGCGCTTCAACCAAGGCATACAATTCCCTGTCGTAGGTTGTGTTAACTACCTTCTCAGATGGAAGGCGTTTAGACATAAACTTAATAATAGGTCTACACCCCTTCTCATCATTCTGTTGTAGCACATCCCCAATCCCAAACTGACTAACATCAGTTGTCACAATGAAAGGGACTGGCGGGTCAACAATCTTCAAAACAGGGTAGTAAGTTAGCGTGTACTTCAATTGCTTGAATGCAGACTCACAATATTTATCCCATGGTTGTCAACCGGACGTCCGGATCGGAATCCAGACGGTCCGGTCTGGATGTCCGGATCCGTTGTCTGGTTTGAGGTGTCCGGTTGGACCCCATTTTGAGAAAATTCGAAGAAAAAAAAATGGGGTCCCCAGGTAATTTTCTAGTGCCTGGTGGACCCCCGAAAATTGTTGGCGCAGTTTTTGATGGACCGTTGGGCCAACTGGACCGGCCATGAAGGGCCTATACTTGCAATCTTGGGTTAGCTTCAGCGGGCCAAGCCAAACTGGTTGTGTGTGTGTGTGTGTGTGTGTGTGTGTGTGTGTGTGTGTGTGTGTGTGTGTGTGTGTGTGTGTGTGTGTGTNGTGTGTGTGTGTGTGTGTGTGTGTGTGTGTGTGTGTGTGTGTGTGTGTGTGTGTGTGTGTGTGTTAGATTCCCCCCCAATAGCCCCAATTGCACCCAGATGAATAGATTCAGAATCAAAGCAGTCTTTTCCGTATTGCAGACAACGAGAGCATTTGAGATGAGACAGTCACAATCCAACATATTAAGGCAATTTTATAATTAGACAGTTTTTGTTGTCCTGGGGTTACCCCTTCCAGATGTCCGGTTTACCGGACGTCCGGATTGGATTAATCCAGAGACGGTGTCGGAGCAGAAACCCTTACAAGGGTATCTGCTCGGTTTTTTCAATATCGGACGTTGTCAACGGTTTTCGTTACATTAAGGAAACTTGATGAGACTGACATCTGCCAAAGTTTGTTCAGACCAACCCTATGACTGAGAGACCCAATTTTTAGAATCTGACGTCACAGAGGGAGTCGGTAGTACGGACCGTCGTCCACGGTTCCCGACAAGGCCGCAGGGATGCGTGGTCTTGAAAAGGCTAAAGCTAGACTATTCTAGCTAAAAGACTGACGCACGGTGCGATTCAGAGCCTGATTAGGTTGAAAAAGGGTCGTCACGACGAAACTTGGAGTTGTGGCGTGGAGAGAATGTAAAGTTTTTTTTTTTTTAAGAAGCCACAGGGGGCCGACACTTACCTATTGGGTTGGTTCTTGTCCGAATGGTGCAGGATGGCGGAGCAGACGGGCCTTGCCATGTCACGAGAGTGTGGGCTTGGCAAGCAAAGCCTGCTGGGCCATAGGTGGGTAGGCAAGTGAAGTCCCCTAGCCATAGGAGGGCAAGCGGGCAAAGCCTGCCCAACCATAGGTGGGCGGCCTACTCGGGAAAAACCCTTCATATAGAAGGGTCGCTCTTGCTATACCAAGAGCAGGAGCTAGCCCAGTAGGATACGACATTGGACTATCACCCAGAAAAGATCGGGATCGAACCCCGATGACATCACCACTGGGCTAACTCCTTTTGGAGCAACCCAAGATTTTTGCGCGGTCGTTCTCGGCCGTGCGATCGATGAGATCGCGCGGCTGAAAACAGCCGCGCGCAGATTAGCAAGGCCACTGCGCAAGGACGACACACATAAATCGAGAAATGGTCAAAAAAAAATTATTTTTTTTTAGTCCTTCGGGACTCGAACTTGGATCTGTAGTTACGGAGCAAGGCGGAGGGGCTCTATGCTACGAGGGACCGTTGGCATAAGCCAATGGAGTAAAAATATATATATATATATATATACAGCTAAAGCGCCAAGTGGCGCTCGTAGAGCAGAGAGGGATTTGCAGTCCCGGGAAGGAGAAAACAGGCGCCCATTTTCAAGGCGCCAGGTTGTTTCCAGGTAAGTTGTGGTTTTATTTTTTTTTAATTTCTTTTTCTTCTTCTTTTGTTTCTTTTTGGGTGTTACTTCGTTCCCCCTCCCCGTTCGTAATCGTTGAGGCACAACCAACAGGGAAAACGGGGAGGGGTTGGAACGAGCAACCTAAGGACTTAAAAAAAAAAAAAAAAAAAAAAGCAAACAAAACAATAGTCTTTTCAGACTGTGAGGGAGCACAAAGGCTCCCACTTCGTTTTGAACAGATGAGTGTGGCCACGAGATCTTGAGATTTTGCGGCTCACAATGCACACACGGAGAAACTGTGGGAGTTAAGTGGAAAGGGAGAAAGAAAGAAATGGGAGGATGAGAGAGAGGAGGACCTACTCCTCCCGACCTGCCAGCTGCCTCCCTGTTGTCAAGGGGGGGAAAGAAGAAAAAGAAAAAAAAAGAAAAAAAAAGAAAAAAAAAAAACGAGAAACGAAATCTGATTTTTTTGAAAATCTGTATTTTTCGGTTTGCGCCACTATTTTTTTGGTGGCGTAAACCAATTTTGTCGGCCTTGAAAATTTTTCTGTAGGTAGCCAGACACCTAGGCCATGCGTGTGAATGTTTTCGGATTTTTTTATGTGGCGAATATTTCTATAAAAATCATCAAAGTCAGGGTACTTTTTGCACCCCGCTCTGAGCCTGTCGGGATTTGAACTCGTGAATTTTCACGAGTTGTTTCCCTACCTCTCCCAATTTGACAACTGCCATCCCCGTTTTCAGGGGAGGGCAGGGAGAAAAGAGAAAAGAAGGTAGAAGGAGAGAAAAGGAAAAAGAAAAAGCCACGGCCACGAATGTGGCCGCGACTACGATCAGATACATGCCAAACTGGCCTGAATGTGACTCAGGCCAGAGGCTGGGGAGTTGAAGAGGTGGTGAGGGGAACTTGGTTGGAAACAACCATTTTCCTGCTGAACCTGCACTCAGTGTGGGGCTGAGTACAGGGAAAAGGGAGAAAAAGAGGGTGGCAGTTAAGTACAACTGCCACCCTAAGTGTGTGGCTGAGGTGAGACAACCTCAGTCCGTTGATCTGGCTCAGATCAACGGCCCTAGGCAAGTGACGAATTTTGCCTGGGGGCAGCTGAGGCTGTTGCTGCCCTCCTCAGCCACTACAAAAGAGGCAGCTGCCTCACACTTGCCTCCAGCTGCCAGTGTGCGACAGCACACTTGCCTCATCGCTGGAGTGCTGGAAAGGAGGCAGGAGTGTTGTCGGCGAAGCTGGAGGACTGCGGAGGAGCGCGACAAAGGAGGAGACAGCCATAGCCTTGGATGGAGCACTCTGCTCCACCCCTTGGCAGGCTGGTCTCAAGGGGGACTCTGCGGCAACATGGTGAGGAGCGGCAGCGGAGCGTGGCAAGGAGCGACGGGGAGCACGACAATTGGTGGAGGTGTGCCGACCGATATTTTCGGCATTTTTGTGGGGTTATGCTGCCGAAATACCGCGACGTCGGTGCGACACCTTTATTTTGAGGGGTGACATTGCTGTTTTCACGGCACGTCAGCGACACTTTGTTTTGAAGAGTGACGGTGCCGTTTTCACGGCACAGTAGTATAGCGCGGCGCAGCGTCGCCTTTTTGGGGTGGTACGGCACGGCGAAGCGTCGTCGTCTTTTTACGGTGGTACGGCACAACGAAGCGCCGCTGTCTTTTTACGGTGGTACGGCACAGCGAAGTGCCGCCGTCTTTTTGCGGTGGTACGGCACGGCGAAGCGCTGCCGTTTTTTTTTACTGTGGTACGGCACGACGAAGCGCCGCCATCTTTTTACGGT
>BFEA01000049.1:658907-677270 GCA_003427395.1 Chara braunii
ATCTTTTTACGGTGGTGCGGCACAGCGAAGCGCCGCCGTCTTTTTGCGGTGGTACGGCACGGCGAAGCGCTGCCGTTTTTTTTTACTGTGGTACGACACGGCGAAGCGTTGCCGTTTTTTTTACGGTGGTAAGGCACAACAAAGCGCCGCAGTCTTTTTGCGGTGGTACGACACGGCGAAGCGCTGCCGTGTTTTTTTTACTGTGGTACGGCACGGCGAAGAGCTGCCGTTTTTTTTACGGTGGTACGGCACGGCGAAGCGCCGCCGTCTTTTGCGGTGGTACGGCATGGCGAACCGTTTTCTTTTTTTTTTACGGTGGTAGGACACGGTGAAGCGCTGCTCTTTGTTTTTTTTTTTTTCGGTGGTACGACACGGCGAAGCGCTGCCGTTTTTTTTTACAAGGATTCGGCACGACAATGGAATTGCGGCACGATGGTGGGACGTGAGTGGGCGGCGCATCGACCATTGGGAGCACGTGGCACTTGCGGTTTTGACACCAGGTAGTGTTATTATTTTTTTGGAGAGCGTGGTGAGAGCGGTTTCGGCAGTTGGGACCATTCGATGCTACAAGCGGTAGTGCGGACCACTTGGGACCACTTGGGATCAGTTGGGATCGACGCAGGATGCAGTGGATTTTTTTGGGACGAGTGCGACTCGCCATCTTAGCACTTAGGACTGCCGCGAGTGAAACTTGCGAGTCGGTAACAGATTGGGACAAGCAGTTGGCCCAAGACTTACCTCGGGACTGCGGTTTTTTCGGCGACGGGTATATGTTACTTGGCTTTCTTGAGTGAGCCACAGCGCGTTTGACACCACTTCACTCAAGGTCAGTCAGTGGACGACTCGGACTCCCTTCACACCTGTGTGCACCCACACCCTTTCACTTTGAATGTTCAAAAGAAAAGGTTGAGTGGGGTTGTGGGCGTCGTGCACGAGTGAAAAGGTGGGTCTGACGTGAGTAGTGAGACTTGGCTTGTCTATGAAAGTGTGACAGAATGCTATTTGGCAAAATGACGAAGAGTTTCGCCTCCTTACCTTTTTTTTCCTTTCGTCAGTGAGCTGGGTGAACTTGCTTGTTATTTTTGAAGGATAATCGATGGGTGCCGTGAGAAAAGGAATCTTGAAAATAGAAAGAGAATCAAAGCATAATGAATTCAACTTTTCCCTAGGAAACCCGTTCTATCCTGATCGACCCTCTTATTTGCGCCTGTCCGAATGAGTCTTTATCTCTCGCTCTTGACTTTTCTTTTCGTCCAAGTTACCTTGAGTTAAAAAAACAAGAACAGTTAAAACCTTCTTGTGGTGAACACATTCCCATCTTTCAAGGAAGCATTTGGGGCGGGGGTTTGTTGCTTTAGGAGTTAGCCCTATTATCGACCCAGAGTGGACCGTTTCTACGGGGGGGGGTACTTTGCCGATTCGGTGGAGACGGCCCGACTTCTGAGATCCGAGTCTTGTGCTCGGACGAGGAGGAGGAGTACCCCAGACCACTTCCTAGAGGGTGAGGCATGCAACCCATCAAGCAATGCACCTGATCAAGAATCATCTGCAAAGCAGCCTGTCATCGAAAAGATTAGGAACGTACGGCGACAAGTGTGTGCATGTCTAATCTTAGGTCGATTGTAGGTTGGAATGAATGACTTTGGCAGCGTATCTCATCAAGTCAAACCCAAGACAGCCGACTACCGTGTCGGGTGCATCTATGTGATTGTCGGAAGACGACTCCTCATTGGCGGCTATATGATTTTTGCGGAGTTCGACCCGGGATGGTCGGGTTTTATTTTGATATTGAGCTATTGGATGTATTGCATGATGATTCAAATTATTTTGTTTGTTATTTCTGATTGAATGTACTTTTCTATCAACTGCAGCCGATTCCTTAAATATATGTGGGTGATATAAATTTCTTTTGAGTTGTATGTTAAAGGGACTAGGATACTGTGGGTTTCACGCTTAGTTGAGACCGTCCTAGTCGATCGGCGTACACTTTGTTCCTAGGAGATCAGCGCCCTAAGGAACGAACGATGCTCGGGTCCACTCGGCGTTAACCAAACGTATCTATACTACAGCGAACGAGCAAACACCCTCGGCCGACTCACCTCTGCAATTGCATCTAAAAGCTTTCGCACGTGGGTCGGTAGCTCGGTAGGGATACGCCCCTAAGGGTGGTGACAGCCCCTTAGGGAAACAAGTTGTGCCGCGCGGGAACCTATCCTGTCGTAGGACACCACGGGATGTACAATTGGCGCACCCGGTTAGAGCGGCGAAGGAACGACGCGACCTCACACCCGTCTCGACGGTTAGCGAGATTATTTCGCGTCGTTCTCAAGTTGTCTCTTATGTTGTGTTTTTGTTTAACTCCTGCGTGACATGGCCGGGAGGGCTTCCACCTCTGCGGAAGAAAAGGCGGGGGCCGATGCGCTCGACAACGGGTCCGGGCCCGGTGTCCGGTGTCTGGATATCCGGGTCCAGGGCAACCATGATTTATCCCATAACCAAGGTTTCGTTTTCTGTAACAATCTTCTCATGGTGCAACTATAATGGAAAAGACTCTCACAAACTTCCTATAATAGCTAGCAAGTCCTAAGAAGGATCGCAGTTCAGTGACAGTCTTGGGTCTGGGCCAATCTCTGATTGTTGTATTTTTTTTTTCTTTTGGCCTTAGTCCTTCCTCATTTACTATGTGCTTAGGATTTAACTTATAGTTTCCTTCTCCAAATTTCCCTAGAACCATTCATAGGTGTTTCTCATGGTCTTCCAACGTCTTATTGTAGAAGAGGATGTCGTCGAGATACACTACTACAAATTGATCTAGCCACTGCCTAAACAGTTTATTTATTGACCTCTGAATGGTTGCAGGGGCGTTAGTCAACCCAAAAGGCATGACAACAAACTCGTACTGTCCATACCTTGTTGTGAATGCCGTCTTATGTTGATCTCTGGGTGCCAACTCGGTCTGGTGGTATCCGGACTTCATATCAATCTTAAGTACTTGCAACCCTGCAGTTGATCGAGAAGATCGTCAATACGAGGGAGAGGTTCCACATTCTTAATAATAACGAAATTGAGTCCTCGATAGTCAATACACAATCTAAGTTCACCTTCCTTTTTAGGTACGAATAAAACAGGGGCACCGTAGGGAGAGGAACTCGGTTGAATCCATTATTTTTCGATAAGTTCTTGCAGTTGTTTCCTTAGTTCTTTCAATTCCCTCTTGAACATTTGGTAGATCGGTCCTTTGGGAATCTTACTTCCAGGAATGATTTCGATAATGTGCTTTATAACATGGTCAGTTACTCCCGTTGGTTTAGTCTGCAAATCCTTGTATTCATCAAGTAGTTTATCGATAGAAGGAGGACGAGACAAAGAACACTCACCGACTCATTTAACGAGTACCATCATTACGTCCTGTGCCAACTTTTTTTTCGTGACCATACTTCGAAAAGTAGGTAGACTCGTACAAGGAAAAGACAGTGATGAGTCAGAACCAGACTTGGAAAACAATTTAATTGACTCTAACTTGGATTTTTCATCCCTTAGTTTGACAATCTTGTCCTTGGACTTGACTTCTGGGTCGTCCTCCTTGTGCCAATCCATTCCCATAATCATAATGAAAGCCAGATTATTTTCTATTAGGAAGGTTACTTCATGCAAGTTTTTTTTCCTTCCTTGATTCCGAAATAACATTTAACACGACCAACAAACTAAGAGATAGTGATCGTGCTCTTATCAGCAAGCATAGACGTGGCAGGTCTCGAAAGGTCATGCACTTTCATTCCAAGATGCAACTTACACATTGCCTTTTTCTGAGATATAGGACCGAGTTCAACCTGAATCTAATAATGCACCTACGCGGGTGCGCACAATCTTTACGTTTGCAATCATCAATTAACCTTTAGACTTAGTTTTCTTAGCCCATGAACTCTTTAACGCTATGAGTTCACAACCAAGTTCATCAAGGGAATCACCCAACGTGACAGAACACAAGACTTTGTCAGGGTGTTCTGGGTGACGGGCCGAAGAAGAGTCATCCTCTGCCTTGCGAATCAGGGGGTTGAAAGGGGTTGTAGGCGCCTTACCTTTGTCTAAACCGTCCAACTCAGTAGGAGCAGATGCTACTCCTACTGGCTGCTCCCTTTTGGGTTCCGGATGAGGGGACACCATGCAATTATGTGTCCCAAAGTGCCACACTTTAGGCACTTTAGGCATTGCCTGTTATCCATTTGCCCTTGCTATTCCTTCTGGGTGAGGTCGATCTTTTCCCAGGGTCGGCCAGACGCAGTGCCAGAATGCTCCGAAAAGGAGTGTGACCTCCTCTTCCTATATCCTCCTTCGTTGGTGCCACTCTTGTTGGCGACCATGGTGGTGACATTACCCTTTCCAGACTCACCGCCATGACTTGCTTCGCCCCCTGCCTCTTCGAGGGGTAATCTTTCAACAATCTCGTCGTCGAAGACGACGAGAGTGTGGTCTTAGCGCTTTTGCCACCACAGGACTCTCTTTCCATTTTCGTACCCACCCGATGGTCCACCTCTCACTACATTAGCGTAGGTCCCTTTGACCTGCGCGGTCATCTGCTCTCTCTGGAGGGCAAGATTGCGAAACTGCCGATAATTATGCTTCCCAGACTTGGTCTCCGCCACGAGCTGTCCGCATATAGGCTCGACAATGCGCACAAATAGATATAAAGGATTTGGTTGAACTACAAGTTCAGTCCAAGTACCTGCAAAAGACGATCAACTTCATGTGACAAGGCATGTGACAAGGCATCGACAATGGTCCAACGCCTCTGGCTAATCATGGTGAGTTCATTAAAGGCCTTGTCGACCGTCGTCTTGTCAAGAATCTCTCCTTAATTTTCTAGAGAAATTCCTGTAGAGTCATGGTTTTCGCCCACTCACCCACGTCTTCGAAGCCAACAACATTGGACTCAGACAATACCCACACCTTCGCAACTTCTCCCGAACATGAAGTGGAGAAGATCTTTGGTTCGACAGGAGCGGTACTATAGTAGGTCTGGATTTCGACAATCCAAAGCAACAAGTGTTCCCCCCTCTTACTGTTATATGTGAAAGGCAATTGCATCTTATGTTATGATCCTGGCCAATTTCGAGATACACATCCATCAGATAGTATAATGCTGTCCAATTGTAGAAAGAAATGAATGAACTTGAGAGGAGAGAGAGGATTAGAAGAAGAAGAAGAAGTAAGAAAGAAGAAGAAGATGATGTACACCAGCATAGACAAATGACAAGGCTCTTCTTCTTCGCCCAACAATCTCCTCCTCCTTATCTCCCCCTCCTCTTATTCATACAAGAAATAATAATACAACGTTGAATAGCTGATCCAAAATCAATGTCCGAGTCCCTCTTCTACTGCATGTATCACTTGAGGTCCACTATAGCCATGGCCGCCTCCCCACTCTTCACTCTCATAGGCCGAGGCTATGGCGGACTACTAGGCCTTGCCCAGATGCCCAAAGGACAACCCAAAGCAGCTATGGCTGCACTAGCTCAGGCCGCCATGCCCAACCCTGCCTTGAAGCTTCTTGGTGTGGCTCTCCCCAGTTGGGGACTCCCTGCTGCAGCGCCCACCAAGGTGATGAAGATGGCTGCCTCCATAGTCAGGTAAGTACCCTTGGCGATCCTCCCCCTTCCTTCCTTCTTCCTCCCTCGTGTCCTTCTCCTTCCTCCCCAGCAGCGCTGCTCCAGCATGGCGCTCCTCCAACCAGCGCTCCACCAGTGTCTCGCCAAACTTGCACACCGAAAAAGAGGCCGGACTCTCCGCCCGACCGGAAGATATAGCGGCCTGCTTTGCCTCTTGGGCGGTGACTTCCAGGCCGCTTGGCCTTCCAAGCAACCGGTACCTCCTCCCTTTCGGAGGGAAACATCATTGCAGACTCTGATATTGCCCGTACAGGCCCTAGACCCAGACTGGTTGAACTGGTATCCACCTAGACCTAACCTACAACTACTGGGCCTCTAAAAATGCCACTTTTGTCTTCTTCTGCTCGGCCTCCAGTACCCGCACATCTACCCTTCAGGGTGCGGTACCAGCCTACCCGCTACTTGAGTGTTTTTCCTGCTGCAATCCCTCAATGTCACGACCACAGGTAAGTACCGGCCCTGAGGGCCCAATGAACGAGCAATTGCCCTTGCGGGCCACACACACACTCAAGCCAACCAGCACTCAGACAGGCACGGCCACACACACACTCAAGCCAACCAGCACTCAGACAGTCATGCAGTCCAACAAGCGTGCACACACAGACTTAGTAGCAAGCGGGAAACTCAACAGGGCATTCACTCGATGGGAAAAACTCAGAAATCAGCTACGTGTTTAAGTCCATGTTTGGACAGGTCATCACACTACTCCCCCCTCAAGAGCGAGGTCCCTTCGAGCGAGTAACTCAGAGTCCTCGACAAACGCATCGTAAGCAAGCAAGGCAAAGAAGTTCCTAGAGTACTCTGTTGCAGTGAGTCTTGCAGAGATCTTAGGTACAACGTTAGTGGCGATTTGTCGCTCGTAGGCTTTGACAACGCGCGGTGCGCTGCGTAGCAGTTCCTATTTGGAGATCCAATACAGATCGTCTAATGGGTGATACATGAAGTGAACCTGGTACTGTCTGTTGCGTCTCTTCCCTACGTGTTGTTTGATTCTGTCTATCTCATGCCCGCCTTTGATCGCACAAGGGATCATGTCTTCGCGATAGTTGAACGTCTTAGCATCACGGTGGAGGTCCAATTTCGATGCATGGAACACGGGGTATGTGCGCAGATGGGCTGGCACATCAACTACGTACGAAGGGCCAAAGTGGTCTTCGCCAATCACATCCACGGTCCGTAATAGAGTGGGAGAAGTTTGCGAGAGACCCCTTCTTCTTCTGAGAATTCAGACATCTTGACCTAGACATAGCTTCCTACCTGAATGTCCGACGGTCGGCGCCCCTTGTTCGCGTGATGGATCATGGCATGCTGTCGCTTGGTCATGGCTGCAATGGCAGCCTTGAGCAAGCGATCATACTTGGCCCTGAAGCTAGCCCTGCCGGGTGTTAAACCAGCTGGCTGCTCAGGGAATAGGTAGGAGAGCGGATTACGGATCTGTCAACCGAGATGCAGCCTGTTAGGTGCCATGTCGGTGGCAGAATGGATGGAGTTGTTGTACAACCCCCTAACGGAATACAACTCTTCATCCCATGTTTCCTGATCCGGGATAATCAAAGAGCAGAAAAGTTGGAACACAGTCTGGTTGATTTCTTCAGCCAAACCGTTGGCTTCAGGGTGTCAGCCAGATGTCATACACAGCCTGATCCCCAGATGAGACGTGAAGTCCTTCCATTCAGTACTAATGAAGCGCGGGCCCCGATCGCTTACGAGAGTCTTCGGGGTCCCGAACTGCAGAATGTACTTCTGTTGGAACTCACGAATCACTAATTTTGTTGGGGCGTGCGGCGGCAAAGGGATCAGACGAAGAAACTTAGAGAATCGGTCAACAATCACCATGACTTGTGAGTAGCCGTTCTTACTTACCTTTCCCAAGTCGGTGAAATCAACGGAGACGGACTCCCCGGGACCATCGAGAATGGGAAGGGGTGCGAGTAACCCCATGGGCTTCTGTCTGCATGGTTTGATTCGTTGACAGACTTGACACTCAGCCACAAACTTTTCAGCAGTCCCTTTCATGCCAGACCAATCAAATTGTCGCAACAGATTTGCGTATGTCTTTGCCATGCCGAAGTGTCCGCTCCGGCCATGAGCCAAATCCAGAAAGTGCGTGCGGGTAGGCTCATGGTTGGGCACACACAAACGGTCGTGGTTCCCGTAGCGACAGAAAATCAGTCCTCCATACTCGTGAAAATCAGGCTGACTGCTAGGGTCAGCCCGTAGCCGCTCAAGGATGGGACTAAGTTTCGGATCCTTGGCTGTCTGCTCTACGAGTTCCTCCTTCAGTTTCTTCCGGAGGTCATAGGATTTCACAAGGCAAGTCATGTACTCCGGGTGGCGAGACAATGCGTTAACGACTCGATTATAACAACCCTTTTTGTGTCTCAGCTCAAAGTCAAAGATGTCAATTTCATTTTTGCTTCTTGATCCACTTCAGGGTCTCATGATCTGAGAACATTTTGAAGTGGCGTCCCAAAAGATAGTGCTTCCAATGGTCCAAAGCCATACGCAAAGCATAGAGCTCGCGCATGTAGGTGGAAGTGGCTACCTTTACGCTGGGCATGCATTTGCTGTAGAATTCGAGCGGCCGCAAGCCATAGCCGTCATCTTGCTGCAACACTGCACCGATTCCATACTGACTTGCATCTGTAGTAATTACGAATGTCAGTTTGGGATCTGCAATGCGGAGTACTGGGTGACTTACTAAGGCGTCTTTCAAAGCTTGAAAGGCGTTCGTGCACGCGGTATCCCAAGAATAGGGAACATTCTTACTTGTCAGTCGCGACAATGGACGCGCAACAATGCAGAAGCGGGGTACAAACTTCCGATAGTATGACGCGAGACCAAGAAAAGAGCGCAGCTCGCGAACATTCACGGGCTTAGGCCAGTTGCGTATGGCCTCCACCTTGGTTGCCTCAGGCTCTAGGCCTGCAACAGACAACCGGTGCCCAAGATAGATGACACTATCCTTCCCAAACTCAGATTTCTCTAAGTTGAGATGAAGTTGCGTCTTCTTGAGGATGGTCAGTACTTCCTCAAGGTGCTTGAGGTGTTCCTCCATGGACTTGCTGAAGATTAGTATGTCATCGAGGTAGACCACCACGAACCGGCCAATCTGTTCGCGAAGGGCTTTGTCCATGAGGCTTTGGAAGGTGGCCGGTGCATTCGTGAGACCGAAGGGCATTACGGTAAACTCGTAAAGCCCATCGCATGTTTTGAACACAGTTTTGTGCTGGTCCGCAAGATCGACTTCAATCTGGTGGTAGCCAGACTTGAGATCGATCTTGGAGAAGACGTTGCACCCACCTACGGCATCAAGCAAGTCATCTATTCGGGGCAATGGATAGGCGTTCTTTCTTGTGATGTGGTTTAGGCCGCGATAGTCAATACACATGCGGAGTTTGCCTCCTTTCTTTGAAACAAACAACACAGGAGCACCAAATTCAGATTCGCTAGGCTTGATCCACCCCTTGTCAATCATCTCATCAATTTGTCGCCGGAGTTCCTCCAACTCGCCGGGTCCCATTCGGTATACGCAGCCCTTTGGAGGAACATCACTTTCAACCAACTCGATGGTGTGTCGGACCGATCGCGTGGGGACTCCACGTGGCTCGACCAGAACTTCATACCGATCGAGGAGGTTTTGGATGTCTAGTGGGACCGGTGGGGGTGGGGGATCAGCAAAGGGGTCACCTAGATCCGGTCGCAGGTCGCGTATATAGACAACAAAATATGAAGTAGGATCATTTTGACCATTAGAGGGTAGAGAAATAGAGGTGTTGGGAGTAGTAGTACTAGAAGTAGTATCACTGGCTGAAGTAGTAGTGGAATTTACCGCAAAAGTAGATGGCACATGGGCAGGACGAACAAAGGCAACATACAACTGTTCGTTCTCCTTGTGCTTGCGCCATTTCTTGCAGAAATTCATAGCATTCAAAAAAGTCACTGGGGATTCGTGCTTCTCATCCAAGAGGACGGGAAGCTCGTTCCCTTGTGCATCTTTAACCATGAAAAGTGACTCCTTCCACTTGGTCCATTTGCATTGGGACTGCAGCCAGCCCAAGCCAAGGACAACGTCGAAGGGGCACTTGTCAAGGACATAGAAGCTTAACGCGTAGGTGACAGTTTTGTCTTTGTCAAAGGTAGTGCGCACACCTTTGACTGCATGCGTAGAAAAGACAACTTCTTTGTTGCCGACTTGGGTCCGGCAAGGGTTCTGCAAGGCCACTTGCTTCATCCCCAAGCCCGCTTTGCGTATCCCGTGAGGTGACATAAAGTTAGCCGTAGCACCACAGTCAACCAAAACACGGAGATAGCGGTGGTTTATGAGAAGTTTGAAGACGATCAACTTCACCGTCCCCTGGGCACGCTGCTGTTTTATCTCAGCCCAATGCTCCAAGTGGTAGTGAAAATCGACCGTCCCAGACTCCTCCCAAGGCTCGACATACAAAACATTACTCGCCTCAACCTTGTGTTCAGCAGATGATTGGGCTTCAAGGGAGGACTGCTGATCTGCCTCAGATTCAGTCTCCCCTGCTGTAGAGTTTGCTGAAGTTGACTCTACGCCCGGTTCTAGTTTCCCTGCAGCCTATAACAATCTTGTACCTTATGGTTTGGTTTTTGGCAATGCAGGCATACCCCTTTCTTGAGTCTACCTCTCCAGTCATTTTCAATAATCCGGAGTTCGACCCAAGGTTTAGTACTCGCATCCTATGGTTTCGGTGGGATCTTGACTCCCTTGGGAAGTTAGGCATAGTTCTTCCCTGCACTCCGATTCGATCCCTTTGCATTGGCAGTTTTTTTAAAGGCAGTAAAGTTTTCTTCTTCTTTGTTCGCATCAGACTCATGGGCTGAAGAACAAGCTGTATCAGAGTCATGTTCCTGGTCGTCACCAAGAGTGGGGTCATCTGCATCGGCTTCTTCTTCGGCCTCCAGCAGGTCATGCACAACAAAACGGTTGTTGCCTTTGAACCGCCGGCTGCCCATGGGCTTTTTGCTACCTGCTGTGGTGACGAGGTCTACAGCCTCAAGACTGACAATGTCCTTCATTAGAGTGAACCAGTCAATGTTTCCAATGAAGTCCCTGCCTAGGCAATTAGTAAAGTTGGTGGCAACCGCGCCTTTGACCACATCCAAGCAAGATTGAGCAGTTAGTTCCAATCCGAGTGTAGCGAACATCTTGCTAAGGTAAGATTGAGCAGTTAGTTCCAATCCGAGTGTAGCGAACATCTTGCTAAGGTAAGTCTGCAGGCTTTTCATGGAGCCCGTCCACTTGCGGCGCTTGATTTTGTCAAGCTGGATTCTTGCCCTGCTGCAGCATGTGGATCCAAGTATTGCGAAATGAGGAGTTCCTCAGGGAGGCAACCGGGGTGGTCTTAAGCCACCTTGTTAGTTCTATTTTGGGAATCCCAGCTCGCGTAGCTTGGACCTCTAAGAAGCCTCGCACCACCGGCTCAACATTCATTCCCATGATCACGAACTGGGTCTCAGGTTGAGTCCCCAGAACCTCGAAGTATGCCCTCATGGAGCTGATCCAGGATTCGATGTCTTCTTTGCCGTTGTACTTAGACGGTATTTGACCGCCTTTCGGTCCACATAGGGACCGATGCAGCTGGGACCAACACTTGCTGGTTCCAACCTTGGGGCTGCAACAGTTGCATAATTTCCAGCCTCGTTGCTTGTCACAGCAACAGCGAAATCTGCACCTGTCGCAGGTCCCGAGGGGGTTGTCATCACATTCAAGGAAGAAGATACAGTAAGAGAGGCAGAGGTAGTTTCAATTGCAGCTTCAGATCCAGCGGGTAGAGAAAGAGGGTTGGCCACTTGGGCTTGTCGCAGCTCAGCCACCTCCTTTGTCAATTTGTGGTACTTGCGGATCATATCAGTCAGATTATCTTGAAGTGTTCGCAACTTTGTGAAGACTTCAACGATCTGAGTGGTATGATCTTCAAGATTCCTGACTTGCACAAGGGCGGTGAGTATAGACTGCAACTGTTCCCCACACCGCTCCTCAATCAGTGAGGGAACAGTCTCTAGGATGGCCACCTGTCTTTTCAGTAACGACTCCTTCCTCTCCTTCTCTGCCTCCTGTTCCCTTTTGGTTGCACTATCTAGGAGTGCTTGTAGATACGGTTTTTCTGCATCATTGGTTGCATATAACAAGGTCCGCCATTGCACTGAAGTTAGCTGAGCCATTTTTGGACCGTCAATATTGACAGGTGGGTCAGAGAGTCGCCAATCAGCAAACGAATCAATGAGACTCTCAAGAGGTTCACTCCCCTTCTCACTTGGACGAACACTCCTTTTCCCAGTTCTTGCCCACTCCAGACGGTCACTTTCCTTCTCTCCCTTCTCTCTCTCTTCTTTCCGGCGGTGGGTCTCCACGGGCATCAGAAATGAACTCAGAAAAACAGACTTAAAAGCTCAGAGAAGAGAAGGTAGAACTCCTGGCCGTAGGGGCATTTCATTTGGACGTAGAGAGCAGCAAACCAAAGAAAAACAAACCAGTTCAAACGAGAGGTCTGATCCAATGACCCAGTCTGATCAGACTGCATACGAGGTCCTCTCGAGTCTAGTCTGACCAGCTCCGTGACCGTACAGCAAATCAAACAACGAGTGACTAAATGCAACAATGGAGAATTGAGTGGTGTACAGGGTGCGAGTCAAGCCACGGACAGTGCAACCAAAAGACATGTGAAACGTCTCAGCCAAGATCCCCTCGGCAGTGGGTGTCCTAACCAAGAAGAAAAAACTCTGCAACACAGTCAGAAGACAATGGGCTAATGCCTAACCAATTTCGGCCCAAAAGGGCTCTTCTTGTTTGAGCCCGGTCCCACTGGGTTCCAAAGGTCCCACGTAGGTCGCGGCCAGGTCCCAACCAAGAGAAGTCCCTCCTGGACTTAGTTCAGTTTCTACTGGACTGAAAAACGAAATTTCAACTTCCGGCAGAACCTACAGACTACAACTGTTCAGAGATGAAAAGACAAAGCACTGTTCAAGATACTTCATTTTCCATCCATCAGGTGAGTAGGTAGATCACATGCATTCAGTCACACAATCAAGACCATCAGGAATGAATGAATGGCTGGGCGCTGCCTCTTGATTTATACTTTTGTATCTCGTTGGTCTGCCCTTTTCCCATGCCCGTGGTGCACACAGTCCCATGCGGTACTTGCTTGACTGGACTAGGACTGACTGGGACTGGGACTGCTGACTCAGCACGGGTAGACTCCACCACTTGCCCACTTGCCTCAGCCTAAACGTGAGCAACTTCGAAAGGCCACTACTAGGACCTTCCAGAAGTCTGGGTCCTGGCCTTTCGAAGACTGTAGCAGCTACGACCTTGACCCTTCGGAAGTTCTATAGCTACGACTTCTAGAACTCCCTAAGACTTCTACTCGACAGATCTACAGATCGAACCCCTACACCTACAGACCCTACAACCGACCACCACTCCTGCAAACACACCCAGGTCACGGGTTCAACTCTCAGGGTCGACACAGGTACTGTACACAGGTAAGGTGAGGACTGGGGATCTAGCCTTGGGATCTGCATTCACTACTGCTAATAGGTGAAAACCGTTTCAGAGCCATCTCCACAGGGAAAATGACCTTTCACTTCACCCAGTTGACCCTGGGCCCAAAGTATCTGCAGAAAACGTCCAAGTCTGCCTTGAGATATGACAGCCGCTGGGTAGGGGGTGGGATGACTGCACTGGTGTCGGGCGCCATAGCTGGTACCTGCCGAGAGACTTCATCAGTGACTTTTGGGGGGAGCCTTGCATTTGATGAAGTGGCGAGTTGGTAGAGAGGAACCTGGAGGTGGAGGGGGAAGGAAGAGCCGAGTGAATTGTATTATTGATCAGTCATCAATGAATGAAATTATTCTCCCTCTCTCTCCATTGCTTCTCTACCTTTGTCAATCTTCTGGTGACTCGCTGCACAAAGCTTTGGGGTTTCCTTGAGCAGGCCCCTGTGCTGGAACTAGACTGAGTCTTCTGTTCCTTCTTTTTCTTAGCTTGTTCTCATGCTTGCAGCTGAAGTTGCCTGTGATAAGCAACCGGGCTGCTAGCCCCAAAATAATGGGGTTTGGGGCTAGGAAGATTTTCATGCCCGGCCAGGCACCCGGGCATGACGCCCGGGGGGGTCTCATGCCCGGGCATGCAAAAAACATTTGTTAATATTTTCTGCGCTCTCCCAGAGGACCCCAATTCCGGGCTCATTTATTTTTTTCCGAGTTGGCTTTCAAGGGGGCGGGGGTTATAAATTGGTTTTAAAGGGGCTAAACTTAGCTGAAGGGGTTTAAACTTTTAAGGGGTGTGCCTTAGTGTGATTCTGTTATTTTCTTTTTTATCTCCGATTCCGTGAGGAATTCTAATGTGACCCTCAGCCAAAAGTCATTTGTATTGCAATTCGACACAACATATTTTCTTCTTCTTCTTCTTCTTTTTTTTTTTTCTTTTTTTCCTTATGGCCCTGGCTCCATTTCCATTCTGGGGAGCATCAGTCCGGTTCCTATTCCACCGGCAAGTCAGAATAAAATGTTACATCCAGACACGCACTCATGCTTCCTTCCATCTGGCTGAAGGACCCCTGATCAGCATTGATTACTCCATCATCGTGGAGGATTGACCGTCAGCTTGCCTTGCTTCCATCTTTCCTCTCAGGTCCACATCATGAGCCTGTCAGATTAAAATAAAGAGCAAGAAAGGTAAAAGAAGCTACATATTTTCTTTTCCGGTTTTTTTTTTTTTTTTTTTTTTTTTTTTTTTTTTTTTTTTTTTTTTGGCGCTGGGACTGCCTGGAACCGCCCGGGGGTCATGCCTGGGCGGGTACCCGGGCATAAGTTGGGTGCCCGGGCACCCGGAAAAAAAGCCTAGGTTTCAGGTTAAAAAAAAAAAAAAAAAAAATCTTACCTAGGAGAACTTCGTAGTTCTTCTGCATAACCTGTGGACAAATGAACAGCCAAAAAGGAAAAGGGTTTGTTATTCAGGAGGAGCAGTCGTTGCCATTATTAGCTATATCAGCCATCCATCCATGAACATATCCATGCGGTATGACAGACATTTGTGTGCCGTTGCACATAGTCTCTGTGTTTTGATTCTGGCTTTTGTGGCAGACATTTTCACCATATGGTTGTCACATGCCCAACCCTCCGTCCTGTTCTTTTCTTCAATCTTAGTTTCTCACCATTCTTGTGTTGGTTTGCACCTTGCTGTTCATGTTGTTGTTTTGCTTTGCTTTGCCATGCTATTGCAATGAACCCAGTTCTCAGTGCTCACATCTCAACAGCACCACATGCAGGAAGTGCCAGGAACTCAGCGCATGAAAGTCAGAAGACAAGATGATGGAGGAGAGAAGAAGATGTTGGAGGTGAGAAGCATAATAATTTCATTAATAATTAGATATTACAAAGTCAATCTTCTCCCCCCTCCAACTCGGGGAGATTCTTCTCCAATTGCCTTCTCTGTATCAAACAAGTGTGTCACTCCAACCCATGCCCAACACTACTTGAAACTCGCCACACTTAACCGCAATGTCTCTCTCCTCAAGTGCCTGACCGATCCAGCCTGGAAATGACAAGGCAGTATACCACAAGCAGCAGAGAAGTCGACAATAGTGAAGAACATCACCAAGAAGACACGAGGTAAGCAAACCTCTTTCGCACCAGCAAGATCTCACCTCCAGCTTTTGTCCCCACTGTCTCTCCCCTACAGCTTGGAGGCAGGGCCTTCCCATACTCTGCAAACTGCCTCCTTTCAGCAATGGCTCCAATGGAATTCATTCTTGTTCTGCTGCAATTTCTCGAATGCCTCGGAGGCCTTTCTCATATCTTGACAATATTTGATGGGCTGTTTATAGGAGTTGCTGTCTGATGAACGATCTGTCTTCAGATGGGTTCTGACTCTTAAACCTTACTGTATATTGTTTCCATTTTCTTCCCATTCCAGGCTTATCTTCATACCGATTGCAGGCAACAATATGATCGATCTCATTATCTTCCATCCATAGTAGGAATCATCGATCTGCGAGAAGGAATTGTGCGTTCTCTATTATAGGGTTGCAGTTTATGTGGATGAACAACAGGATAGGTTCTGGCTCCTTCCATTCTGGGGAGCATCAGTCCGGTTCCTTTCTTTTTTTTTTCTTTTTTTCTTTTTTTTTTTCAGAACCTCTCGGCTCTGGCTCCTGCCATTCTGGGGAGCAACAGTCTGGTTCCTATTCCCCCGGCAAGTCAAATATGGATACAATGAAGACACACACATGCTCCTCCCCATTATGGTTGAGAGGCCCGAGTGGACAGCATTGATTACTTCCCTTGGGAAGGATGTACCACCCCTCACCCCTGCCTAAGTTAACCTATATTCTCTAACTTCTGATTCTCTGAGCTGCCTGGCTCCTAGCTCCTCTCAGCTGAGTGCTGTCGGAAGAACCTGGATGCTAGAGCTGATATCCAGGGCAGTCCGGTTTTTTTTTTTTTTTTTTTTTTTTTTTTTTTTTTTTCCCAACCCTGAATCTCCTATATTACCTATTCCTCCTACCGCCTTCCACTTACCGTGATCCTATGGCTGCCTCTCCCCATGTTACCATATACTCCCTATGTTACCAATTCCGTTATCTAGCTAGCTATCCCTGAATTCTGCACGCCCCCTACTCCMGTCTCACCTTACCGCTTTTAAACCCTAAACCCTCCTTTAAACTCTAAAACCCTACCTCTTCCTTTGACCTTTCCCATTTCCATTCTGCCTTATTTGTCTATCTCCCCTGAATTCTGCACCCCCCCTGCTCCCCTCCCACTTTACCTCTTTAAACCCTAAAACCTCCTTTGAACTCGAAAACCCTACCGAGTCCTTTGACCTTTCCCATTTCCATTCTGTCTTATTTGTCTATCTCCCCTGAACTCTACACTGTCTCCCTTCCCTTCTGACTACTTCCCCTTAAGCTCAGAGTCTTACTTTCTATTTTTAAACCCTAAACCCCTCCCTATCCTCTTTGACCTGATAAACCCTGAGTCTTCTTATCAACTCTTCCTCCCTACAGTCCGGTTCCTATTCCACCGGCAAGCCAGAAAATTATTACAATATGAATCACGCACGCTTCCTTCGGTCTGGCCGAAGGACCCCTGAGCAGCATTGATTGCTCCACCTCGGTGGAGGATTGATTGCCAGCTTGCCATGTCTCGCTCTTCCCTCTCAGACCTAGTAACCAGATCTGCCAGATAGTTCCATGTCCCCTAGAAGGAGCTCAACCCTTGACCAAGCTAGCNTGCCATGTCTCGCTCTTCCCTCTCAGACCTAGTAACCAGATCTGCCAGATAGTTCCATGTCCCCTAGAAGGAGCTCAACCCTTGACCAAGCTAGCTTCTATGTCCTCAGTTGCCCTTCTTGTCCATGGGCCGCAGTGATCTCTGCCCCACTTTTTCCTTCCCCTTGATTAAAAACACTAGAACCCTAACCCCTAAGCCCTCATCAGGAAGCCATTAAACCTTGCTGACACCTTGCCTGTTTCCTTTAAGTGGAGCGTAACTGTCTTCCGTTGTAACCTTACTCCAGCATTCTCAGGTCCATACAGCCTATCTGCCTGCAAAAGGGCTATGACGGCGCTTACCATTGAGGCTCATACTTCAAGGATTCTTTTTCTTGCAGTGCCCTAGCTGGCCGCTCCACCGGTTCCATCTGTCCTCCAATCTTGTCCTTCCTTTCCGAACCCCCAGTCATTGGCTCTGAACGCAGAGATGGTATCATACCCTGAGCTCCCAATCTTTCTTGAGTTTGTGTCCTAGCTATGCTGCCCCCATACGTGTTCCCCTGTCGGTCTCTGACTCCACCGCCTCCCTGACTCTTGGTGCTTGGTCACCCGTCTCTGAACTTGAACCAATCTTTTCCGCTTCCTGCCGAATCTCCGCACCCTTCCCCTCCAGCAGCCATATCCTGTTAGGGGCTGACTGGCCCTTAGACCCTAAGTTCTTCCCTCTTCCTCGTAGAGTTCTGGTCGCGAGGAATTCTGACCACCCACTGTTATAGAACGTTGCCCCTTCTTGTCTGAAGTCGAGTTATGCCAGTCCTTCCAGCGAATGCGGTCTTCTCGTATCTCCGCCACTTTTCCGCTTACTAACCAGAGCCTGCTGAATCTCGTTCTCACCTTCTTTTGCTGGTGTTCGTCCTCCAGCCATGATTGTTTGGTTTTCTGCCATCTGCAGAGAATTTATGCTTGTATCATCGTTTTCGTCTCAGCCCATACCTTCTCTCGTGAGTTGGAAAGTCCTTCGATGGTTCTGCTGCATCTTTCCTTCCAAATAACCCACAAGGTCACCTTTCTGATAAGCCCAAACCACATGGCTGTTCGGGAATGTTAGTCAAGAGAAGAAGTTGGATGGGTTGTTCAAGGAAGGGGGTCGGGAATAGGGAGTCCCAGAGGGCCGAAGCCCTCGCCCAGTAGTCCGTTGCCTCCCTGCAGTGTACTAGGCAGTGTATTATGTCCACTATGACCCCCTCTGTGCAGACTGTGCATAAATCCAAACTGCTGGGATCTGAACCCTATCGCCTGATGTGTAACCATTGATTCACTGGAAGGGCTGCATAAGTAATGAGCCATTGGAGGCTCTTAATTTTGATTGGTCTGATAGATTTGAACTTCTTCCAAGGGATCTGTGTGAGCTTATCAGCCTCTTGGCCCAGTAACTTCTGCCATCTTTTTTTAAT
>BFEA01000049.1:678074-688194 GCA_003427395.1 Chara braunii
GGGAAGAGGGATATTTACTGGTTTGGTTGTGGATTAGTGGTCAGTGGCTGGTTTGGCGGTGATTGCGTGTGGGTTAGGGGAGTTGCAGAGGCGCTTCGTATCTGTGTTATGATTAGCCAATTTTTAATTTTTTAGGACTATTCTGTCTTTTTTTTTTTCTTTTTTTTTTTCCCTTCAATGTGCTATGATCTGAAAGTGGAAGGTTATTGAGACTGCTGGCCGGCTAAAACCCTAAACCCTAGGATGCTCCCGCTCTGTTCCCTGTTATACGCTGATTCGGGGATGTGCCTTGGGGGGGCTTGGGGCAATGGTGAGAAGGGGATGGTGGATGTGGCTGGGGGGATGAGCCGTTAGGCGCATCAGTGTTCAGCGCTTGAAACTGGGAGTAGTGTATCTGCTGGTAATTGTTAGTGGTCCCTGTTTTACGTAGGGTCAGTTTGCTCTGTCTCATTTTAGTTATTGGTTGTTGCTCCCAGGACTAGTTAGATGTTTGTATCTAGACTGTCTACTATCTATTATTATAGTGGTCTTCAGTTGGGTGTTGGGGTGGTTGTAGGGGATTCTCTGGCCCCTGGTTGTTGTGTTGGGTTGGGGTAAACCAGTCTTTCAAGGTTAATCGATTTCTTGTTATCGAGCCTAGTTTTCCTCCTCCCAGTTTTGAGGTTATAATTTTTTTAATAATCACAGTCCTATTATCTGGGGTGTTTTGGATTTGGGTCAGTGTTTTTTTCCAGTGGGCGTGGATTTCCATCTCGATTAGCTGTTTAACGAGGGTGAGGGGATTTTCTGGGGTGGTAGGGAGGTCTTCAAAGGTTAGGACGCATCTTCTTCTCCGAATCGCCCAAAGAGTTGCTTTTCTGATTAGAGAGAAGAAGTAGTCGAAGCCCTTGAAAGGCGGTGTTTGTTCTAGGTCTAGGAAGAGGGTGCCAGGGCTAATTTGTACTATTTCACTGGAGAGCTTGCTCCACAAATGTTCTACTTCCTTCCATAGTATTTGGGCTTTCTCGCATTCCAGGAAACAGTGGTTGAGTGTTTCTATGGTTTGGGAGTTGCAAACTTTACACCATAATTCCTGCTCTGATTTGTCTTCCTTCCTTCTCCTTTGCGCTAACCAATGGTTCACTGGGACTGCTCTATAGGTTATGAGCCAGAGCAGGCTGGCTAATTTGGTTGGTCTAGTGCAGAAGATTGATGGCCAGGAAGGTTGAAAAGGTGTGTTGGCAACGGGGTTTTCATGTTTTTGCCATCTTTTAAGTATGATGGCCACAGTAGGAATAGGTGAGGAGAACAACTTGCAGCCTAGTCTTGGGGTGTATTCAGTTAGTTTGTGTCTACGTATAGTTGTGGAATCTTCGCCTGGCGAGCCCCATGACCATTCGGTAGGATCGACTTCTAGTTGTTGGATGCTTGAATCGGGCCTAAATACCCTATTTTTGTCACCTTCTATTACTCTGATTCTAATCAGGTTGCTTACTGGATAACAATGTCCAGCAAAACCAACCCCCTATGTTTTAAATGCAGACAAAGAGCTCACCTGGGCACAGATGTCAACTGCCCAAAAACGAGGGAAAGTACAAAGCCCAAACCCCTCAAAACGGCAAACCTGCTAGAGGTAGCGAACAAAAAGGGGTTTTGGTACATCCCCAAGGCTCAATATGCGGGATGGGTGTTCAATGACAACCTTGATACACCAGACTGGGTCTGGACCATCGATGGTGAGCCAACGCCCAGACCTGATGTTTACCCACCTTTCGACAGCAGGTGGCAAACGCTGAAAACAGATAGAAAACCTCCCAAATGTTTCACCAAGGATCCTGTGATAAATGTAGATACACTGAAGCAGGAGATTTGGGAGAGAGACCTACGCGCAGACCTGCAAACAGTTCAGGAAAACACGGAAAGGGAATGGGTGGAACCAGTCAAGCAGTACCAGGAAGAAGAGAAGGCAAAGGGGGAGCACCCCAAACAAAGAACATATTCAAGAAGAGTACAAAAGAGGCATGGAAAATCCAACAACGGACGGGGGACGGTAGCAGAAGGGGCATATGAGAATATGGAAGAGGAAGCAAGAGACACAACTCTGACGGAGGGAGAGGGGGAGAAAAATCCGGTGGTGGGGGCCAAGAGAAAACACACCTCAGGCCAAAAGGAAAGAGAAGATTTGGAAGAGGAACAGGACCAACTAGGGTCCGAGGGCTATCCATGGTCAGGACAGCAAGAAAGCGAACCGCTTGATAACATTCAGATCTTTGAGAAATCAAGACAAGACAATTTCGAGTTGCAGCTGATTCTCCACAGGGAAGAGCAGAAAAATAAACAGAAAGCAGAGGTCCCCAGCCCATCACAACTAATCCCTTTGTCTGAGAATCCCTTCGCTCCGCTGGAAAGTGAAGAGGAGAAGCCAAAGAAGATCAGGAAATGGAAACCGACGAAAACAACTCGAGCCCATGGAAGGAGAAAACACAAAGTAAGGGGAATATGTTACCAAGCTACAAACCATCTCGGTTCCTAAAGGACCAAGGGAAGCAAAAGGGGCAACAAGATCCGGGAAAGGGGATGACAACCGCTATGCAGCTTGGCATCCAGGTTGAAGCCCTGTATGCACAGAACGATTGTCTTGCTGACCTAAATAGGGAAATGTCCCTCCGAACGGTAACAGTCCAAGACTTGCAGCACAAAGAACACGAAGCTTTCTGGGAAAGGGCCAAAAAGGAAGCAAGAACGCTACTGCCTTCGAGAGCGGTAATCCCAATCCAGACGGACCTAGCAACAGAGGAATGACACGTAGCAGTGTACGAGGACCTCTCAGTCCCCAGATGGCAATTGGGACAAAGGAAAGAGGAAGTGTTGAAAAAGATCAGCAAGGGAAAAAAACCTGACCTCATGGGGCTAGCAGGCAAACTGCAAAAGGAGGAGGAACCAGGAAAAACGGAAACCACCGTGGTAGCTGAGGGAAAAGACCAAACTCAACACGATGCCAGACCGGTGTTAGTCTGGTATGACCAGAAAACAGAGCTCTCAGAAGATCTGCAATGGAAACCATGGTGGTGGATGGCGGCCTTGCCAATCACAACTCTAGGGAGTGAAACAACGATGACCCAGAATGCAGCAGCGTTTGCAACGTTGGTGGAATCAGGAATTCTGGAATAGGATGAGAACAAGCTTCCCTCTCTCCTCACACCGCATGAGGAGGAGTCAATGAGCAGCTCCGAGACATAAACAGAAGGCCTTGATTTCAAAGGAAAGCCATTCACGATAAACCATGAAAGCACCAAGGGGGGACCTGGTTATCCAATCCTGGAATGTGAGGGGACCAGCAACAATTCTGACAAACCCAGAGAAATGGCACTGCCTGCTGAACACAACAGGTTGGAATGGCCCCAACCCCTCGGACTTGGTATGCCTACAGGAAATGCACCTAACCAACACATCTGTTCACAGAACAGCAGAAATGGAAATAGTCAGGAGACTAAGAAGCTGTGAGGCAACATTAATAGCACATAGCCCACAACCATCCTCATCAGGAGTCATCACCTTAATACATAACCACGCGATAGCCACGCAACAACTTCAAATTAAATCATCCGCAACAGACTCAGTAGGGGGCAGATGGACCAAAACGAAGTTTACGTACAAAGGAGAAGATTTCACATTAATAAACTTATACGCTCCTAACACTTCGGCAGAGAGAATAGTATTTTTTGAAGAGATAGGGAGGCTAATCCACCCTCAGACGCATATGATTCTAGTGGGGGACAGGAACACAACCCAAAACTCTCAGTTGGACAGAATCACATGGGCAGAAGAAACCACGCAGACCTAGCAGAGGCGACCCTAGCCCAATTAACAGCGGAAAACAATCTCAACGACCCTTACAGGGTCCTGAACCCGGAAAAAAAGGACTATACTTGTATCAGGAAGACATTGTAGGGCAGAACCTCTTTCTCCAGGATACACTTCTTTCTCATATCGGAATCTCTAGAAGGAGCGGTCTCAGACAACACAATAGGAAGAATCCCCCATTATGTCGGATATGATCATAACCCCATCAATATAAATCTGGCGCTATCCCTAGACAATTCCCCGGGGAATTTTTTTTTCAAGCTGAACAACTTACTTCTCAATCTAGACTCGTTCAAACAAGGATTCAAAACCAAATGGGAAGAAATAAAGGAGAAACTTGAGGAAGGAGATCTGCTAAGAGATTTTCCACCAACCATCCGTAAGGTAAGTCAGTGGGCGAGTCTATTCTCAAGACAGGAAGCCAGTAGAAGGAAAGCAAGACAACAAAGCCTTGAGGCCATGGTGGAAATCGCAAAATTCAACTTGATCGCTAATCTGGGAGCAAGTTTGTATGAACATCTTCTTGAGGAGGCACGAGCAGAGCTTAGATAATGGGCAGAGTGGAGGAGACAGGGCCTAGCCATAAGGGCCAGAGTAAAGGATTGGGAAAGCAACGAGAACATATCAAAATTTGTCTTCCAAAAAATTAATGCAGTTCACAGGAATAGCAGAATACACGCCTTAAAGGACTCCCTAGGCAACGCCCAGACGTCACAAGAAGGTATTTTGAAAGTAGCGTCAGACTTCTACCAGGACCTGTACACATCCAAAACCTTCCTTGAAAATCTCGGAAATGTGCGAAAAGCAAGAGAGAAATTCTTAAAATATTTGGACAAAAGTCTTAATCAAGAAGCAATAGACCTCCTAGAAAAGGAAATTACCAAGTCAGAGCTCTTTGAAGCCCTCAAGAGCATGCAGCCTAATAAAACCCCAGGCAAGGATGGTCTCCCGAAAGAGTTCTGGCAAGCCAACAGGCATCTGTTAGGGGAAACGGTCACCACTTTTTTCAAAAAAACCTTCGATAAAGGCACTATAGGAGAAGAACTCAGCACCGGTGTAGTCACTCTGCTATACAAAAAGGGCGACCGTGAGGACATAAGAAATTACAGACCTATAACTCTTTTACCAGTGGTATACAAAATATTAGCTAAAACCCTAGCCAACATAATAAGGAATGTTACGGATAAATGTTTTCACATAAACCAAACGGGTTTCATACCAGGAAGATATATATTAGACAACGTGGTAACCCTAAACGAGGCTACCAAGATCATAAAAGACAGAAAAGTACATGCAGCCATACTATTCTTCGACTTCGAAAAAGCCTACGACCAGGTAAACTAGGACTTCCTTCAACAGAGCATGGAAAAAATGGGAGTAGGGCCAAACTTTAGAAGATGGGTAAGAGTACTATACGAGGACGCCAGAGGGATGGTACAGGTCAACGGTCACCTCTCAGAGAAATACAGAATGACCAGATCCGTAAGGCAAGGAGATTCACTCGCAGCACCAATTTTCCTGTTTGTGATGGAAGCAATAGCAGCCTTCCTTCGCAAAGACCCATCCATAGACTCATTATCCAAAAGAATGGAAGGCCTTTCGTCATACCTACGGCCATACTCTTTGTTGATGACCTAACCGTGCTGATCACAGCAACCGACTCCTCATTCCAGGCCCTCACAAAGGCAATGCAAGCTTTCCAACTTGCAGCGGAAATGAAAATCAACTGGAACAAAACAGTAGGATGGTGGCTAGCCTCCTCACACCCTCCTCAACAAACCCAAGAAACCCAGGGACTGCAATGGCTCGACGCTCATCAACCGATGCGTTTTCTAGGAATCCAAATATCATATGAAGAGATCAACAACAACTCAAGCACCAGCCTCCTCCTCAAAATGACCAACAGACTTGCAGGTTGGCAAGCAGTGTATGTCTCACTCATGGGAAGAGTACTAGTACTCAACACATCAATCCTATCCATGGGATGGCACGTGGCGTCCCTCTGGAACCCGCCAGCAAGCTTCTTCGCAAGTCTCAAAAAGAAGCTTCTTCGCAAGCCTCAAAAAGAAGCTAGGTTCCTATCTCTGGACTGGGAAAGTGGAAAAAGAGCATTACATCTCCAAAGTGGCCTGGAAATACATCACCAGACCCAAACATCAAGGGGGGTTAGGTCTATTGAACCCGGCTGTACAATTTCAAGCACTGCAACACAAGTGGATAATAAAACTCCTTTCCAATACAGAGCTACCATGGCACGGAATGACACTTCACCAGGTCTGTAACTTAGTACCTTGTAAAGTTGACTCTTCCATAGAAGGATACCATTGGTTACTCAATCCCTCATGGAATCCAARAAGGAAGGAAGGGGGGAGACACGCTGGGAACAAAGACCCAGTGAGTGAGCACTGGGCCGCACTAATAAAACATTGGAGGCAATGCTCCCCACAAAAGATAAGAAACCCAAGAATAAAAGAGGAAGTTCTGAGGCAGCCGCTATTTGGGAACCCACTATTAAGGGACCAGAATAACAAACCGTGGTCGCTAAACTCAAAAGGCAGGCATTGGAGGAAATGGATGAGCAAGGGAGTGTGGAAAATAGAACATCTATGGATCTCGGAGGAAAACAGATGGGCTACTGCTCAAGACCTCAGAACCAAACTCAAAGGGGTCCACACCCTAAGGGATCAGCTAGAGAAACTACTAGAAAGTGTCCCGTTGACATGGACCCTTCTTCTGAAGAACGAAACCAAGTGGGCAGTGGGGGACTGGGCCACAAGAAGAGAACCAGACCCCCCAACTGTCGCCTACAAGTTGATCCAGCTGTTGGACTCAGAAGAAGGCAAGGCTGAATTCGCCGCTTACGAACTAGAGGGAGCGCACAAATCTTGGGCAAAGTCAGTTAGGATAATAGAACCAAGGACAGCTCAAAATCTCAACTCCCTCAAAAGAGTACGTTCATGCACGCCCAGGAATCGCCGAAAACAGTACCCATCCTTTCAATCAGAGCCTAACAGGGTCAGATTATTCAGGCCAGACCTAGACATTAAAGATCTAGAGGTGGACCCAGCGGAATGGGGCTGGAAGGTACCCAGTAACTCGGGGAGAGCGAAAAAGCTTATTCCAATATACGATTAAGAAGTTAAAACGGGCTACAAATTAGGCAACCACACAAAGGATCCTCGTCCAAAAATCTCAGAAAGGTGGAAAAAGAACCTCAGTGAAAGCGCAGGTTGGACAAATAAAATCCCTTGGAGTCAGTACACAAACATAAGACCTGTAAGAATTAGAAGTGTACAGTGGCTCATACTCTACTGGGAAGTACCGGTCAACCTATGGCTGGCCAAAAGGAGAAAACAGGAGGATTCCCAACAACAAAGTTCACAGTGCAAGCTGTGCGATGACTGCGTCGAGGAATCCTTAGTCCACTGTTTAATATCCTGTCAGCAAGCACAAGAGGTGTGAGATAGAACAAGGGGCCTCTGGGGTAAACTAACGGGGTATGAATTTCCCAGCAGCCCGCTTTACCTCCTAGCGGGAAGGCTGGAAAGTGAGGACCTAGAGGAAGAAGCAGAGGTCGTGGCCGACTTATGGAGGAGAGCAGCCCTTTGGGTAATCTGGAAAGCATGCAAAGGTACCCTAGAAAACCAATTACCAAACATAGAGGAGAGATGGGCGGAAATAAAAATGATAATACAAACGGAAATAAGAGCCCGCTGGTCCAAAGTGCGAAAGGAACAGCAGAGGATAGTACAACCAGACAAAAGGGAGTTAAGCCGAAAAAGATTCGACAAAACATGGCTTTTAGGGAACAAAATGGCAAAAATAGGAGGAGGTAGCCTATTCTTCGCAAATTGGGACTAATAACGAGGGAAGTTTTCTTAGCACGCACTGACTCACCGCGTCCCCTTACTCACCAGGCATCCTTCATCTCTTAAACAGCAACATGTAAAGTTGCTTTTGGCTAGAACCTCAACCCAGTAGGATTCTCTTCTCGACGACCCTTCCCAGTTTTGGGGCACACTGATTCTACCCAGCACGGAGTAGGCCATACACCCCAATATCTGGATCCGTCCCCACCCTGACCCAACGCGCCCCCACTGCACCATACACCATTTCTGAGAAACGCAAAGTAATGACGCGGCTCTCCAGGAAGGAAAGACGCTCCAGGACTCCTGAAGGCCTTGTCCCTACAAGAGAAAGGTTATAGCAGAGACGAAGACGTCTGCTCAGGCAGAGAGTTTAGGCATAAGAGCGCAGAGGGGAGGGAGCCAGACCCGAGGAGGGAGTGCAGAAGAGAAGAAGTGAAGGAAAATCTCCCTGAACCGACAGGGGGGGACCGGGGTAGACGAACGGAGTGAATCACACATGATGGGAAAGGTGCATCACAAATTGGTTATAGGGGGGAGAAGCCAGACTACACAGACAGGAAAAGAAAAGCCAAGGGAAGA
This sequence comes from Chara braunii, assembly GCA_003427395.1. Taxonomy (NCBI): domain Eukaryota; kingdom Viridiplantae; phylum Streptophyta; class Charophyceae; order Charales; family Characeae; genus Chara; species Chara braunii. The sequence continues at coordinate 686,366 of BFEA01000049.1, forward strand.
CATGTCCAAAAAGGAAAAAAAGACTAGGGGATGGCCAAAATTAATCGGACAAGAGGCAGACCGTATCTCACAAATCCCATGGAAGAAGTTCAAATCAATCAGACCTGTTAAAATTCGGAGTCCCCAATGGCATATCGCATACATGGCACTACCGGTCAACCAATGGCTCCACAAGCGAAGACGAAGGAGTGATCCTAACAGTTCGGACCTATGTACAGTCTGCTCAGACAACGAGCCAGAATATATAGCTCACCGCCTAATTCGCTGCAAGGAAGCTACGGAATATTGGGCCAGGGCCTTGGATCTTTGGAACTCCCTTTTCACATCACCCCTCCCTGAACATCCCACCCAACTTCTTCTCTGGACTAACATTCCTACTGATTTCAACAACGCTGAGAAGTTATGGTATGGCATGATCAGAAAAGTGACGCTCTGGTTGATCCGGAAGGAGAGATGCAGCGGAACCATTGAGGGACTATCAACTCCGAGAGAAAAGGTTTGGGTGGAGACAAAGACCCTGATCCAGGCAGAGATCCTCTGCAGATGGCACAAGATGAGACTCTCCATGCCTGAAGATGAAGATCGACAGCGCAGTATCCTCTCCAGATTCGTCAAGGTCTGGCTGGTGGGGGGAAAATAGCAGAGATAAGAGACTGCAACCTACGATGGAAAAATTGTCACAACTTGGAGACCAGCAGGAGAAGTTCAATCCCTCACTCGATGGGGGACCCACAGGATCCACAGGCCACATAAGGAGTAACAACGACCTTCATTTTCATGTGGAAGCATTTTCTTTCCTTAGTTCTCCTAGCTGATTAAAGCCTATTTGGCAGTTTTCCATAAGGAAATCTGAGAGGGAGTTCAGGGAAAGGCAAGCTGACAGTCAATCCTCCTATAAGGAGCAATTAATGCTGGTCAGGGTTCCTTCGGCCAAACGGAAGGAAGCGTGAGCGTGTTCTATGATGTATCATTTTTTGACTTGCCGGGGGAATAGGAACCGGACTGATGCTCCCCAGAATGGATATGGAGCCAGGACCATAAGGGCCTGTTTGAAAAAAAAAAAAAAAAAGAAAAGCATGTAACACTACCATAAAGGGGAGGAGCGTGTGTGAGTCGTCCCTGCAATTCTTTGACTTGCCAGTCGAATAGGAACCGGACTAATGGTCCCCAGAATGGATAAGGAGCCGGAACCATAAGGTTCTGTTATAAAAAATAAAAATAAAACTTAAAAAAGTGAAAAAAAAAGTAACTTTCTCGGAGGACCTTGAATTTAGGCCGTTGAGAGTGACGGGATTCACGTACCTCATAGTCCCGTTCTACTCCCAAAGTCCCATTTTTCCCACTCTACTATACTCCCATCCGGTAGGCTGTATATCATACGCCGTAGTTTAGATTCAGGCCATACCAAAAGTCACCGGTACTTCTAGGTCTGTACAGTGCATAGATCTATGAGTCTAGAAGCTCGCCTGTCCGTCTATCAGTTGCAGCTAAGTCCATGAAACTCAGATCATTCAGGTTGTCGGAGGCTGATCGTGGTTGCAAGTCACAGGACTCAACATTAGAGTTCACAATTTGAAGCTGCAGCGGAGTACAATAGCCCAACAGCGACCAACGTTGACAACAATAGCTTGCGTGCTGAATACAGAAGTGCTGTTGCGCTCTTGTCCGTTACAGCAGCAGATGAGCAGCACGATGTTAGCCGTAGTCCCTGACGCCCAGCGCCATAGCTTAGCTTGTGTGTGTGTGTTTGTGTGTGTGTGTGTGTGTGTGTGTGTGTGTGTGTGTGTGTGTGTGTGTGTGTGTGAGAGAGAGAGAGAGAGAGAGAGAGA
>BFEA01000049.1:712176-723986 GCA_003427395.1 Chara braunii
TTCTAAGTCCACCATCTCTTCTCACCCTCTCGCCACCTGACTTCTCAGACTACGACAGAGAGAGAAAGAGTTGTGACTTGAGACTTGACGACATTGGATCCAGACTGGACATTGGGATTCAGACATTTCGACGAGGGACTATTTGGGCCTGTAMCRAGACTYSGTGTTGACGACATTCCCATCTTCCCCTCCTCTTTCGTCTAACCCCTCCTTCTTCGTCTGTGTATGGTTGGGGCTGGCGCAGTCTTCTCGTGTGAAGCGCCAGACCCCCTTAACACCAGATAACGATGATGATGATGTGTGTTCAGAGCTGCATTGCAATATTGATTGTTCGGATCATTCGTATCTAAGTCTTCCACTGTGTTATCTTGTACTTCGTATTGAGAGGTCGGTTCTTGTTCTGGTCTGCACGTTACAGTATGCAACAACCGTACTGTCCACCAGGAAAGTCATCTTTCAGTCCAACCGTCCTCAAATTCCGGATGTTATCAATGCTGGACCACACGAAGTGTGAGTACACAACCCCGGTCATGTGGCAAAAGAAGATTAGGTCCGCCCCCGAGATCGACCTCAAGGGCCGGAAGAAGGCCTGGAATGTCGGACGGCCATACCTGAGATGGATTACAACGCAGGCCCAATCTGGGTAGATCACGCAATTTGATATCTACTTGCACACCCAAATATCCTCTTTCCCAACGTTGCGTCGATCAAGGTAAGAATATTGACATTTATTCACTTTCTGCGGGTCTCTTGGAAACCAGCGATTAAGGCATGCCTCACGTTCCTGTTCATCCACGAGATCATGACTGACGTGATCATGGCTTTGGAGAAGGATCCGACGCTCACGTCGGAATCTGTAATCCATAGGTCAAAATGGAAGTACAACTCGCCGCTCACGTCGGAATCTGTAATCCATAGGTCAAAATGGAAGTACAACTCGCCGATTACGTTTGGTAGGGTGCTCCTGCCTACCGGAGTGACTAGCAACCCAAGGGCCAGAGCGCGGAACTCTCGAGCAGGGAAATGCATAGAAAAGACAGCGCAACAATGCCCCACTTATCGTCCCACCCAGACAAAGAGTCCTCCCTTTCGAGCCCAGATCTAGGCAGGAGGCACGGAGACGTCGGAGAGACATGGACCCTCCCAGGCATGTTCCGCACATGGACGAGCATGCGGCTCGGCAACACTCACAGGCCCAGGCAAGGGGTAACCCAGCACCAATGGAGCAAATGGGGGGGAGGGAAATACGCAATATGATACTTGGAAAGCGCTCCACCAGATCCAATTCACAGAGCTTGGATAACAGAAATTTGCGATCATCTTAAGCCGGCTCTGCCATCTCCATCGCCGAATCCGCAGGGCGTGCCAATGAGAAGGGATGTACATCTGGCAACAAGAGAAACAGGAGGGGCTGCATCAACTCACCATGATGAAAGCTCAAAACGCATGCGTGCCCAAGCTTACATTTTTTTCTGATTTTTTCTTTTTCTTTTTTCTTTTTCTTTTTTCGTCTTTTTTTCTTTTTTCTTTTTTCCCCTTTCTTCTATGTGTGTTTATTGCATCTTTTTCTGTTTTCACACCCCTCCTCATTCCTACGTATTTTCAAAACCCTCGCCCTCGGACCTTCCTTATCCCTAAAAATTCGCCGAAAGGGATTGAATGGATGCCTCCTCCGAGCTTGATTCACAGATCCCTCTTAGCATGCCCTGCCATCATTGTATCACCAACTGTTGATAAAGCCATTCACGCGTGGATGATGCCTTTGGTGAGGTGACATGCGCAAGACGAGCACTTCATAACAGAAGGAGAGGGAAACTTGATCTCCTTACCATCAGGGAGATTGGCATGGAGGAGGAAGAAACAAGAGAAGGACCAGTTCGTACACATCAGATATACAAGCAGACTCATGGAAGCCGTCCCGCTACAGAGGATGGTTTTGGAGGCGTTGGGACAGGTTGTCGGGGAGAAATCGGCAGACTGGCTGGACGATGTGGTCATTGGCTGGCGATATGACGACTCGCTTGGCGCCAAGCCTTGCAAACCCGAAAAAGTCTTCAGGAAGTTCGGACTGGATGAATGGGAGGTGGGATATCGGCCCGACTACTGCCGATGCGAAGAAGGCAGGCACGTGGACTTCCTCAATGCCGCAACCATCAAATTATTACCAAGGCAAGGCGGCTACTTGCACATCATCACCAACGACACCGGGATTACGAACAATGACCAGCTTCAGATGATGCTCGTCGCAGGACTCAATCACATACCAATGGGAGCCTTGGATGGGGATTTCACGTTCGGGGAGATAGAGGAAGCACTCGACAAAATACTGACCACCAGAAGATACGATGAGGAACTCACCGTGGAGGAGGAGAAGCGGGTCAAGAAGATTGTCTTGAGAAATCCAAAGGGCAGCCTAAGGGAGTATCACACAACGCACATGCACATAGTGGAGGAGTAGATCAACGGAGTGGCGGTCAGGAGCGAGATCGATTGGTTAACCGGTAGATTCCTCATGTGCTCTACATACAAGGCGCTGCATATGCCCACGTTCGTAGGTATCAATTTCATCAGAAGGCTAGCATTGGAACGACTCTCGAGACCTGATATTGCGGCGCTCCATGAGCAGCCGGTGCAAGCCTCGGCAAGACTCTCGCAAGAAGCTGCTGCCACCGCTCCTGGTGGACACTTGGCGGACAAGCCACTTCTGCCACATCTCATGGCAGTCTACAAGGCGCACAAGCAGTCCTTCAGATGGATAACCAACACAACTGGTACCGTTTTGTCCCCGGTTGCTGAGATGTGTGATTGTCTTTTGAAGCTCCTTGCGGAAGATGTAGAGGCGCTTTGCGCAAAGAAGAGTGAAGAGGTTTTTGCAGAGCATGAGGTCCGTCCGAAGTACTGGTGGCCGATCTCGTCCATCGGAGAGCTCGTAGCCAATCTCCCAGGGTATGTTTTCTCTGTGTACACGGGAGACATAACCAGGTGCTTAGGCTATACCGACAGACACAACGGAGGATGGACTTATCGAGGCCATCAAGTTCTTTGTGCGGTGCGGACATCGTCGAGGTCAGGATTGCCCCGGGTGGCTCGCTGCATCCTTACTGGGTGAGCGATGATCATGACAAGGACCGACAGAGGATATATTTCGACAAGCAAGGCATCATCAACGAGTGAGACTGACTTATCTCCAACGGAGTGGTACAAATGGGGAACAGGGTCTGGAGGCAGGTTCTTGGTATCCCGATGGGACTGGCTTGCTCGCCCATCCTCTGTGATGCGTATTTCTTTAGGTATGAGTTTGAGCTGATCTCGCAGTTGGTCGACAGACAGGACTGGCTGGCAGTCACTTGTTTCGAGGACACGTATAGATGTATCGACGATCTGTGTTCTCTGAACAACATGATCATAGCCGGGTTTCTAAAAGACGGGGTTCCTCGCCAGCACCCGAGCCGCAAGATTTACCCACACGAATACATCGAGGTAAGAGAAACAACCGAGGTGCTGGTGGAAGGACATGTTAAGGCGACTAACTTCCTCAACCTCTCACTTACAATCACATCCACGAAGGAAGGAACGCATGTGACCTCAAAGCACGACAAGAAGAAAGGACTGTCCTTCGCACCAGTCAAATTTATGAAATTTAAATCCATTCGGTCCATCGCATAATCACTACAGATTCTAACGGCCCAAACTGTGCTCATACTTCTCATCTGCTCCGATGAACAGGAGGCCGCAAGCGAGAGCAATGCTCTTGTACAAACAATGGTCGGGAATGGATCTAGCAGAAAGAAGTGCTAGAAGGTCGTTGGTAGGACGTTCGAAAACAGGCAGAAATACCAACCTGGCAGACTGGATGACAATATGGTTAGATCCATCCTGATTGCCCGATTCTGCATGTACTGACGTGTGCGCTGTGATGTCTGTGAGTGTGTTGTAGTGACGGGGGGGGGGAGGGTCGGATAGGCCCGATGCCCCCTAGCATCAGGCCTTCCGCCCGCACGTCAACCAGTGGGAAAGGGGAGGGACACACACACACACACATACACGCGCGCGCGCGCACATACAGAGGATCGAGGAGAGGGACAAAAAATAGGAAGGCGGAAGAAGAAGGGAAAGAGGCAGCAAATGGTAAGCTCTGCCAAAAGAATGAATAAGGAAATACAGGTGCATACGAGCAATGGATTAGTACAGGCCTTGGCTACCTCAACCTTGGCTACCACTCCCATTCACCCTGGACCTTGGTTACCACCCTCGCTTGCCCTCTGACTTCTTGCTTCCTTCGCAGCTTAACCCGTCCACCCCCTGCCCCTCTCTCAATGAATGGGTAGCAACAATGAACAGACTCCTGAGAGAAGCCTCCGAAGCCATTGAACGAACCCAAGAACAACAAGCCAACAAGACTAACAAACATAGACGCGACGTGTCAGTCAAAGTAGGGGACAAAGTCTGGCTCTCCGCCAAACGCTTTGAACCCGAACACGGCTTGTCCAAGAAACTCTCCAACAAATGGCTCGGTCCCTTCCCCATCAGTGAACAAACCTCCCCCGTCAACTACAAACTCCAACTTCCCCCTGACATGACTCGTGCCCACCCAGTCTTCCATGTCAAGTACCTAAAAGAATACCATGAATCCCCGCTCCAGTTCGCCGACCGCCCATATCCTAGACCTCCACCAATCATACTACCCACAGGCCCTGAATTCGTTGTCGAAACCATCATCGGCCGACGAACCACTCTGGTTTCTGATCATCCGGAACCAATCACTGAATACAAAGTCAAATGGACCGGATACCCCGACGAAGAATCTACATGGGAACCTCTCTCTGATCTTAAGAACGCCATGAAACTTGTCCGCGCCTATGATCGTGCTAATCCTATGTCAAAGAACCTCTCTATGGCATAAACCCCCACTAAACCCTCGCAACCCTGCTCTACACACACCCTTGAACCCAGCCACCCTCCCCTTGACCCTGATTCCTGATATCTGATCTGCCCTTACCTTCGCCTAGCCTTGTCCCATCCGTCCTCTCCACTACCTTGTCTCTCTTGTCCAATGCTTGTGGACCTGCATGACGTCGGCGATAAAGGATCTAATGGCAAACGCACGAGGGCAGTGGCCTGCTGCCTCACTGTTCATGGAGATTATGCAGCTGGTTTGGCCACCATGCTGTTTCATCGGCCGGCATCCCGACTCGCAGACTTACTGGAGCAGCAACTTGCGACATGGATACTTGCATCAGTCTGCGACTTACCTGCTTCCAGATCAGACCTCATTGCAGTTCACGTACCAGACGCTCCCTAGCACTTGGACTTCGGACATGTGGACTACTGCTACGCTTCTTGGACTTATACCCGTTGCAGCCACTGAAGACCGCTTCCACCACCTACTCCAAAACCTGATCAAGACCGCTGCAGACCTCCTTTCAAGACACTCGGACACTTTGTTCCCACATGAGATGTTGCTTCTTCGGACACAACCAGCCCTTGCATCCTGAACAAACATTTTCATTTTATTTTATTTTTTGACAACCCTGTAGAACATCATTAGCAGATCCCTGTTCCCCTAACCATTGTTCCCCGTACCCACTAGAACATCAATAGGCATTCCCTGTTCCCCCTGACCATTGTTTCCCTTACCCACTAGAACATCAATAGACATTCCCTGTTGCCCTGACCATTGTTTCCCTTACCCACTAGAACATCAATAGAAATACCCTGTTTTCCTGAACACCGTTTCCCTTACCCAGTAGAACATCAATATAAGTTCCCTGTTCCCTGAACGTTGTTCCCCCTTAACCTATAGCAAACCATGCAGTCCCCTTAGTTCATCAGTCGGACTACCCTGCTCCCTGCCGTCCCTTCAGTTCATTTGTAGGACTACCCTGTTCCCTGCAACCCCCCCTAGTTCATCAGTAGGACAACCCTGTTCACTGGTACCAAACCATGTTCCCTCTTACTCCCGCAGCCCATGCCACCCACATTATACCCCTCTTCCCTTTCGACTTGTTAACCAGTGATCGGCCCCGTCCCGTCCTTCACAGATTTCAGCATTGCTTCATGATTTTTGGCAGCCGGGACGTTGCCTTCTAGAGGGAGGGGATAGTGTTACGGACTCCGCCAGGGCTTGATCCCTGGTCTATCTTTTTGCTGTTTCGGCTGCATCCCGTTTTCAGCCTGGCACCCTTTTTCCAAACCCCTCCTTCGGTACCGTAGGATTTTGGACAACTGGCGCCATGCTCCAATTCGGGCGCCATTTTCAAATACCACATTTTTCAGTTCTGCCCTCGGGGCCTTTGCAGAAATGCCCCTGGTACCGTACGTGTCACCGGTACTTATACCGGCTCCCCGTACGGTACGGGGACGAGTCTCATACCAGTTTTCTGCTGCTGTACTTGTGCTTTGGTGTGACTTGCTTCGACATTGTGTTCGGAAATCCAAGACTTCGACTTTGCGACTTTGCCACTTCGTGTCTGCGTCCGTCGAGTCGTGTCGAGTCTGCGTCGAGTTGAGTGTGTGTGTGTGCTCTCACTCTCTCCCTCTCTCTCCCAGCCTCGTTGCCTCAGCCCCGTCACATCCAGGCAACCCTGCTGATGTAGCAGGGTCCTGAGGACTGGGCCAGGCACAAACAGATGAATGCCTGGTCCAGTCCCAGATGCAGACAAATCTGAACCTGGCCTACAATGGCCGAAACTGAAATCCACTGGTCTGAACAGGCATCTGCCTGTTCGGACAAAAGAAAAGTCCAAACCGACACATCTGAAACAGACAAAATTAGTCCAGACAAAACCCAGCAAAAATAATAAATGCTGAATAAAGGAGAGCACTCGCGGAACCAAATGTGAGCCTGGCCTGGAAACATGGCCGTGGGCATCCAGGTCGCTCACCAAAAATGGGTGCGTGCCCTGGGGGCCTGGAACAACCGCCGGGCCCCAAAACAGGGCCCGTGTAGCGGCCTCAGCATGCTACATTGTCTGCGTGGAGGGTGTCACCCTCCACTCTTTTTTTTTTATTTTAAACAGGTCCTTATGGCCCTGGCTCCGTTCCATTCTGGGGAGCAGCAGTCCGGTTCCTATTCCACCAGCAAGTCAGGAGAAAGTATTACATCTTTTAAACACACTCAACGCTTCCTTCCGTCTGGCCGAAGGAACCCTGACTAGCATTGATTGCTCCAGCAACCTGGAGGATTGACTGTCAGCTTGCCTTACTTCCGCCTTCGCTCTCAGCTCCAATGTACGGACCTGCCATAAGGACAAAAAAAGCGGAAGAAATGCAGGAGGTGAAAGGAGGCCTATTCTTCAGATTTTTCAACTCCTCCCCTTTCCTCAACCCGCTCTCTTGTACCACTACTGTTTTCGTGATTTATCTCTTTCCTTAACCCCTAAACCCTAATGCGTCTTTATCTTTAACCGCATGTCTATTGACACAAGCTATGATTCCTCTCTGGGGCCACTACACCGCGTGTATGTCTACCCTACWGCTCTGTGATCTCGYTGATTYCRGCGAAGCGAGATCTGTTGCTGYGTCTCTCTGTGAACAATCTTCTYGTCTCTTCCATACYAGTCTWGGAGGATCTYCTTCCACGGTGCCGAGTTTACCCGTTCCAAGCCTGTTTTTGATAAATTTCTCTATGATTGCCTGCTTTCTTGGTGGGTCTTCTTTGATATTCTTGACTGCCCGGTTCCAATCCGCTTGATATTCCTGCCGTAAAAGTTGTAAAACATGCTCCCAGGCCTCGAGGCCATATTGTTGTGCCAGGAACTCTGGCATCTCGCTTTCCTTCTGCAGCAACTCAAACCTGTTGCTGTTTTGGGGCCCCAGTTGTTGTTTGGCTGTTCCTGCTCCTGCCTGTGGCACCTTATGATTGTAGAGATGGTGAGCTAGTTGGAGTTTGAATTCCAGCTCGAGGACTCGCTCCAAGTCTTTGACTGCCTGCCGAAGCCACTCCTGGTTCTTCTGCCCTTCTACTCCGACCTCGTCCTCTACCTCTGATAGGTCTCGGTCCTCTTCTCCTGTTCAGCTGGACCCCTCGGCTCCATCGTCCTTTTTCCTATTTCAGCCCTCTCCTTCTGTGGCTTCTTTCTTCTCTATGTCCATGGCTTCGTCCGTTTGTGCAGTCTGTTTGTCTGTGTTGGAGACTCTCCGTCTGTGCTTGGTTTTGTCTCTCTGTCTGAGCTCGTAGAAGTTAGAACGCCTTTTCCGTCAGTTCGCCTATCTTTGCTAGCTCCTCCATTGTCTGCAATTTCTGTTCGTCTTCGTCGACGCTCTCCTTCTGTATTATCGGTTTGGCCAAATGGCCAATTCTTTTTCCCTCCATCTTTTTGGCTCCTGTCTGCCTCAATCTGTTGTCATAGGGCGGGTAGACATCGGGTTTGACCGTGGGTTCTTCTGTGAGTGCCCAAACCCATTGTGGCGTTTCCAGGTTATCGTCCAACCGCGGTATTCTGGCCAGTTGATGTACCAGATACCTGATTTTGCTTCACATTCAACAATCTGCATTGTGTTGGCCGCCTGCCTCCTCCCTGCTAACTTGTTGGCAGGGCAATTGGGGTCATTTCCCAAGTGTCCTTGCCCCCTACAGCGAAAGTATGCCGGGTTAGTCTTTGTGGACACGAAGACTGTCTCTCGCTGACCATTCTTCCTAAAAAGCCACACATCCTGGAAGAGTTACATCGTTGACTCAACATGAGTCATATTTTCTCTACTGTAGGTGTGCAGATGCAAACATTCTGACTTTCAAGCAGAGGCCTACTGATGAATTGATTACTTGCCACAGAGCACATCTTGGCTCCCTGATGTCAGGCACCCAACACATGAGTCAATGTCGAATGCAGACTCTTGGGGGGAAAGTGAAAAAGGTGTGAAAGGGGGCATTATAAGGAACTAGATGAAGCTTACATGTATTCTGCATCAGCTTCGGTGTCGTCCTCATGCATACCAACCAGAACACATAAGCCTGGCCCAATCTCAGAGACATCCCGGCCTTCCACCTGAACAAAACAAAGTGAGTTAACCGGACCAACAAAATGTCAAAAGATGTGGAGGTAGCTAACCGAAAGAACTGCCTAATGAAGAACTTTCCGTAAGAGTCTGTCTTCCAGAACAGCTAATGCCTCTTGAGGTGGTTTCACAGTATCATGCACTTCCACAGCTTCAGCCCTTCAAGGACGAAACAGCTGACAATTTTCAGAACAATCCGCAGAGGGATATATTTCTTGTGAGTGCTTTGTCAGAACACTACACAATTATCCAGAAGAACGTAAGCCAGAAGTCGCTTCGCGATATACTTCATGTACGCACCTTGTCAGAACACTCCACAGACGGACTGGGATAGAATTCTCACGAAATCTTCTTTTGTGAAGCATGTATACTGAAATATATCCTGAAGAACTTTGGACAAACTTAAGTAATGCCGGTTGAAGAAGAAACAAGGGCAAATATGGAAAAGACTATTGAAAAGTACAAGGACCAGAACTGCTTCTCTGGCACTGATATTGGACAACGGCGATTTCACTCTGAAACAGGTCAAGAGTACACAGAAAAGTCTGAATTACAAAGGGCAGGTACCTAAGACCTGGGCTGTAATAAACCCCCCAATTGTAATAAGCTTCAACAATAGGAACATGCAAATAGTCTCAATCAAACTTGCAACCTCCCCGTGCGCCGTACCAGCGGCAGTTTCCTTTTTTTTGTTTTTTTTTTGCTGTTTTTAAAGATACAGAAGAGTGCAACACCTAAGGAACTGATCTTTTTCAAGTTCAGTTGTGCACATTTTTCTTTCCGTCCAATTGAGCATGAGAAATAGCCTCAAAAAGGTGTCTGGGACATCAGTCTTGACCTTTAGGTAGCGGCATTACCCTCCCGCTAGTTCGCTTACAATGTGTTTGTCGGGGACTCAGAATGAGTTACTGGCTCGAAGGACCTCACTCTTGAGAAGGGGGTAGTGTAATGACCTGCCAAAAACGGACTGCGACACACAGCTGATTTCTGAGTTTGGCTCATGGAATGTATGCCTTAGTAGCCTTACTGAGTTTCCCGCTTGTTGCTGAGTTTTCTAAGTCTGTGTGGGTGCATGTTTGCTGGTCTGCATGCCTGCCTGAGTGCCTGTCGGCTTGAGTGTGTGTGTGACCCGCAAGGGCACTTGGTTGTTCGGAAAGGCCCGAAGGGCCGGTACTTACCTGTGGCCGTGGCATTGAGGGTTGCAGCGGGGAAAACACTCAAGTGGCGGGGAAAGAGGCCCGCGACGCTTAGAAGAGCGGAAAACACTCAACCAGCTGGTGGGCCGGTACCACACCAACTACAGGTGGATGTGCCGGTACTCGAGGCCGCACACAAGAAGACAAACGTCGGCATTTTTAGAGGCCCAGTAGTTGTAGGCTAGGTCTAGGCGGGTACCAGTCCAACTGGTCTGAGTCTAGGGCCTGTACAGGCAATATCAGAATCTGCAATGATGTTTCCCTCCGAAAGGGAGGAGGCACCGGTTGTTTGGAGGCTGCGCAGCCTAGGAAGTCACTCGCCAAGAGGCAAGCAGGCCGTTATATCTCCACGAGGAGCAAGGTGCTCCTCATTGTCGGTGTGCAAGTTTGGCGACACACTGGTTGGAGCGCTGGCTGGAGCAGCGCTAGCTTGGAGCAGCGCATCTGGGGAAGGAGCAAGGACACGGGGGCTAGGAAGGAGGAGCGCCAGAGGTACTTACCTGGCCATGGTGGTTGCCATCTTCATCACCTTGGTGGGCGCTGCAGCAGGAAGGCCCCAGTTGGGGTAGAGCTACACCAAGAAGCTTCGAGACAGAGTCAGGCATGGCGGCCTGAGCTAGAGCAGTCATAGCTGCTTTGCACAGCAGGGCGATGCCCTGGTAGTCTGCCATAGCCTCGGCCTCGGAAGGACGAGGAAGAAGGGTGGCCATGGCTATGGTGGACCTCATGTGATACCTGCAGTACAAGAGGGATCCAGACATTGATTCTGGTTCAGCCATTCAACATTATTATTATTATTTCTTGATTGAATAAGAGGGGAGGAGATAAGGAGGAGGAGAGTGGGTGGCGAAGAAGAAGAGCATTATCATTGGTCTATGCTGGTGTGCATCATCATTTTCTTCTTCTTGTTTCCCTCTCTCTCCTCTCAAGTTCCTTCATTTCTTTTTGCATTTGGACGGCATTGTACTTTATGATGAATGTGTACTTCGAAATTGGCCAGGATCATAACGTCTTGCTCTATGCTACTTCCCGTAACCTCCTTTCCCGCCTTCATCTACATGTAGGAAGGCCCTCCTGATCCCCGAAATAATCGTAGAAGTCGGACGGCGGCTTGGAAGGAGGCTCTGAACTCCTCACACTGCTATCTGATTAGCTACACAGTACTCTACGGGGATCGACATGGCCCTCCCGCACGTCTTCCCCTTTCTCCTCTCTTACCTCTTCTACCACTTCTCATCATTCTTTTCCCCTCCTTCCCGCAACTGGCGGCGTATGGTTCCATGTTCTAGCGGAAGATTCATTCCAGTTTTGCACATGTGGTGAGTAGTGGAGTGAAGCCCTGAGAATCACATGCAGCAACCAACAGGGCCTAGCTGAGTTAGTAACCCATAAATGCTGAAACACAATTCGAATCCAGACCATATATTGTTCGCCCGCCCATGCAGTTCTCAATAGTTGACGGCCATCTCTCTTCCGTGATGATCCCCTTGCTAATTTTCTGCAGGGGCCCTCCGACTTATGTGAAAGGGGCCTGTAGCTTGCTCTCTCTCTCTCTCTCTCTCTCTCTCTCTCTCTCTCTCTCTCTCTCTCTCTCTCTCTCTCTCTCTCTCTCTCTCT
>BFEA01000049.1:767723-783559 GCA_003427395.1 Chara braunii
CTTCCCATCATCCAACCTTCGGCCTTTCTCCAATCTCTCTCTCTCTCTCTCTCTCTCTCTCTCTCTCTCTCTCTCTCTCTCTCTCTCTCTCTCTCTCTCTCTCATCGTTGTCTTCTTGCAGGTACGCACGGTGACGATCTCCTTCGCAGTGCAACAATGGCGGATTTCGTCTTCAGCGGTGGCGCACTTCAGCTACGGCGCCCTACCTGGCGCGTGTCTCCTACCTGCGGCAACGGCGATGGCGCATGGAATAGCGGTTACCAGCTCCAATACCAATGCAATCAGACTCGCTTTCTTTCACACTTCACATGCATGCAAACATGTGGCACATCAAACTGGTGACAAGCGCCCACTAAAAACTCAGAGATATGGCAACCAAGAACACAGTTCAGATACAAGCTCACTTCAGCTGGCTATGGCGCATCAGCGCCTTTACAACTCCCTCTGTTCGTCACTGTGCCCAACTCTACTGTTCACACACACTCAACTCAGGATCACCTTGGATATCCCACACACGACACACGCTCTTACACACACGCACACACTACTCCCATCTAACAGCTATGGCGCTATGGCTGCTACTACCTCTACCACTACGGCTAAACTCTCCTTCGGCCCACTTCGTCTTCAGGCATACTCCAGACCACCTCGCACAAGTCACTGTGGCAGCACTTCCTCATGGCTTACGCAGGAATGAATCAACAGCTGGTCGCTGCCTCTTGATTTATACTTTTGTAGCTCGTTGGTCTGGCTCTTTCCCATGCCCTGGGTGCACACAGTCCCACACGGTACTTGCTTGACTGGACCTGACTGACTGGGACTGATACCGCTGACTGCATGGGGACGCATTGCCAACTCACCGCAGTCGCACTGTCGACGTACTGCAGTTGGCCTCACCACTTGCCCACTTGCCTCTGTCTAAACGTGAGCAAGCTTCGAAAGGCCACTTCCGGACCTTATGGAAGTTCGTAGACTTGGCCTTTCGGTACCGTAGCAGCTACAACCTTGACCCTTCGGAGGAGCTACAGCTACGACTCCTAGGACCTGCTAAGACCTACAAACGACAGGTCTCCAGATCGAACCCCTACAACCCACGGACCTACGACAGCCTACCAACTACTGCGAATACACAGGTCACGGGTTCAACTCTCGGGGTCGGCACAGATACTGTACACAGGTAAAGTGAGAACTAGGGATCGAGCCCTGGGATCTGCATCCGCTACTGCTAACAGGGGAATACCGTTTCACGGGTCTTTGTTTGTGAAAAAAAAAAGGAAAAAAAAAACTGCATTTGCCGCATGGCGCACCGCAACGGTGCGCCACAAGTATGCATTGAAACGATATTGACCCGCGCATCAAGATATTGGTCGCCTTATTACTTCAAATTTTGTGAGCTACGCATTCAAGACCCACACGATATGAACACACACAGAACTTAACTAGCACTCGAAATGATACACACAGGTTTATCAAGGTCCGTGGCTATGGCCGTCATCGACAACGACGAACAGGTCTCTCTCTCTCTCTCGCGCGCGCGCGCGCGCTCGCACGCACACACGCGCGCCTATGCACGCACATACACATAGGTTGCACAATCACTCTCTCAATGTCCTCGCCCACTCCTCTCTCTCTCAGGTATCCTGCCTTTGGCTATAGTGCCTTGCGCCATCTACTTGCTGGCAATGCATTTGCGAGGATCAGGGTCCTCGGTAGGCTTATGGGGCCCTGCTTGCAGCATTACCCGCCCTAAGTGAAGGCGGAGGTGCCCGCCCTAAGTGAAGGCGGGCCTGGCTTTCTGCAAGAGGCCCTCGACTGTCAATTTCACATTTGGGGTCCAGGCAGTTGCGACGCGCCAGTTGGTTGAGAGAAACACGGGCCGAGCAACAAAGACATTCCAGGGCCCTCCGGGCCTTTCCAAAGAATGCAGGCCCTGGGCGTGATTCACAGCCTCATACAGAGACAGCTGGGCGCCCAACCGAACGAGGCCCAGCAGCCCAGTAGCTGCTGTACACAGGCAGCCTCCTGGGGCCTTCCGGAAGCTGCTGGGCCTAGGCCAGTGCAGCCAGGCTGCACAAGCAGGCCAACTCTTTCCATAAAGGAAAGAGCTCTGCCCTGGCTGCGTCATTCAAGCACTCGCATGTTGGCGGCAGCACTGTTGGAGCAAAGGCTCGCGGCTGCTGGCTGGCGCTGAGAGGCGAGGTGCAGCACGTGCGATCATGCAGGGAAGAAGGGCGTTGCTGAGGGCAGCGCCATAGCCAGCCTTCATAGCAGGCTGATCTTGGACTACAGTGAGGCGCAGGGGTGGTCTTCGGGTGAAACAGAGGACAGACGTGGGTGTAGTCAGGGGATAGGTGAAGGATGATGATGATGATGATGATGTGAGATCACATACCTTGTATTGGTGATGGTCTGCATGAGCGACATCTTCAAGTACTTCGGGCTGTCGCTGATGTCAACAGTTGCATTGTCATTTCGTAGTCTGTAGTAGCTGTGTATGAGTAGGCTGGGCGCTGAGCGCCAAGTGTGAGTGTGAAGGAACTGGACTCTTGTGTTGAGAGGAGAGAGTATGCTCTCCATGAACATTGGTTTTTAGTGCTACAAACCTCCATTGGTGTATTATTGGTGCAATGCCGCTCTTTGGACACGGTGTGACTATTTGGCTTTCAATGTGATGGTGTGGTCTGGAATTGTCATCTCACTATTGCTTATTTTCCTTGCAATTTGGTATCGGAGCTGGTTCATATTGCGCTTCATTGGTTCTTCGCAATAGCTATTGGTGCTTCGCATGAGGTGTGGGGCAGTGATAAGGCATTGGCGTTGAACATTGGGCGGCCCAGGGTAAAGTGGGCGCGCCAGGGAGCTATGTGGTGACATACAGGATGTATGCTAGATGATGAGAGCTCGCTGATGTGGCATATTAAGCCGAGGTGGAACCGCATTCTGCTGTTGGTTGTGCTGAGGCAAAGACCGGTCATCATAATTGCACATCAGGTTGCCGGTGAGAAATCTGTGGTTGGGGGCAGCATTTATGAGGTACGTTGCTCTCTTCCTTATCTACCCTCTTCGTTACTTCTTACCGTGAGGAAGTGAGTTCTATCTTGAGAGTCCTCTCGATGTGAGGTGTCGCGAGCGCTCAACCTTGAGAGTCGACATTCTTCCTGGGCAGCAAGCTGGTGGGAGACGGGCGAAGTCTCTGAAGGGCCCTGGACGAAGCACTCGGGTCACGGTCACCGTGCCAACCCGCTGGGACTAGTACACGCATGCCTTGGTTCTGCTGCTTGCGCAATAGAGGTCTTTTAGGGCATGCCAACCCTTTGGGACAGACGCTTTCCATACCGTCTTTAAACATTTCTGGCTGGGGACTCGGATTTGAATCTGGCTGTGATCGTCGTCCTGTCTGCGACGTTAAGATGGGGGCTCTCCTTAAATCCCTCCTGATCAGCCAGATCAACCGGGTGTAAGGCTCGTTGCATGCGAGGGTAAATAAAGTGCAGGGGCTAGCATGTTCAGCGTTGACTTGGGGCACAGGGGTGGGCCGGATTGCACACCTTCAGACACGCTGCTCAACCAGATGCTCAGGACGTTGACACAAAGTGACCACTCAAGAAGGATACAGGGGGAGGGGGGATTCCGGTAACTGTTCGCGGTGGCAATCAACAGACAATCGGCCATCAAGCATACATCTCCAGCAGGAGATGTTATTTCTATCTTTGAGTAGTTAGTTGTTACAGACTTTGCTGACAACTGACAGACAGCTACATACAGACTAGACTTTGCTGTAAGGCGATCTGTATTAGACTAATCTAAAAATAGATGTGATATATCATGTAGGACCTAACATTAGTTGTGACTATATCACCTAATTGTTTCTGTTCCAGCCGACCGATAATAGTTGTATATCACAGGCGGTTGTGTGTCACGCTAAGGTAGGATTCAATGTGAGTTCTAGTTTAGATCACACACACYGTAGCTCATGAGTGAAGACAKCAGTGAGGMGGAGCAAAGGCTAGTGCAACCCATTAGGACCACACGGAGAACCGCTCTTAGTCAACCTTTGACTTTCTTGGAGTTAGGTCCAGGAGAGGAGAGGAGGCTACGAAGGGAAGTTAGGGAGAGGGCAGCGGCGAGGAGGAATAAGGACGCAACAGCCAACTTAGCGCCTGCGATGGCTACCGTCTCTTCGACAACGCAATCCACCTCCCAGTCTTCTCCGTCAGGAGCTGGACAGGGTGGATCGGGTGCAGTTAGTCAATCTATTGGCTTGCAAGTCAGCCAATAGGTTCTACTCACATCTGAGGACAAAGAAATCCAATCAGCGGAAGAACTTCAGGATGAGTTACGGCAACAATTGGACGAAGCATGAGAGAGGAGAAGAAAAGCAATCATGAGGAAGGCCGGATTAGAGAGTAGGGTAGAGGCACTGAGCAGACTAGAGGACCTAGAGGAGGCGACATTAGAGCCTGCTGGACGCGTGCTGCGTAATGCTGTCCTATCTATAGCAGAAGTGCAGACAGCTCAACAGGAACTGTTGACTGATCTAGTGGCAGGCCAAAAACGAATTTTGGATGCACTACAGGCTCCTCGTCCAGTGATGAGGCAGCCACAGTTTGTTGTACTTCCCCCTGCAGGCGCGGGTCCTTCAACGATGCCGCGACCCATGGGACAACCCTTCTCTCCTATGTTTGGCATGCCCCCTCCTGGTGGTGTAGGAGTAGCTAGTGGTCCGGTTCAAAGAGTCTCAGCCGTACCATCTACAACAGTGGTCACTACAGTCCCACTGTCAAGCCAGACCCAGGTTAGTCTGCAACAACCTGTCTCAATAGCTATGCAGCCGCTGCAGCAAGCACCTGGGCCCATGCAGCCTATGCAGTGGATGCCCAAGATACCTTTGATGAGTCCCGAGCCCTTCTCTGGTGACAGGAAGAAGGAAGAGGACTTAGACACCTGGGTGAGGAATGTGCCTACTTATGTGAGGCACAAGCTCACAAGGCCAGAGCAAGAAGTTGTTGTGGCTGCCTCCTTTCTAGAGGGGCCGGCAGCTCGCTGGTTGAATGGCCTAGTGCATCAACAGGGCTACGGTCAGGATTTCGATGCCTGGGCTCAGGCCCAGACATTCGAACAGCTCGTACTGTCCGTCTACAACAGGTGGCATAACCCGCAAGAGGCTCAAAAGGTCACCGATGCTATCAACAACCTTTGTTCCCGCAGGTTCAAGGATGTTAGAGAGCTTACGGACACCGTAGAACGCCTTCTCGTGGTACTTGGTGTGCGTTTTGACCAGCAGGTTCTCTTGACGGATTACCTAAGGTGCCTACCTGCAAAGGTAAGGACCAAGCTGGTTGATGAAGCCTATGTCGAACAGCACACCTTCGCTACTTTTAGTAAGAAAGCTCTGGACATAGAGGCAAAGCTGGGATCTGCGCATAAGGCATCTCATGATGGTAGGAAGAGACTGCCCCAAGACTGGAAGAAGAAGGGGTAGACACTGTTCGTTGACCACGATTGTCAAACAACTGAGATTGACGATTTCCCAGACCTTGGGGAGTTGACAGAGCAGGATGGGGCTAGTGAGACTTCAGATGGTGGAGTCGTGGCGCCCATCAAAGAAAAGGCTACGGGGACCGGGAAGAAGAAGGTAGTATGATCTACGGGTCAGGGCGACCAAGGGACACCCGCATGGGTGAAGATTGGTTTAGATTACGAGGTGTGGAGGGACCGAGTTGCCAGGGGCACATGCATGAATTATGGCAACTATGGCCACACGTCCAGGACTTGCCGCGGCAAAAAGGTCACAACGAAGGTAGCGTCACCGACAGTGGTGGGTTTATCTTCGAATCCTGGGAGTGCTTCTGCGAGCAGCTCACAGGGAAATACCTCGGGCCAGTAGGAGTGTTAGCCGCTCTTACTCGTGCTGAAGTGGTAACGTTGCCTTCCCCACTTCAGGCGTTGGCCAAGGCTAGAGACCCACACATCGCCCCGCAGACACATTCAGACCCACCGACGCTCTGTTCGAGAGATGTGTCTGAGGCCCTAGAAGATATAGAGATTGAGTGGTCAGGGAAGGACCCGAGGGACTCTTGGGCGATGATCAGTAGAGGTCCAAAGGGTGAACATTTTGTGGTAGAAGTAGATATAGGTGGCCGCAAGGTTGGCGCCTTCGCAAGCATAGGCTCTACACGAAATTTCATCAGTCGTGCTTGTGTGGATAGACTGCGCTTAGGGGACCAAGTGCAGCGGCTTAGCAGAACTGTAGCTTCTACACTAGCCAACAAGCACCAAATGGTTGTCAAAGACTATGTCAAGGACGTAGCCTGCACCTTCTCTTATGGAGGAGGGGAAGTGATCCACAAGATCTCCTTCCTGGTGAGCGACGAACTGCCATTTGCTATGCTACTAGGCATGTACTACCTCGAAGTCTCGCAACCTCAGTTTGACTGGGATAGAAAGGTGTTGATCCACAAATTACCCAATAGTAGAACGGTTAGATTGCAGAAGTATAAAGCTAGCAGTCTAATAGAAAACTACGGGTGTATGTGTGCTTCATCCTTCTATAACTACTATAAGCAGAATCGAGAGGAGGGCATGTATCTAGTCTTTGTCTCTGAAAAAGGGGAGGCCGTTAAAACACCCCCAGAGATAGAAAGAGTCGTCGCACAATACTCAAACCTTTTTTAGGAGCCTACAGGTGTGGTGGAAAGGGAGGTTGTTCATGCGATAGAGATTGTCCCAGGTAGCAAGGTGCCTAAAGGACGAATCTATATGATGTCTCCCGCGGAGTTAGATGAGCGTCGCCGCCAGCTCAAGGAGCTCACAGAGAAGGGATGGATATGGCCTAGTACCTCCCCTTACGGTGCGCCAATCTTATTTGTCCCAAAGAAGGGAGGTCCATTAGGGATGTGCATTGACTATAGGGGCCTCAATGCCATCACCATTAAGAACGCGGAGCCCGTACCCCGCATTGACGACCTCTTGGATAGAGTGCAGGGATGCCGGTACTTCACAAAGATAGATTTGAAGTCCGGATACCATCAAATTGCCGTTAGACCTGAGGACCAACACAAAACCGCATTTTAGACCAAGTATCGTCTGTACGAGTTTGTGGTGATGCCTTTTGGCCTATGCAATGCGCCGAGTATGTTCCAGCACACGATGAACAGGATTTTTCATGACTACTTGAACAAGTTTATCGTCGTGCACCTCGACGATATTCTCATCTTTAGTAGGACTGTAGAGGAGCACGCTGAGCACTTGAAAACAGTGCTAGGTCTCCTAAGACAGCACCAGTACAAGGTGAACTTGGATAAATGCGAGTTTGGTCGCACCACGATCCTGTACTTGGGTCATGAAATTTCAGCAGATGGATTGAGGCCGGAAGATGCGAAGGTGGCCAGCACACGTGACTGGCCCAGACCTCAGACTGTTACTGAGGTCAGATTGTTTTTGGGGATGACGGGCTATTATCGTCCGTTTGTAAAGAACTATAGTACTATAGCTTCCCCATTAACAGATCTAACTCGACTTGACACCCCTTGGGAGTGGACTGAAGACTGTGAAGCAAGCTTCAAGAAATTGAAGTGTGCTCTGACACACTACGAAGTTCTCAAACTTCCGGATCCTGACAAGCCATTCATTGTGACCACAAACGCTAGCCAATATGGCATAGGCGCGGTCCTTGCGCAACAAGAAGGGCCCAAGTTGAGACCGATCGAGTATATGAGCAAGAAGATGCCATCTCAAAAGTTAGCTAAGTCCGCTTATGAGAGAGAGCTCTACGCCCTGTACAAAGCGCTAGTTCATTGGAGACATTACCTCCTAGGAAGGTTCTTCTATGTGAGGTCTGACCATGAGACTTTGCGCTGGATTAAGACACAGCCCGTGTTGTCAGATGCACTCAAGAGATGGATTCAAGTGATAGACATGTATGACTATCAACTTGATCCTATCAAGGGTACTTACAACAAAGTGGTTGATGCACTATCAAGAAGGGCAGATTATTTGGGCGCGCTAGTTACCGAGTTCGACATATCTGACGACCTCACTCGATCGCTGGTGGAAGCCTATCAGGGAGATCCAGTTATGTCAGAGATCATCCATAGATTCCAAGCAAAGGACAAAAGGACTTTGGACGAATTCACGATGGTAGATGGCTTGCTGTTTCTCGAGAAGGCAGGAAATAAAAGATTATGTGTTGCTAATAGTGAGTCTTTACGTAGTTTATTTTTAGGAGAATGTCATGATGCAACTGGTCATTTTGGCTATAGAAAGACATCAGCGAACTTAATGCATAGATTTTGGTGGCCTTCTATGTTGGAAGATGCAAAACGTTATGTKGAAACCTRCCAGGTTTGTCAAARGGACAAACCAAGGACTCAGGCTCCGCTTGGGTTGATCAAACCCTTGCCGATCCCTGAAGGACCAGGCCAGAGTGTGTCCATGGATTTCATGGATACCCTTGTGACCAGCAGGTCAGGAAAGAGACACATCTTTGTCATAGTGGACCGTTTTACCAAGTACGCCAGACTGATCGCCATGCCGGAAACAACCAAAACTGACTACGTCATCAAACTGTTTATGGATAATTGGGTACGTGATTTTGGGTTGCCTACGTCCATCGTTAGTGATAGGGATGTGAGATTCACGAGTGAACTGCGGCAGTCAACCGCTGAACAGATGGGCACCAAACTCCAAATGACCTCAGGGAATCACCCTGAGTCAAATAACCAGGCAGAACAGATGAACCGGGTAGTACAGCACCTGCTTCGGCAATACATTAAGCCAAGTCAGGATGACTGCGACGAGAAGTTACCGCTCGTCGCCAGCTTGTACAACAATGCTGTGCACAGTACTACCGGTATGACTCCCAACCAGTTACACCTTGGTTGGAAGCCCAGAACTGCACTTGACTTTCTGCTACCAGAAAGACAATCCACGGCAGCACCTGGCAGCATAGATTTTGCTGTCCAATATGAACAGATGCTGCAGCAGGCTGTTGAACATATTAAGAAGTCTCAGGATGCTATGATCGCATCTGAGAATAAGCATAGACGGCCCTCCAACTTTCAGGTAGGTGATAGAGTCTGGGTAAAGTCATATGAACTAGGTCAGGAGATGGGGATATCTAGAAAAGTGATGCCGCAGTATTTTGGGCCCTGGGAGATCTTGGACATTGTAGGGGATCAACCGGATGGGCCTTCATACGTGATCCGTATTCCTGCACACCTATGCACCTGCCCAGTGTTTCATGCCTCCAAGCTGGCACCTTTTGCTGCCACTGATCAGTTTCCTTCCAGAAGATCAATGCTGCCCCCAACCATGGATGGTGAAGTGGACATTGACCAGATCATCGAGCATCGAGTGATGCCTGTTCCTCGACCATCAGGCAGAGGGCGACCTCCTAAACCGAGAATGCAGTATCGTGTGAGCTTCAGACATCATCTGGATCCTAAAGAAGACCGGTGGTTCACACGAGAAGAACTCGTGAGAACAGCACCTCAAGTGATTGCAGGCTATGAAAGAGCACTCAAGGGGAAAATGCCTGCAGAATAAGAGACTTCTCAGAGGACTCACGAAGTAAAGGAGGAGGGAATGCGAGGATCAGGGTCCTCGGTAGGCTTATGGGGCCCTGCTTGCACCATTACCCGCCCTAAGTGAAGGCGGAGGTGCCCGCCCTAAGTGAAGGCGGGCCTGGCTTTTTGCAAGAGGCCCTCGACTGTCAATTTCATATTTGGGGTCCAGGCAGTTGYGACRCGCSAGTTGGTTRARAGAAACACAGGCCGAGCAACAAAGAMATTTCCACGGCCYWCCGGGCCTTTCCAAAGAATGCAGGCCCTGGGCGTGATTCGCAGCCTCATACAGAGACAGTTGGACGCCCAACCGAACGAGGCCCAGCAGCCCAGTATTTGCTGTCCACAGGCAGCCTCCTTGGGCCTTCCGGAAGCTGCTGGGCCCAGGCCAGTGCAGCCAGGCTGCGCAAGCAGGCCAACTCTTTCCATAAAGGAAAGAGCTCTGCCCTGGCTGCGGCATTCAAACACTCGCATGCTGGCGGCAGCGCTGCTGGAGCAAAGGCTCGCGGCTGCTGGCAGGCGCTGAGAGGCGAGGTGCAGCACGTGCGGTCGTGTAGGGAAGAAGGGCACTGCCGAGGGCAGCGCCATAGCCAGCCTTCATAGCAGGCTGGGCTTGGACTACAGTGAGGCGCACTGGTGGTCTTCGGGTGAAACAAAGGACATACGTGGGTGTAGTCAGGGGATAGGTGAAGGATGATGATGATGATAATGATGATGTGAGGGCACATACCTTGTATTGGTGAGGAGGTGCAGCACGTGCGGTCGTGTAGGGAATAGCCAACCTTCATAGCAGGCTGGGCTTGGACTATAGTGAGGCGCAGGGGTGGTCTTCGGGTGAAACAGAGGACAGACGTGGGTGTAGTAAGGGGATAGGTGAAGGATGATGATGATGATGATGATGATGATGATGATGATGATGATGATGTGAGGGCACATACCTTGTATTGGTGATGGTCTGCATGGGCGACATCTTCAAGTACTTCGGGCTGCCGCTGATGTCAACAGTTGCATTGTCATTTCGTAGTCTGTAGTAGCTGTGTATGAGTAGGTTGGACGCTGAGCGCCTAGTGTGAGTGTGAAGGAACTGGACTCTTGTGTTGAGAGGAGAGAGTATGCTCTCCATGAACATTGGTTTTCAGTGCTACGAACCTCCATTGGTGTATTATTGGTGCAATGTTGCTCTCTGGACACGGTGTGACTATTTGCCTTTCAATGTGATGGTGTGGTCTGGAATTGTCATCTCGCTATTGCTTATTTTCCTTGCACATTGTTCATCCATCCAGGATACTAGCGCTGAATAACGTTGCAGTGTTTCCTCATAAGCTGAATTGAAGAAAGAGGCAGCCCCTAACTTTAAGGAGTTTGAAGCTAATGGTTGGATCGAACCCGCTATCGGACCATGGTCGTTTCTAGTAGTGATTGTGCCGAAAAAAACAGGAGGAATTCGCATCAGCATCGATTACCGAAAGCTAAACGATATCACGATCAAGGATGTGTAGCTGCCTTTTGTCCTGAGTGGGGTGCCTCCCACATGGCTTGTTGCCATGCCTTCCAGGCCTGCCGCGGATGACAAAGATTTGGATTGCCATGGGCCTTCCCTGAGATTGAGCTGCGACCCGACCCCGGGACTAGACACGTGGTGACTTCCTACTGACTGACTGCTAGGGACATCTACCTTTCCTAGGCCTTATGCAAGGAAAATAAGCAACAGCGAGATGACAATTCCAGATCACACCATCACATTGAAAGCCAAGTAGTCACACCGTGTCCAGAGAGCAGCATTGCACCAATAATACACCAATGGAGGTTCGTAGCACTGAAAACCAATGTTCATGGAGAGCATACTCTCTCCTCTCAACACAAGAGTCCAGTTCCTTCACACTCACACTTGGTGCTCAGCGCCCAGCCTACTCCAACATAGCTACTACAGACTACGAAATGACAATGCAACTGTTGACATCAGCGGCAACCCGAAGTACTTGAAGATGTCGCCCCATGCAGACCATCGCCAATACAAGGTAAGTGCCCTCACATCATCATCATCATCATCCTCATCCTCATCCTTCACCTATCCCCTGACTACACCTACGTCTGTCCTCTGTTTCACCCGAAGACCACCCCTGCGCCTCACTGTAGTCCAAGCCCACCAGCTATGGTGTCTGGGCTATGGTGCTGCCCTCAGCAGCGCCCTTCTTCCCTCCACGACCGCACGTGCTGCACCTCGCCTCTCAGCGCCAGCCAGCAGCCGCGAGCCTTTGCTCCAGCAGCGCCGCCACTAGCATGCAAGTGCCTGAATGAGGCTGCTTGGAGTGAGCTCTTTCCTTTATGGAAAGAGCTGGCCTACTCGCGCAGCCTGGCTGCGCCTGGGCCCGGAAGCTTCCGGAAGGCCCCAGGAGGCTGCCTGTGTACAGCAGCTACTGGGCTGTTGGGCCTCGTTCAGTTGGGCGCCCAACTGTCTCTGTATGAGGCTGCGAATCACGCCCAGGGCCTGCATTCTTTGGAAAGGCTCGGAGGGCCGTGGAAATGTCTTTGTTGCTCGACCTGTGTTTCTCTCAACCAACTGGCGCGTTGCAACTGCCTGGACCCCAAATATGAAATTGACATTCGATGGCCTCTTGCAAAAAGCCAGGCCCGCCTTCACTTAGGGCGGGCACCTCGCCTTCACTTAGGGCGGGTAATGCTGCAAACAGGGCCCCATAGGCCTGCCGAGGACCCAGATCCTCGCATTCCCTCTTCCTGTACTTCGTAGGTCCTCTGAGAAGTCTCTTATTCTGCAGGCATTTTCCCTTTGAGTGATCTTTCATAGCCTGCAATCACTTGAGGTGCTGTTCTCATGAGTTCTTCTCGTGTGAACCACCGGTCTTCTTTAGGATCCAGATGATGTCTGAAGCTCACAGGGTATTGCATTCTCAGTTTAGGAGGTCGCCCTCTGCCTGATGGTCGAGGAATAGGCATCACTCGATGCTCGACGATCTGGTCAACGTCCACTTCGCCATTCATGGTTGGGGGCAGCATTGATCTTCTGGAAGGGAATTGCTCAGTAGCAGTAAAGGGTGCTAACTTAGAGGCATGGAACACAGGGTAGGTACGCAAGTGAGGTGGGATGTGAATTAAATATGAAGGACCGTCTGGTTGATCTCCTATAATGTCTAAGATCTCCCAAGGCCCAAAGTACTGTGGCATTAACTTGCGGGATATGCCTAACTCCTGACCAAGTTCAGCAGACTTGATCCAGATTCTCTCACCTACCTGAAAGTTAGAAGGCCGTCTATGTCTATTCTCAGATGCAATCATTGCTTCTTGAGATTTCCTAATACGTTCAACGGCCTGCTGCAGCATCTGTTCATACTTAACAGCAAACTCTATGCTGCCAGGTGCTGCAGTGGGTTCCCTTTCCGGTAGCAGGAAATCAAGAGCAGTCTGGGGCTTCCAACCAAGATGCAGTTGGTTGGGAGTCATGCCGGTAGTACTATGCACAACGTTATTGTACAGGCTGGCGACGAGAGGTAGTTTCTCGTCCCCGTCATCCTGACTTGGCTTGATATAATGCCTAAGTAGGTGCTGTACTACTCGGTTCATTTGCTTGGCTTGACCATTTGACTCAGGATGATTTCCTGAAGTCATTTGGAGTTTTGTGCCTGGTTGCTCAGCAGTACACTGCCACAGTTCGCTCGTGAATCTGACATCCCTGTCACTTACAATAGATGTAGGTAGACCGAAGTCTCTTACCCAGTTGTCCATGAAAAGTTTGATGACGAAGTCAGTTTTAGCAGTTTCAAGCATAGCGATCAGTCTGGCGTACTTGGTAAATGAAAGGAATGAAATAAAGAGTAGCTTCTAAAACGATCCACTATGACAAAGACGTGTCTCTTTCCTGACCTGCTGGTCACAAGGGTATCCATGAAATCCATGGACACACTCTGGCCTGGTCCTTCAGGGATCGGCAAGGGTTTGATCAACCCAAGCGGAGCCTGAGTCCTTGGTTTGTCCCTTTGACAAACCTGGTAGGTTTCCACATAACGTTTTGCATCTTCCAACATAGAAGGCCACCAAAATCTATGCATTAAGTTCGCTGATGTCTTTCTATAGCCAAAATGACCAGTTGCATCATGACATTCTCCTAAAAATAAACTACGCAAAGACTCACTATTAGCAACACAGTCTTTTATTCCCTGCCTTCTCGAGAAACAGCAAGCCATCTACCATCGTAAATTCGTCCAAAGTCTTTTTGTCCTTTGCTTGGAATCTATGGATGATCTCTGACATAACTGGATCTCCCTGATAGGCTTCCACCAGCGATAGAGTGAGGTCGTCAGATATGCTGAACTCAGTGACTAGCGTGCCCAAATAATCTGCCCTTCTTGATAGCGCATCAGCCACTTTGTTGTACGTACCCTTGATAGGATCAAGTTGATAGTCATACATGTCTATCACTTGAATCCATCTCTTGAGTGCGTCTGACAACACAGGCTGTGTCTTAATCCAGCGCAAAGTCTCATGGTTAGACCTCACATAGAAGAATCTTCCTAGGAGGTAATGTCTCCAATGAACTAGCGCTCTGTACAGGGCGTAGAGCTCTCTCTCATAAGTGGACTTAGCTAACTTTTGAGAAGGCATCTTTTTACTCATGTACTCGACCGGTCTCAACTTTGGCCCCTCTTGTTGCGCAAGGACCGCGCCTATGCCATATTGGCTAACGTCTGTGGTCACAACAAACAGCTTGTCAGGATTAGGGAGTTTGAGAACTTCATAGTGTGTTAAAGCATACTTCAATTTCTTGAAGCTTGCCTCACACTCTTCAGTCCACTCCCAAGGGTTGTCAAGTCGAGTTAGATCCGTTAATGGGGAGGCTATCGTACTATAGTTTTTGACGAAAGGACGATAATAGCCTGTCATCCCCAAAAACGATATGACCTCAGTAACGGTTTGAGGTCTAGGCCAGTCACGTATGCTGGCCACCTTTGCATCTTCTGGCCTCAACCCATCTGCTGAAATTTCATGACCCAGACACAAAATCTTGGTGCAGCGTGCTCCTCTGCAGTCTTACAAAGAGAAGGATATCGTCGAGGTACACGACGATAAACTTGTCTAAGTAATCATGAAAGATCCGGTTCATTGTGTGCTGGAACGTCCCAGGTGCATTGCATAGGCCAAAGGGCATCACCACAAACTTGTACAGACCGTACCTGGTCTGAAAAGCGGTTTTGTGCTGGTCCTCAGGTCTAATGGCAATTTGATGGTATCCGGACGTTAAATGTATCTAAGTCAAGTACCGGCATCTCTGCACTCTATCCAATAGGTCGTCGATGCGGGGTAGGGGCTCTGCGTTCTTCACAGTGATGGCATTGAGACCCCTATAGTCAATGCACATCCTCAGGGTACCTCCCTTCTTAGGTACGAATAGCACTGGAGCGCCATAAGGGGAGGTACTAGGCCGTATCCATCCCTTCTCTGTGAGCTCCTTGAGCTGGCGGCAAAGCTAATCTAACTCCACGGGAGACATCCTATAGATTCGTCCTCTAGGCACCTTGCTACCTGGGACAACCTCTATCGCATGTACAACCTCCCTTTCCACCACGCCTGTGGGCTCCTCAAAAAGGTCTGAATATTGTGCGACGACTCTTTCTATCTCTGGGGGTGATTTAACGGCCTCCCCTTTCTCAGAGACAAAGACTAGATACATGCCCTCCTCTCGATTCTGCTTATAGTAATTATAGAAGGATGAAGTGCACATACACCCGTAGTTTTCTATTAGACTGCTAGCTTTATACTTCTGCAATCTAACAGTTCTACCATTGGGCAATTTGTGGATCAACACCTTTCTATCCCAGTCAAACTGAGGTTGCGAGACTTTGAGGTAGTACATGCCTAGTAGCATATCGAATGGCAGTTCGCTGCTCACTAGGAAGGAGATCTTGTGGATCACTTCCCCTCCTCCATAGGAGAAGGTGCAGGCTACCTCCTTGACATAGTCTTTGACAACCATTTGGTGCTTGTTGGCTAGAATAGAAGCTACAGTTCTGCTAAGCTGCTGCACTTGGTCCCCTAAGCGCAGTCTATCCACACAAGCACGACTGATGAAATTTCGTGTAGAGCCTATGTCTGCGAAGGCGCCAACCTTGCGGCCACCTACATCTACTTCTACCACGAAATGTTCACCCTTGTTGGCTAGAGTAGAAGCTACAGTTCTGCTAAGCCGCTGCACTTGGTCCCCTAAGCACAGTCTATCCACACAAGCACGACTGATGAAATTTCGTGTAGAGCCTATGTCTG
>BFEA01000049.1:783679-801576 GCA_003427395.1 Chara braunii
TACATCTACTTCTACCACGAAATGTTCACCCTTTGGACCTCTACTGATCATCGCCCAAGAGTCCCTGGGGTCCTTCCCTGACCACTCAGTCTCTATATCTTCTAGGGCCTCAGACACATCTCTCGAACAGAGCGTCGGTGGGTCTGAATGTGTCTGCAGGGCGATGTGTGGGTCTCTAGCCTTGGCCAACGCCTGAAGTGGGGAAGGCAACGTTACCACTTCAGCACGAGTAAGAGCGGCTAACACTCCTACTGGCCCGAGGTATTTCCCTGTGAGCTGCTCGCAGAAGCACTCCCAGGATTCGAAGATAAACCCACCACTGTCGGTGACGCTACCTTCGTTGTGACCTTTTTGCCGCGGCAAGTCCTGGACGTGTGGCCATAGTTGCCATAATTCATGCATGTGCCCCTGGCAACTCGGTCCCTCCACACCTCGTAATCTAAACCAATCTTCACCCATGCGGGTGTCCCTTGGTCGCCCTGACCCGTAGACCGTACTACCTTCTTCTTCCCGGTCCCCGTAGCCTTTTCTTTGATGGGCGCCACGACTCCACCATCTGAAGTCTCACTAGCCCCATCCTACTTTGTCAACTCCCCAAGGTCTGGGAAATCGTCAATCTCAGTCGTTTGACCATCGTGGTCAATGAACATGAACTGACCCTTCTTCTTCCAGTCTTGGGGCAGTCTCTTCCTACCATCATGAGATGCCTTATGCGCAGATCCCGGCTTTGCCTCTATGTCCAGAGCTTTCTTACTAAAAGTAGCGAAGGCATGCAGTTTGACATAGGCATCATCAACCAGCTTGGTCCTTACCTCTGCAGGTAGGCACCTTAGGTAATCCGTCAAGAGAACCTGCTGGTCAAAGCGCACACCAGGTACCACGAGTAGACGCTCTACGGTATCCGTGAGCTCTCTAACATCCTTGAACCTACGGGCACAAAGATTGTTGATAGCATCATTGGCCTTTTGAGCCCCTTGCGGGTCATGCCACCTGTTGTAGACGGACCGTATGAACTATTCCAATGTCTGGGCCTGAGCCCATGCATCGAAATCCTGACCGTAGCCCTGTTGCTGCACTAGGTCATTCAACCAGCGGGCCGCTGACCCTTCTAGAAAGGAGGCAGCCACAACAACTTCTTGCTCTGGCCTTGTGAGCTTGTGCCTCACATAAGTAGGCACATTCCTCACCCAGGTGTCTAAGTCCTCTTCCTTCTTCCCGTCACCAGAGAAGGGCTTGGGACTCATCAAAGGTATCTTGGGCATCCACTGCGTAGGCTGCATGGGCCCAGGGGCTTGCTGCAGCGGCTGCATAGCCACTGAGACAGGCTGTTGCACACTAACTTGTGCCTGGCTTGACAGTGGGACTGTAGTAACCATTGTTGTAGATGGTACGACTGAGACTCTTTGAACCGGACCACTAGCTACTCCTACACCACCAGGAGGGGGCATGCCAAACATAGGAGAAAAGGGTTGTCCCGTGGGTCGCGACATTGTTGAAGGACCCGCGCCTGCAGGGGGAAGTACAACAAACTGTGGCTGCCTCATCACTGGACGAGGAGCCTGGAGTGCATCCAAAATTCGTTTTTGGCCTGCCACTAGATCAGTTAGCAGTTCCTGTTGAACTGTTTGCGCTTCAGCTTTAGATAGGACAGCATTACGCAGCACGCGTCCAGCAGGCTCTAATGTCGCCTCATCTAGGTCCTCTAGTCTGCCTAGTGCCTCTACCCTACTCTAGCCTTCCTCATGATTGCTTTTCTTCTCCTCCCTGATGCTTCCTCCAACTGCCGCCGTAACTCATCCTGAAGTTCTTCCGCTTTTTGGATTTCTATGTCCTCAGGTGTGAGTGGAACCTGTTGGCTGACTTGCAAGTCAATAGACTGACTAACTGCACCCGATCCACCCTGTCCAGCTCCTGGCGAAGAAGACTGGGAAGTGGACTGCGATGTCGAAGAGACGGTAGCCATCGCAGCCGCTAAGCTAGCTGTTGCGTCCTTATTCCTCCTCGCCACTGCCCTCTCCCTAGCTTCCCTTCGTAGCCTCCTCTCGTCTCCTGGACCTAACTCCAAGAAAGTCAAAGGTTGACTAAGAGCGGTTCTCCGTGTGGTCCTAATGGGTTGCACAAGCCTTTGCTCCTCCTCGCTGCTGTCTTCACTCATGAGCTACAGTGTGTGTGATCTAAAATAGAACTCACATTGAATCCTACCTTAGCGTGACACACAACCGCCTGTTATATACAACTATTATTGGTCGGCTGGAACAGAAACAATTAGGTGATATAGTCACAACTAATGTTAGGTCCTACAGGATATATCACATCTATTTTTAGATTAGTCTAATACAGATCGCCTTACAACAAAGAGTCTAGTCTGTCTGTAGTTGTCTGTCAGTTGTCAGCAAAGTCTGTAACAACTAACTAATCAAAGATAGAAATAACATCTCCTGCTGGAGAAGTATACTGGATGGCAGATTGATTATTGATTGCCACTGTGAATAGTCACCGGAATTCCCCCTTCCCCCTGTATCCTTCTTGAGTTGTCACTTTGTGTCTGGTTGAGCAGCGTGTCTGAAGGTGTGCAATCCGGCCCACCCCTGTGCCCCAAGTCAACGCCGAACCTGCCAGCCCCTGCACTTTATTTACCCTCGCATACAACGAGCCTTACACTCGATTGATATGGCTGATCAGGAGGGATTTAAGGAGAGCCCCCATCTCCTCAGGAATTATTTAACGTCGCAGACAGGACGACGATCACAGCCAGATTCAAATTCGAGTCCCCAGCCAGAAATGTTTAAAGACGGTCTGGAAAGCGTCTGTCCAAAAGGGCTGGCATGCCCTGCATGACCTCTATTGCGCAAGCAGCAGAACCAAGGACTTGCGGCAAAGCATGCGTGTACTAGTCCCAGCGGGTTGGCATGGTGACCGTGACCCGAGTGCTTCGTCCAGGGCCCTTCAGAAGCTTCGCCCGTCTCCCACCAGCTTGCTGCCCAGGAAGAATGTCGACTCTCAAGGTTGAGCACTCGCGACACCGCACATCGAGAGGACTCTCAAGACAGAGCTCACTTCATCACGGTAAGAAGTAACGAAGAGGGTAGATAAGGAAGAGAGCAACGTACCTCATAAATGCTGCCCCCAACCACAGATTTCTCACCGGCAACCTGATGTGCAATTATGATGACCGGTCTTTGCCTCAGCACAACCAACAGCAGAATGCGGTTTCACCCTCGGCGAGCTCTCATCATCCAGCATACACCCCGTATGTCACCACATAGCTCCCTGGCGCGCCCACTCTACCCTGGGCCGCCCAATGTTCAACGCCAATGCCTTGTCACTGCCTCACACCTCATGCGAAGCACCAATAGCTATTGCGAAGAACCAATGAAGCGCAATATGAACCAGCTCCGATACCAAATTGCAAGGAAAATAAGCAACAGCGAGATGACAATTCCAGATCACACCATCACATTGAAAGCCAAATAGTCACACCGTGTCCAGAGAGCAGCATTGCACCAATAATACACCAATGGAGGTTCGTAGCACTGAAAACCAATGTTCATGGAGAGCATACTCTCTCCTCTCAACACAAGAGTCCAGTTCCTTCACACTCACACTTGGCGCTCAGCGCCCAGCCTACTCCTACACAGCTACTACAGACTACGAAATGACAATGCAACTGTTGACATCAGCGGCAGCCCGAAGTACTTGAAGACATCGCCAATACAAGGTAAGTGCCCTCACATCATCATAATCATCATCCTTCACCTATCCCCTGACTACACCCACGTCTGTCCTCTGTTTCACCCGAAGACCACCCCTGCGCCTCACTGTAGTCCAAGATCAGCCTGCTATGAAGGCTGGCTATGGCGCTGTCCTCAGCAACGCCCTTCTTCCCTGCATGATCGCACGTGCTGCACCTCGCCTCTCAGCGCCAGCCAGCAGTCGCGAGCCTTTGCTCCAACAGTGCTGCCGCCAACATGCGAGTGCTTGAATGATGCAGCCAGGGCAGAGCTCTTTCCTTTATGGAAAGAGTTGGCCTGCTTGTGCAGCCTGGCTGCACTGGCCTGGGCCCAGCAGCTTCCGGAAGGCCCCAGGAGGCTGCCTGTGTACAGCAGCTACTGGGCTGCTGGGCCTCGTTCGGTTGGGCGCCCAACTGTCTCTGTATGAGGCTGTGAATCACGCCCAGGGCCTGCATTCTTTGGAAAGGCCCGGAGGGCTGTGGAAATGTCTTTGTTGCTCGGCCTGTGTTTCTCTCAACCAACTGGCGCGTCGCAACTGCCTGGACCCCAAATATGAAATTGACAGTCGAGGGCCTCTTGCAAAAAGCCAGGCCCGCTTTTACTTAGGGCGGGCACCTCCGCCTTCACTTAGGGCGGGTAATGCTGCAAACAGGGCCCCATAGGCCTGCCGAGGACCCAGATCCTCGCACTTATCCTACCAGATCTCTATTTTGTCTGCCACTGTATCTACCAGAAATATCTAAGCGCGGCCCTATATGATACAAACAAAAATGGGACACGGTACTGCGGTACCGGGGGTGGGCTGTTGAGGCTAGTGAATCCTTTCATTAACCCTTTTTCTTCTTTACCGCTACTTATCCCTTAAAGTGAAGATCTGGCTAATGTGACGGTAGGTCATTTGGGGAGGAACTCAACGAGTCTAAATTTTGAATGGTACTCATACATAGCTGTTGATAAACAGGTCGTGTGTGCAAGTCCTGAATGCTACTTACATGTAGCTGTTGATAAACAGTCCATGACTTCAAATCCTGATGACAGACACAGCACTGTCTGTCTGTCAACCCTTCTTCACCTCTTTCTACCCCTTTCTCCGTTTTTTGTGCTGCATGGCCTGGCATCCACTTGTTTCTGATGAAAAAGGGAAAACCATCCACATTGATACCACAGTGTTTTTATTCAGCAACGTTTCAGCTCTTTCTACAGGGATCTTACACTTCAGCTAACAGCGAGTTGCTGTTATGGTGGTCACCCAGAGCTTCTGGTACAGCAAACTTTTGTGTCTTTTCAAATAATAATTTATCTATTTCGAATGGCCAACCTCTGTTGCCTTCCGCAAGTGCAGACAGCAGAAGCCATCTTAAGTTCACACTGGGCATCCGATGATGGAGAGGGTAGCGATGAAGTAAACGATGGTCTTGGCCGATATTATGATGCCTGTTGATCTTCTTTGCCTGATAAGAGGGGTGTGAAAAGAATAGGGTAGATAGTTCTAGATAAGAGCCCTGCTATGTTTGGAAACTTGGAAGCATCCAGACATTCAGGTTATAAACGTTATATTCACAGTTCAGTTTTGGGGAAACCTTATAGCTCATGCTACATTAATTGCACGATTCTGAGCATTTTTTAGGGTAATTGTCAGCCACAGGCTGGATCCTGGGGCGTTAACTCCATCAAACCATAAGTCATTATCTTTTCATATTCTGCCAGAGCGGTAAGATTACGGAAGAGCCTCTTCCCTCTTCAGTATGGCTGAGAAGACAACACGTCAGTTGGGCCCACTTTATCACCTGCCACTCCACTGTAGATAATGAAAGGGGATGCATGTTCCTCCTCTCTTTTGTGCCACCCTTGCGTCTCTTGACCGCTTGCTGTTCATTAGCCTCAAACCAAGTGATTGTATTCTTGGTTGGGCATCCGTTTATTTCACACTGTGGTAGTATCTGTAGACGAGGGGGACAAGGGTATGGTTGTTGGCAGGCTACAACAGCCTATGAGCCTATGAGGAGGTTCAGCAGTAGCATGAGCTGGAGCTTCCAGGTATGCCCATGGAAGGTGTCTGCATACAATACAAGCGGCAGCTGGTCATTCAGTTTGTCCATTTGCAACTCTGTGTCAATAACATAATTTCATGAGTCTACCATAGAGTTGGCCTCGTTAAACAGATTCAACTATGACAGCAATATCACTCGACAACTTTGTCATTTCATCAATACATTGGATGAACGGGTATGCCAAAATTGACATGAGCATCCAGATGGTAAATCACCCAAACCGCATCCAAGATTTAGCTCCAGAAACAGAACAGGCTCCCGCACACCGTAATCGCACTTCAGTCTAGCTTACTTGCAGATGATCGAGATTAACCTCTCCAGTGTCTCCACAAGGAGTTGAGAGATGCCCTTGGCTAAGCAGCCGTTGACCGAATGGGCCACAAATCACAAGGGAAAAAAGAGCACGATGACAAAAAACACAACCTAGCAAGAGATGCTCAACAGGGATCCCTGGTATGTGCCAGTTCATAATGGCCTCCCGACTCTCAATAATAGTCAATAATACTCCATATCAATCACCTTGCAACAAAACAACCAATCCACTAGGTTAACAAAGTGCTCAAGTTGCATTAGCCAGTCCATCAGAACTTTTTTTTTTCAATTTGGACCATTTCAGGGGCCATGCTAATCTTCTCTGCATCATTCCAATTTTAATGGATGTCCTGAAGGACTATACCCTTGAAAGTGTTTGCAAGGTTTCATTGAATTTCTCAAACATTCTCAATCATTGGTAAATTCAGTGAATCTCATGGAGTTGTTTCAGCATCGGTTGAGCGGATGGCTAGAAGGGTCATGCATGGGCATCTCCCATTTCATGTGAACAGATGTATTCCATGAGAGGCAATGCCCAACACATTGTGTTCTGTTTTATGGTTCTTATGGTTTTCCCTTGTTAGGATTGTGCAAGGGAACGAAGTCAAAACCCGCACAAGCAAAATCATTGGGTCATAGCTTTTGGCCAAGCCGAAATTTTGGCCTGCGGTCTAGGGTCAAATCGAGGGACGCAGGGCCTGCAGAAGTGAAGTTAAGGCCTGCACTATGCCTTAGACGAGAAGGTGCGCCTGCACTATAGCTTAGCATGAGAAAGTGAGGTTTGAGGGAGATACCATATCCTGTAGTGAAAGAGACAGAGAGGAAGGATTACCTGGTCTTAACTATTGATGTTGCTGTCAGTGGAGGAACAGTGCTTCAGTTCTTAAGGCTGGTGTCGCTGTGGCCATTGTTATTCTCCATTACACCAGAGTAATATTGGGTTTGAGACTGCCTTCGCAAATTGGCGAAGCGTTGGAAAAGGAGTACTGGCTTCATCATTGAGGAAAAGATATGTGATGATTACAGAGGTGGCGAGAAGAGAGGGAAGTGACCAGAGGCAGAAGGAAGAAGACAAGACAATATGACAAA
Organism: Chara braunii; assembly: GCA_003427395.1. Taxonomy (NCBI): domain Eukaryota; kingdom Viridiplantae; phylum Streptophyta; class Charophyceae; order Charales; family Characeae; genus Chara; species Chara braunii. The sequence continues at coordinate 790,863 of BFEA01000049.1, forward strand.
TCAGTTGACTATTATGAAAGGATTTCACGCTGTGTCAGTGTCCCAGGGGCCGTTCCCGAGTCCCAAATGGTCCCAGTCCCACGAGTCTGCAAGCCCAGCGGCTGAAACAACGGTTTGGAGTCCGTAGGTCGAATAGGGTTTGGTAGGTAAATTGTTGTAGGGTCGTTAGAAGTTGTAGGCCCAGTACCCGACAAGAAAGTCCCGAGTCCAATTTTGCAGCAGCATCCTAGGAAATTCCGCTAGGTTTCAGAACTGGCAAAGTGCAGCCGACAGGCCGATGTGACCGGTACCAGTCTGAAACCGACAAAGACATCACTTCAGCTGCTATTTATAGATGCTGCAGTGTTTCCATCGGGTCACTTGTCAATTCGCATGTTGCAGGAAGGGCGACCAAGCCAGTTGGGCACTTGGGTGTTAAGGAAGGAGAAGGGTGACCGGGCGCCATAGCTGGGGTTGCCAGGGAGGATGACGATGGCCATAGCTGTAGGGTAGGAGAGAGACAGAGAGAGAAGGATTGGGGAGTGCATTCAGAAAGCGAGAGTGAGCGGTCCAAGATTGAGAGTGGGAGACAGAAGTGATCAGAGAGAGAGAGAGGGAGCGAACTGAGTGGGAGTATACCTGTGTGTTGGGAAAGGCGAGCGAGCACGTGCTGTTGTGCGAACTTTCGGTGTGATGCATGTGGGAGTTTGCCATCAGATATGAGTTGGTTCATTGCAATTACTTGTTTATTCTCCTCCTTCAATGCCTCTCCTTTTTTTTAAAAGGGTCCAGCACTCCGGTTCTTTTCCACTTGCAAGCCACTGAATATAGATGAATATTCAACCCACGCTCCAAGTCGTTACGGCCGAGGACTCCCAACAGAATTGATTGCTCCCAGACAGGAGGATTGACTGCCGGATGTGCCCATGCAGATGTTCTTACCCTTCCGTTTCGAGCTTGCTACCCGCTCCGCAAAGCATACTGAGAACCAGGTTTAACCTGCTCCTCTTAGTCGATAAAATGGCTGCCTGACCACCTCTACCATTTAAGAACAGATCCTCCTGTAGCCCTTTAAGGAGGTACACTATTTGACTTTATCCTTTTTCAGATCCACCCCTCAACTGGTAGACTTCCAGATCCTCATTATCCATGGAGTCCTGAATAGCATGCTGCTCCCTTGTGACAACTTTTCTTGAGATCTTTGTAGTCTAAACATGTAACAACTATCTGGCCCTTCAGGCGTTCAAAATATGCTGCTCTTCTGTAACTCCCAGAGCTCCATTGCTTCTTAGTCCTCTATTATATCCATATTGGATTCTGGTCACTATGGGGATTGTCTGTGGTTGATCTGCTTGAGATCTCCAAATTGTGCCAATCTTTCCATTGTAAATACAGCCCATTGTCGTTGGCCAGCCAATTCTGCTGCAATTTCGCCTTGGTTTTCCTCTCATACACCACCCTTGATGGTATCAAGGTTTTGTCGGTCCTTTACACTTGATTTCAACTTCTGCTAGGCCTTCGGTCCAAGCCCAGATGTCCTCCTGTTGGTTCCTTGTTGCATCCAGCTTAATGATGCATCTCTCTTGAGCTGATGGTCCTGATTTGTGCCTCCAGCTCCTTCCAAGCATCGGTGAGAACAATGGAGGCTTTCAAGCTAGCTTCTGAAATGCAAGTGAATTGGAACAAGACAGTGGGCTGGTGGCTGTCCGATGACCCCTCCCCCCGAGTCCACCTCTGAACAGGTCATGGACGACATGCTACTACTACTACTACTACTACTACTACTACTACTACTACTACCACCACCACTACTACCAGTGCCACCACTACCACCACTCCTACTACCACTACCACCACTACTACCACTACTACTACCAATACTGCTACAACTACTGCTACTACTACTGCTACTACTACTACTACCACTACTACTGCTGCTGCTACTACTTCTGCTACTACTACTACTACTGCTACCCCTACTGCTACTACTTCTTCTACTACTACCTCAGTAGCTCAGCAGTAGAGCAGTCGGCTGTACGACATACTACTACCACTACTACTACTACTACTACTACTACTACTTCTACTACTACTACTACTACTACTACTACTACTACTACTACTACCACTCCTACTACCACTACCACCACCGCTACCACTACCACCACTACTACCACTACGACTACGACTACTACTACTACTACCAGGACTTCTACTACTACCACTACTACTGGGGAAGAAGCTATCCTGTACCTGGGAATTCAAGTCAACAAGGATGGCACATAGCCAGGGATGGGTCAGAACCTAATAGCCAAAACTATTAACCCCACTGGCACGCTGCAAGAAAACCCAGGCTTCCCTTCGAGGCAGGGCCATGATGATCAATACATCAGTTCTGTACGTACTCTGGTATCTGGCCTCTATTTGGTCCCTTCCTGATGAATCTTTTGATCTTTTAATTTTTAAAGAAAAAGACTTGTTTAATCTTCGTAAAGAAGGGAAAGCCGGGTCTCGCGTGATGCTGTCCCACGAGACGCTTTCCCTGTCCAGCCCAGGGCTGCGTGGTACGCTCATGTTTCTTTTCCCTGTTTCGTGTCAGACCTGAGGCTTTTGTTTGGGGGGGGGGGTCATGCATTTATCTATCCTCATCCATGCTCCGACCTTCCCCTCCTCCCGTATGTCTGCATGTCCGTCTAGCCCTTACCCGACATTGAAGGGGGGGAACAAACAATCAACCGATTAATCGATCAAATTTGATTGATTGATCGAAAGAGAGAGAGAGAGAGAAAGAGAGAGAAAAAGAGAGAGGGAGCGAGCATCAGGCCGGAGGGATTTTTTTCGTTTTTTAACAGTTCATATATTGCATCAACACCAATTGAGGCCGGGGACCTCACAATTTTACCCGGTGAGGCAAAAAAAAAATACTGGGGCCATGACCCAGCCTCGGCTAGGCTGAGGACAATCAGCCAAATATGAAATCCTACCTACCGGCAGGGATTGAGAACTAGTTCTACCACCAAGCACTACCGCTACGAAACCAACAGGACGTAGGAGAGGCTAGGACGTAGGCACACGAAAACAGAAAACCAGAATGGAAACACTGTCTGGCTTTCTACGAATACTAATCCTGGCCAACATTGTTCTATCATCCGCTACAGAGGAAGAGAAACTACTAAGAACCAAACAGACTTTAGAAGAAACCAATAAAAAGAGAGAAAGAACCATGCCTGCACTGATGCTAGTGGCATAAACAAGAGCTACAAGATAATAGTCAAGAGGAGCTATCATGATCCCCTCAACATTATACCTTCAACAACCACGGAGCAAAAGTGAACCGACCTGCAGAGAACCATTCGGCCATGTTCTCAGAAACCAGTCTCTTCTTTTGTTTTCTTCTTTTTCTTCTTTTTGCAAGGACGATGAGCGATAGCGAACTTCAGAAATCAAACAGCATCGTACATACAAGACCAGATAGTCGTGACCTCGAACCAAGAGCAGAATTGCATCACGAATTTCACCAAATAAGAACACACCAAGAGCTCATAATTGACAATGCTGGTATAGTCTCATCATCATCATCAATGAAGAACCAATGTTGATATCCTAGTCTCTTATACACATCTAGATGTGTATAAGAGACAGCTGCAATGCCGCCGGATGACGTCAACAGCTTCACCGAAGTACGAGCAGATCTCGGACAATGCCGTCGCTTCTAGCACCAGGTATGTCTCTCGTATCACTCACAACCCTGTTCCCCAACTCACAGATGCCACTTGCACCCAAGGACCACCCTGCGCCTCACCCAGCTCCCAGCAGTGCAGCTCGGCTATGGCTGCCTGCTCCTTCCAGCTCGCCCGTGAGCGCGCGAGCGCTAGCCAGCTTCAGCGCAGCAGCGCTTGTGCAACATGCAGCCAGCACCCAAATGTCCAATGCGGAGGCAGACCCTTCGCTATATGGAAGTGGCCTGCCTGCCTTCTGCCCCAGGCTGCGCTGGGCCTTTCCCAAGAAGCTTCCGGTAGGTCCCAGTAGGCTGAGGCCCAGTCCAAACGAATTGGCCCAGGGCTGCCGACAGTTACCTGTGCTCAACTGCCCGCAACCTGAGTTGGGCCTATGTTACGAATCTCGCCCAGGGCCTGACTCAGATGCATTTGATAAAGGAAGCCAGGGCCTGGGCGCTAACCAACTGGCGCAGCGCAACTGCCTGAATTTCCCCAGTAAATAGGCCTCTGAGGGTCTGTCAGGCCTGCCTTCACTTAGGGCGGCCGACGCTGTTGCAAATAGGGCCCAGTGGAGCTTATCGAGGCCTTGTGCCTCGCATTCCCTCCTCCATTCTTCGATAATCTGGCGCTTTCCTTTTCGTAAAGACTTCTCATAGTGGGCGACTACCTGTGGAGCGGTCTGCATCAGTTCCTCCCTTGTGAACCATCTGTCCTCCTTTGGATCAGTGTGATGTCTGAACCGAACTCGATACTGCAGCTTCGGTTTCGGAGGACGTCCTCTGCCTGTTAGTCTTGGAACTGGCATCTCCCGGTGGTCAACAATATCATCGATGCCGACCTCTCCATCCATGGTCGGGGGCAGCATTGAGCGACGAGATGGAAACTGATCTGTTTCTTTAAAAGGTGCAAGCTTTGAAGCATGAAAAAAAACAGGGTAAGTGTGTAAGTGACCAGGGATGTGAACAACATAAGATGGCCCATCTGGTTCATTCCCAACAACATCCAGAATCTCCCATGGTCCAAAGTACTGTGGCATGAGCTTGCAGGAGATCCCGTGCTCCTGTCCCAGTTCTGAAGACTTGACCCAGACTCTCTCTCCTACCTGAAACGTGGATGGGCGGCGGTGTTTGTTCTCAGACTCTATCATTTCCGCCTGTGCCTTGTGCATCTGCTCAACACCCTGCTGCATCAGTTGCTCATATCGATAAGCAAACTCTGAAGTCCCTGGTGCAGCAGGGGGCTGGTTGTCAGGTAGTAAGAAATCGAGGGGCAGTCTAGGCTTAAGGGTTAATAGCAGACTATTCGGGCTCACGCCCGTTGTGCTATGAACTGCGTTGTTGTACAGGCTGGCAATGAGAGCAAGTTTCTCATCCCAGTCTACCTGATTTGGCTTGATGTAATGCCTCAGCAGGTGCTGTACAGTGCGGTTCAACTGTTCTGCTTGACCATTCGCCTCGGGATGGTTTCCTGATGTCATCTGCAGCTGCGGCTTTCCACAGTTCACTTGTGAATCGCACATCATGGTCACTGACTATAGATTTTGGCAATCCAAAATCTCTAACCCAATTCTCTTTAAACAGCTTGATCACCTGCTCAGTCTTCGCAGTCTCCGGCATTGCAACTAACCTAGCGTACTTACTAAACCTATCCACGATAACAAAGATGTGTCTCATTCCACTCTTGCTGGTGACCAGCGTATCCATGAAGTCCATGGACAGGCTCTCACCAGGCCTTTCTGGAATCGGAAGGGGCTTCAGGAGCCCAAGAGGGGCCTGTGTACGGGCTTGTCTCTCTGACAGACCTGACAAGTTTCCACGTATAGCTTGGAATCTCTGAGCAACTCAAACTCGGCAGAAGTCACCTTGTCCTTCCCCTTAAGTCTGCGTATGATCTCAGACATAAACCGGTCCTCGCGATAGGCCTCCACCTTAGACTGAGTAACATCGTCCGCAAGCCCAAACTCAGTGATCAGCGCACCAGAGAAATCTGGTCTACGCGACAGCGCATCAGCAACCTTGTTGTACTCGCCCTTAATGTACTGGGGCTCAAAGTCATACTGCTCTATGACTTCAATCCAACGCTTCAAAGCGTCAGAGAGCACAAGCTGGGTTCTCATCCACTTCAGGGTCTGGTGATCAGTCCTTACGGAGAAGAACCTCCCAAGGTGATAGTGTCTCCAATGGGTGAGCGCCTTATAGATCGCATAAAGTTCCTTCTCATAGGTGGATTTAGCCAACTTCTGAGAGGGCATCTTTTTGGACATGTACTCTACTGGCCTCAACTTCTTCCCCTCTTGCTGCGCAAGTACGACGCCTATGCCATATATTGGCTAGCATCCGTTAGTTACTACAAATGACTTGTCAGGATCAGGAAGTTTCAAGACCTCGTGATGCGTCAACGCATGCTTCAGATGTCTAAACGTAGCCTCGCATCTGTCTGTCCACTCCCCTGGGGTGTCAAGGCGACTCAGGTCAGTCAAAGGGGCGGCAACTATGCTATAGTTCTTCACGAAATTGTGATAGTAGCCGGTCATCCCTAAGAAAGACCTCATCTCAGTCACAGACTGAGGACGCGGTCAGTCACGAATGTTGGCCACCTTCGCGTCATCAGGCTTTAATCCCTCCACAGAAATCTCATGACGCAAGTACAAGACACGAGTGCGGCCAAACTCACACTTCTCACCGTTGATCTTGAACTTGTGCTGTCGCAGAAGACATAGGACTTTGTCCAAGTGCGCAACGCGCTCCTTGACAATCTTACTAAAAATAAGTATGTCATCGAGGTACACGATGACAAACTTATCCAAGTAGTCATGAAATATCCGATTCATAGCGTGTTGAAAGGTGCCAGGAGCATTGCAAACGCCGAAAGGCATCACCACAAACTCGTACAGAACGTACCTGGTCTGAAAAGTGGTTTTGTGTTGATCCTCGGGCCGGATTGCAATTTGATGGTACTCGGACTTCAAATCTATCTTACTGAAGTACCGACACCCTTGCACTCTATCTAGCAAGTCATCGTTGCGTGGTAGGGGCTCTCTGTCCTTGACAGTGATGGCATTGAGGCCCCTATAGTCAATGCACATCCTAAGTGTTCCTTCCTTCTTTTTTGGTACGAATAGGACCGGTGAACCATAAGGAGAAACACTCGGCCGCATCCAACCCTTTTCTACGAGTTCCCTGAGTTGTCGGCGAAGCTCGTCAAGCTCGCCTGGAGACATCTGATAGATCCTACCCTTTGGGATGCTAGACCCTGGGCTAATCTCTATCGCGTGGACGACCTCCCTCTCAACAACCCATGTCGACTCTTCAAATAGATCAGGGTATTTAGCAACTACTCCCTCTATCTCCGGCGGCATTTTCACCGGCTCGCCTGCAGCAGAGACATAAACTAGATACGTACCCTCCTCCTGATTTTGCTTATAGTAATCATAGAACGTGGCCGCACACATGCATCCGTGGGACTCAATCAGACTACTAGCTTTGAACTTACACAATCTGGCAGTCCCCCCACCTGGCAAAGTGTGTTTGACCACTTTTCGGTCCCAGTCAAACTGGGGCTGTGCCACAGAGAGGTAGTACATACCTAACAACATATCTATGGGGAGTTCATCGCTCACTAGGAACGAGACACGATGTCTCAGTTCCCCTCCCGCGTACGGGAAACAACACTCAACATCTTGGAGGTAGTCATTGACTACCATGCGCTGTTTGTTGGCACAGGTCGACTCCACAGGTCGACTCAGGCGCTGCACTTGCCCCTGTAAGCGCAGCCTCTCAACGCACGCGCGACTAATGAAGTTCCTAGCCGAGCAAGTGTCATAATAGGCCCCGGCCTTGCGGCCACCAATGACTACCTCGCTGACGAACATCTCACCCTTAGGGGCTTTGACCAATGTCGTCAAAGAAGCTAGTGGGTTTGTTCTAGACCACTCCTCCTCTAGCTCCCCTAAGGACTCAAACACATTCATCGAATGGAGGCTTGATGGGTCTGAACGTGTTTGCGGGACGACGATGGAGTCAGTAGCTTGGGCCATCTCTCGAGAAGGTGAGGGTGTGTCCACCACCTCGCCCCTAGCATGAACAGCTACTATTCCTACTGGCCCGACGTGTTTCCCGGAGCAGTGCCAGAAGTACTAGCTACATTGCTACCAACGGGAGTGGAGGATCCCAACACCTGCCCCATCGTAGGCGGGATCTTCTCGGTCACCTTCTTGTTTCGGCACTTGAATTGGTTATGGCCATATTGGCCACAACGGATACAAGCCTGCCGTGTGTACCAATCTCTCCACACGTCCTCAGTGAGACCCGCTTTCTCCCATGGAGGAGCATTGGGGTCAACTTGACTCCTTGACCGGGAACCTCCTCGACGCCTACCGGTCACCTTACCTTTCTGCGCTACGACAGCTACTACTCCACCCCCTGAAGCTTCTACGCTGCCAGCCTCTGAACCTACTCCCTCCTGGAAGTTGTCATCTAACTCGATGGTTGAACCATCGTTATCGACAAACATAATGCGACCCTTCGCCTTCCAGTTGGGAGGCAGTGTCTTCTTCCTACCATCCGTCGTGGGGTTATGTCCATGCCCTATCTTGGCCTCAAGGTCTAGGGTCTTCTTGCTGAACAAGGGAAAGTTGTGCATATTGATGTTGGCCTCACCTGCCAACTGATTCCTGAGAGGCATGGGAAAGCATCTCAGGTAGGAGGTGAGTAATACCTGGGGGTCATAGCGAACCCCAGGGACACAGATCAAACACTCTACAGCGTCAGTGGCCTCCCTTACTTGAAGTGCCTCGTGTGCAGTGTCAGGATCGCGTCAGTGGCCTTTTGGGCCTCCTGAGGACCGTACCACCTGTCTTCCACCAACTTGAGAAAGTCGTCCAGTTTCTGGGTGACCGCCCAAGCGCGAAAGTCATGACCGTACCCCTGTAGCTGCACTAAACCACTCAACCATCGTGCTGCACTCCCCTCTAAATAGGAGGCAGCCACAAGCACTTCCTCGTGCGGCAAGGTAAGTTTGCACTTGACATAGACCGACACTGCCCTCAACCAAGTGTCGAGGTCTTCGCCCCTCTTATCCCCTGTAAGGGGTTTTGGAGCGGTGATGGCCGTCTTCGGTACCCACTAAGTTTGTCCCGGTCCCTGCATCACTCCGGGCTGTGGACCCTGTGGTACAGGCTGCTGCACTGACTGCAGGGGCTGTGTACCCTGCGGCTGTACAGACTGCGAGACAGTGGGCTGCACACTTACTGCAACCTGCGACGGAGGTTGGGTAAACACCGTCTGTACAGGAACCTGTAAACTAGGACCTGTTGATAACCCTCCTGATAATGGCATGCCCAGGGAAACGGTCTGGACCGATGCTGGGGCTGTATATGGGGATACCCCGGTCGTCGGTGAGACAAAAGGAGGAGGATGTACAATGGGCCAGGCACCTGGCCCGGACGGTGATGGTGACGCCTGCATTCACCCGACTAACACAGCCAGACTCTGTTGGATGTCCTGTAAGATCTCCATTTGGTGATCTTGCATTTCTACTACGCTCAACAAGACCGACCGTATGGTCCTCACGTCATCCTCCATCTCTGTAGTGTCCATCTCCTCTAACTCACTAACGTCCACTTGCCTCCGCTGCATCCTGGCTCTTCTCCTAATCATTCTCTCTTTCTCAGCCTTAATCTCTCCCAACGCCTGTTGTACCTGTGCCTGGCGATCAGCAGCTCGCCGTATGGCGACCCCCTCGGGAGTCATCACTAATGGCTGGCTTGCCATAACGCCAGTGGACTAACTCCGGGTCTGCACGACCGTTGACCCTACAACTCCTAAACTGCTAGCCTGGAAACTCAACTGCGCAGAAGTGGCCATGGCTACCGAAGCTGCGGCTTCGCGTACGAATGCCCTGCTAGCCTCTGCTGCTCTAGGTCTCCTCTGCTGCTACAGCCTCTCCCTACGCTGACGGAACAGGTATCTGTCGCCCTCTAGTCCTAAAGCGAAATGGACAATCGGGCGTCTAGCTGATCGCAAGATCCGGTCGTCCTCTCTAGTGTCCTCCCTGTCGCTCATAAGCTACAGCACTGCACACAATCTGCACTAGTACACTCTAGATGCCTACCGCAGTGTAATGCACAAAGTAGATGCATTTGGGTTCAACAGGTAAATTCAGATTCCTACAAACGAAAACTATTTCACTTTGATTAGTCCGCAAACAGAAAGCACAAGTAACAGAAAACAATTCTAATTAATGATGTCTGTCGTATGTTAATGGCAGTACATCTAACTAATAAAAATAAAAATAATATCATTTGTTTGGTATATTCACAGCATGGGATCTTACTCAAACTTATCACCTGGGATCTACCCCTTCCCCAATTCCCCTTGATTGTCACTTGACGTCAGCGTCCCGGAGCAATCCGGTTTGGCATGCGTGACTAAAGGTGTGCACATGGCCCACCCTTGTGCCCCGAGTAGCCGTTGAGCTGGCCAGCCCTGCACTGTGTTTATCCTCGCGTGCAGCGAGCCTTACACCCATTGGCTGATCCAGAGGCAATTTAACGACCGCCCCCAAGTGTCATCAGGAATTATTTTACGTCGCAGCAGGACGACGATCATAGCCAATGGTTTCCCCAGCCGGTGTTTATTTATAGACGCCCGATACTCGTCTCTCCCATAGGGCTGGCCTGCCCTTCAGTACCCCTTCTATGAGCGCAGCAAGCAGACAAGGACAAAGCAGCAAAGCATGCGTGCTCTACTCCCAGTGGGTTGGCATGGTGACCGTGACCCAGTGCTCCGACCAGGGCCCTTCAAAAAGCACCGCCCTCTCCTTCCAGATGCTCCACGAGAACAATGCCGACTCTCAAGGTTGAGCGCACACGACACCTCACATGAGAGGACTCTCAAGAAGGAACTCACAACCTCATGATAAAAATTGATGAAGAGGGTAGATAAGGTTAAGAGCAACGTACCTCATTATAGCTCCCCCCAACCACAGATGTTCTCACCAGATGACCTGATGGCGAT
>BFEA01000049.1:833951-851309 GCA_003427395.1 Chara braunii
ACTGTGCCACACCGAGCAGCCCGCCGGTCTGTACCGGTCCTTGGAGGGGTTCGTATCCCTCGGGACAGTCGAGTCGTCAGACACAGATCATCAGCCTTACTAGGTCCGGTAGGGGAGTGGCTCAACCAGGCCTCAATACTTAACGACGGCCTTCGTTTCAGCCCACAGCTCAGAGTTCAGACCCACTAAACTGATATTAAAAAACCTGCCGGTCAGTACCGGTCATTGGGCTAGACGAGTTGTTTAACGAGCGCTCGCCGCTCATGCCCAGGTCCTCAAGTCTCAGAGTAGGAGTCCTACTAAGCTCGTGTGGGTTTGGCAGCAAGGCCCTATCCTTCATCCACAGATTCTATCACCTAGGACAGAAGAGACTCAATGCGAAAAGGAGAGACAGACAGACTCTTGACCTCAGCAAGTACCAATGGGTGAGTGTACATCCACGRGGTAGGGAGAAGGCTGAAGGCTTGGCGAGATCTCACCAACTCCAGCTTGGTCAAGTCTTGGTCAACGGCGGCTTGGTCATCGGCCCGGTCAACGCTGGTCAACCTCCTTGGTCAACCCTCTGGTCAACTCTCGGTCAACTCTCGGTCAACCCTCGGTCAACCCTCCAACCTTCGTCAACCTTCAGCTATGGCTGCCGGCACCTTCACCTTCTCTTTCTTTCTCCCTCTTGCACCCTGATCTTCTTCTTTTTTTTTTTTTTTTTTCACCCTCGGCTATGTCTGTCTCCTCGTCTTTACCTCTCCTTTCTCCTTCCTTCCCTCTCTCTCCCTCTTCTGTCGTCTTCTTCTTGATGCAGGTGCGCAGCGGCTTCTTCCACCGAAGGTCCGCTATGGCGGACTCCCTCCTCCAGCGGCCACCTCAGCTATGGCGCCTGCACACGACGGCGCATGGAACAGCGGGTACCAGCTCCGATACCAGTRAARTCACACTACGATTATTCAACTTGTCATGTATGCAAACAGCGAAACAGCAAATTGGCGACAGGCGCCCACTCAGTACTCAAGATGTCGTATCCACATAAGAGTTCTCTTCAAACTGGCTATGGCGACTGAGCGCCCACACAACTCACTGTTCGMACTCTGGATCACCCTGGATGTCCCACACRCAACACTCAGTATCACACTTCACACACACACACATGCTAGGCTAMCGCTATGGCAGCGCTAGCTGCCACTACCTATCGCTGCACTCTACTCCTCTGCCCACTTCGTCTTCGGGCACTCTGCAGACCTCCTCGCACAAGCTGCTAGGCAGCGCTTCCGCATGGCATCCGCAGGAATGAATGAATGAATGGACGCAGCCTCTTGATTTATACTTCTGTGCTGCATTGGTCTGCATTGTGTCCCTGGCCCATGGTGCACACAGTTCCCCCCGTGGTACTTGCTGGACCGGACTGGTACCTTCTAGACTCTCTCCAACATGGGCTTGCTTTAGTCACACCACTTGCCCACTTGCCTGCACCACTTGACCACTTGCCTGCACCACTTGACCACTTGCCAACCTTCTAGAAGGACTGCAGCTAGCCTTCTAGTCTATAGGTCTACGGATCGAATCCTGGCTACCTATAGACCTACAACAGACATACCTACCACTGGCGGTTCTACAGGTCGCAGGTTCAACTCTTCGAGTTGACGCTGGTATTGTACACAGGTAAGTTGGGAAACTAGGGATCGAGCCCTGGGATCTACCTCAGCTACCACGAATTGGTGAATACCGTTTCACAGGTAAGTTGGGAAACTAGGGATCGAGCCCTGGGATCTACCTCAGCTACCACGAATTGGTGAATACCGTTTCAAAACCATAGAGTAGCTAAAGCTGGAGCTGGAGAAAGATAAGTTTTAACATCTTGCATTTTGAATTCTCCTTGATTCTGAATAATAAAAATATATATATCCTAAGGAAACCTGGTCATTAATTACATGGTTCAAACTGGAAAAACCGTTTTAGCTGTAAATACAATTTTAAACTAAAAAGGTCAAGACGTTATATGTGTTTACGTAGCCATTGGTCAAAAAGATTCTTCAGTTGCTCAAGTAGTGAATACTTTTGAAGATCGCTCTGCTTTAAGTTATACCATAGTAGTAGCAGAAACTGCTAATTCCCCTGCTACATTACAATACCTTGCACCTTATACTCAGAGTGTGGCAGTTGCAAGAACATTTCCTTGGTGCTGTAGGTGCGACCTACGACACGAAGATCAGCAGCTACACATTGCGTATTGATATTGGCAATCTCTTTCTTCACATCATCCAATGATCTGCAGTTGAAGTGCGGCGGCTTTGCCTTCTTAATCACTTCATTCAAGGCGATGACAGCACTCCTGATGCCGATCTGAAGAGACTAAGGTAGGAGGGGACTATAGGCCGCTTCCTGATCTTGTCCTCTTTTGGCATGACACGGCATGTTGTAGTGCACCTTTCAGATCCCACTTCGCAATCTGATCAGACCCAGCCATCTTGTACTCATTTTTCATATCACATAATATTTTTTCTTCATCCTCCTTAATCATTGTCATTCATCACAAACATTTTCTGGAAACCCTCTTCATACCGTTTGGGACATTCCATCCATGTTTCATTCGGACCCTTTTTCTGAACTGCCAGGATGTTGATCTGAAAGATGTTGCTAGCAATCTTCATCTTTCTCAGGTTATCCAAAGCTCCATTACATGCATGATTTACTGTTGTCCGTCCGTCCACGGTACCAGGAAACGGGCCTATGAAAAACTTTTCAGCTTTTTCGAAGACAACACGCGTTTTTAGTTCGAAGGGGTTCATCCCACCGTTTCACTGATCTTGACCGCTACATGCCCATCCATCCTGGGCAAGTCAAAGTCAGCGCAACACCATTTCAAATTGCTACAGTGCGCAAAAGACTTCTGATTGTGTAGGAGATCACCAACCGACTTGGCTTTCAACCAAACGGTTTTTGTTCTTCTCACATACAGGTTGACCAGGACACTAGGTGTGGCGCTCTCCGAAATCCATGTTTTTACTTTGTTCTCTACTTTACCCTTATTAATAGTTGTACAAAACGGGATCTTTACAAGAACATTCAAACGGGGATTTATTCCAAACTTCTTTTTTAGCACATTGGTCGGTATACCACGAATGATTTGCCTTCCACGTTGCTGATTCACCGCCTTCACAACGTTGGTAAGATCAATTACCTCACATAAATCAAGCTTCCACAGATCCTTGTGTTTCCACGGGGCTCTCAAGAGTGCAATTAGTTCCGCTTTCTTTATATTGGTCGTCGTTTTTGTTCTGAAAAACTGGGAAATACACCACTTCCCACCCTGTTCAATCACGGACTTTGCGCTCTTTAACAACACTCTTTCCCCCCCAATCAAAATCTTTGAAAAGCCGAAAAGCAAAGCAATCAAAAGCGCCAGGCTTTCAGCCAGCAACAACCCACGTTATAGGAAATCACAACATTATTTTTGCAATTCCTTTTGGCAAGGAGTTTCAGGATTCTTGACAAGTACATTATTTTTGCAATTCCTTACATCGTTTGCTGGTCTTTCTATGTAGACCCACGACTTTTAGTCCAGGCTCTTTTCATTTGCTGGTCTTCCTATGTAGACCCACGACTTTTAGTCCAGGCTCTTTCCAACTCATTAATGACGGACTCGTCCCCAAACCAGATTGGGATGGGTACAGTGTTCCACCCCGATCTTCCTCAACCATGTGTGTGCCTTTTGTTTACTCTTCCTGTTAGCGGCTCTCCGGTATTCAGTCCACCACTCACTCAAAGACCAAGCCGTCTTACCGACCTAGACCGATTTGTGGTTGAGCGACACGAGCACATATACAGAATTGTGCCCTCTTAACAACTTCTCCCACTCCTCCGTCCCCAATCTCAGCCAAAATCCCACATAACCCTTTCCCCACTTAATATCACCCCGTAGGCATGCCAGTAGGGTAATTAGAACGTGGACCTGATCAAGCAACTCAGCCACAGGCCTGTCGACCTGTTGCTACAGCCATTTGACAGCCCGGCGCAGAGAACGCAAGCTACCAGGGTTCAGTTTCCCTTAACAGCATCAGCTTCAGTCCGAGTCCTTCTCTACATCCTTGCGACAAGACATATTCCTATTGGATGGCTCGGCGATGATGGTGGATTCATCTTCATTCAGCTGGTCCGCATTATACTGCAGGTACACCCTCGCCAGCTCCCACGTGCACATTTCTTTCCAGAAATGTCTAGTTGTAGAAATGCAGGCGAATTTTCATGTAGGCAGCGAGTCCACCTTAATCAACCTCCTCATCTTCGACATAAGTAGCATTCTGCGCTAAATCGACGTATTCAGTGTCTTCAGCAGGGGGACTGACAGGTTTCCCTTGTGGTTCTACCACTTTACCCTTGCCCTTTGCGTCCTCCATGCCCTGTGGCAGGGCAGCGAGCATGCTCTTGATGTCAGACAACTTCCCTCCCTTTTGACATGGAGGTTTTGCTTAATGCAAGCAGCTCCTTCATCATCCGATAAGATCTCGATTCGTTTGGATTGGGATTTCAACTTCGCACTACCAGACTCTTCGCTGCTCTTTACCGCCCAAACCTTCGCTTCTCTTAGGTTTTCCAACTCCTCCTGTCAGCTTGGCTTTCTTATCCACCTTCTCAAGTTTCTCATTAATGAGCTTTAGAGACTCGTCGAGCGTCGTTGCTACCCAAGCCTGCATTTCCTCATTCTTCTCAATCTGCTCGGTCTTCATACTAGCGCGGCTCTCACTTCAACCGTTCTTGACTGGCAGCTCTACGATTTTGATATCGGTCCACCTCGAAGAAGCGATCTTCTTACTTGCATCTTCAAGTGCCTTGTCATCTTGATGCCTTTCAAAATGTCCATATATCCTTTTGTGAAGCCTGATTTCCAGGGTCAGGGAAAGCATTTGCGGCTGGGCCCTTTCCACCACTGCTTGATGCACTGTTCCCTTGATTATTATGCCCTGTACTCCGCTGGTTTTGTGGCAGCCGTCCGTTTGGTGCGTTCCACTGCGTACTCGCCGGCCATTGGCCAGTAGGAGCCCACGGCTGCATCGTCCATTGCCCATGTGTTTGCACCTGGTACTGCAAATGCACACTTGGCGGCAGCATCGCTGGCACATTATGCTGCTATGGGAACACCCTCGGAGGTGGAGGAAGCGGGTTTCCCCGCAGGAGCTCCATTGCTAGGAAACTGCACTGCATTCCCAGTGCAATGCGTGCTAGGAACAAAACCACTGTTATTATTTCCCCCTCCAATCCATAACCGTCCACAGTTCGGCCAACGGCCGCACCTTCGACTAGTCTTCTCACCATGCCCTCGCCCGTACATACGCCCAATACAGCGGAGCACAAGCAAGCTAATTCCAACACCGCACCCAACAGTCCACAGATAGTCTTCACCTCGTGGTTTTTTGGTGGCCGTGGGTTTCTAGTGGGCATGGGTTGCTAATGGGAGTGGGCTTTTAAGGGGCGTGGGTTTGGCATCACTCCCTGAATTTTCATGATATTTACGCGTGATTATAGCCATGCAATATTGTTCCTTCATACTCCCTAGGAAAAAGTGGTCTTCTATAGTGGCATGGCATACGTCCCCGACAACAGCCTCGTGTATGAGTTCCCTCTATCGGCCAGCTTTGTGTTCAGACGGTAGAGGAGTTCCACGATTAGCAAGCTGCAAGTAATTTGGGTATCAAGAAGATCTACAATTCTACGTTCTGCATCCGAGTCTACGTTTTCCCCCATAGAGCCAAGCTTATTCGGAGCTACGTTTGTGAGTGTTGCACTTGCTACGAGGTGAGTAGTGTAAGCCATTATCCGTATGGGTTACTCCATCCTCTTTCCACACCGGCTTACCGTTGGTAGCCCATATTTATAGACGTCATGGGACCCCCACCGTACACACGTGGTCACGATGCTATCCTAGTTATCATCGATGGGCTCATGAACCGGTACAAGTTATCCCGTACTGCTATGCTAGTGATGCTCGTGTCATCGCCAACTTTTTTTTTGAGCGAGTCATGGTTTTCCACGGCCTCCCTACGAGCATCGTTTTCAAACATGACCTGCGCTTCACCAGCTCGTGTGTGACGGACCCGTCGGGATGGCGGTCTCGTCAGTGTCAAGACGAGCGGTGAGGATGAAGGAGATGGTGATGGAGCTGGAAGGGACAGCGCAGCTCCGACGCAGACTTAACGTGCACGTAGTCCAACCTGTGCAAATGAAGAATGAATGAAAATACAGCCTGCAGCTGGGCTATACCCCAAGCGGGGTGACTGGACTAGACTGGACTGGACTGGTACGGACGGTGGTACCGGACTGGACTAGACCAAATACTCACATGGCTTGTGGGGTCAGGCCAATGGCCTGGTCCTACAAGCCAAACAGCCAAATAGACCTGGCTGTACGCCAGAGCAGATAGAGGCTTGTTGCACGATCCTCAGTCCTGTAGTGGATTGCAAGAGCCGTAAGCCCGCATCCACAAAAGCAGCAGAACCCGCAACAATAAAGTTGAAAAATCTAAAATGCGGAGCAAGCTCCATGTGGAGTCCATGCGATGCAGCCTAAGCTAAATAATGTCATAAAGAAAAGAAAATATCTTGTATACACATCCTAACTACAACCAGGAAATAACTGACATTTCGTTAGAACTGACATTTTTTTCTAAATTCACGAAAGTGGACTTAGTCAAAATTTCATTGCTCATCGGGTGAGAAAGTGGTTATCTCACTTTGTCCATCTGATGTACCTCAACGTAAAGTACCGTTAACATACATCTGATGGTCAGATCATCGGGAGTCGCCACGACACCCGATGATGTGATCATCTGATGTCATGGGGACAAAAGAACACTGAAAAATGTTGTTTTTTGGTACGCTCAATTTCGTGAATTTAGAAAAAAATGTCAGTTTTAACGAAATGTCAGTTAAATGGAATGCAGCATGATACAATCTTAAGGCCTGGAGGCAACTGCCTCAGTGCTGGAAGGAAAAGATAGCAATACGTCACAGATAATGTCGTGTTGCAGAACCACTAAGAGTGGGATGGTCTCAGAGGGGTTGAATCCAGCGTAAGACTCGAAACTCCTAGGGGCAGTTGCACACAAAGGTAGGATAGGGCATCAGGCTCGGGGCGGGGGAGTGGTAACGAAACAGAACCAATGACCCTGACAGATAAACCATCAAGGCGGGTCATGCTCGACAAAAGGGTGACGCCATGCAGGGTCGACCATGAAAGGGGAACCTGGAATACGGGAATATACCTAACAAAGGCATGCAATGGCCAACACTAGGGGTGATGAATTGTTACATGTTGAGCCTCCACACGGGCCCCGTTTTGCAGGCCCGACGGTTGTTGAGGCCCACCTGCTCATTCCAAGCATGCGACCTGGAGGCCCGCGGCCATGTTTTGGCCACAGGTTCGGATTCGAGGTAGCATTTATTTATTTATTTATTTATTTTATTTAAATTTATTTATTTATTTTATTTTATTTATTTATTTTATTTTCTTTATTTATTTTCTTTATTTCTTGTATTTATTTATTTGTTGTTGTTTGTTTGTTGCAGGGCAACGAGGTGTAGGTAGAGGGGGAGAGAGAGAGCAGCAGTGGCCATACCTGCAGTGAGGCCACTTACCTGGGCGCCATAGTCGGATGTCGTACCGGCGACCTGCATCCGGCGCCAGCAGCACATGGCGGCTACTCTTCACTGCTACTCCCCTTAACTTTCCCACCACTCTTCACTGCTACTCCCCTTTCCCTCTAAATGTGGATGTCCCCTACTTGCCATCTAGGCTTAGCATCCTGTATGCTCTCCTCCTACAATCTTTCCCCGCCCTTCCTCTTCTAATCTATCCCTTTTTTTTTTCTTTTTTTTTAATGTGTGAGGATCTGGGTTCTCGGCAGGCCTAAGAGGCCCCTGCTGCAAATGTGCCCGCCCTAAGTGAAGGCGGGCCCAACAAATCACGAGAGGCCCTAAGCTGTCAAATTCGTATTTGGGGTCCAGGCAGTTTCGTCGCGCCAGTTGGTTGAGGAAGCACAGGCCGAGCAGCAAGGAAATTCCACGGCCTTCTAGTCATTTCCGAAAGTGCAGGCCCTGGGCGAGATTGGCAGCCTCGTACACAGACAGTTGGGAGGCCCAACTGCATGAGGCCCAGTAGCTGCACCAGAGGCGCAGCATCCTGGGGCCTACCGGAAGCTTCTGGGCCCAGGCCCAGACCAGTCAGGCTGCGAGGGCAGGCAGACTCTTTCCATATAGGAAAGAGCTCAATGCCTGGAGCCTCATTGAGGCACTCGCATGTTAGCGGCAGCGCTGCTGGAGCGAACGCTTGTGGGCTGCTGCTGGCACCGAGAGGCGAGGTGCGCGTGCGGTCGTGGAAGAAGCAGGGCGCTGCTGAAGGCAGCGCCATAGCCCAGCCTCCATAGCTGGCTGAGGGCTTGGATATGCAATGAGGTGCAGGGGTGGTCTTCGGGTGTACAGAGGGAAGACGTGGGGGAGGGAGACGGATGATGATAATGATGATGTGAGGGCACATACCTGGTATTGGCAGTAATCTACGGGGGACATCTGCAAAGTACTTCGGAGGCTGCTGACGTCAACAGTTGCATTGTCAATTAGTAGGCTAGTAGTAGCTGTGTAGGGAGTAGGCTGGGCGCCGAGCGCCAAGTAGGGAGATAGAGCCTAGATACTCATGTTGGTGGTGGCGAGAGCAAGCTCTCATTGACATTGGTTTTCAGTGTTACGATTCTTCATTGGTGTTATATTGGTGCAATGCTACTCTCTGGACACTGTGATACTATCTGGTCTTCAATGTGATTGTGCATTCTGTTTATTGTCATCTCGCTAATGCTCATTTTCCTGGCAAATGAAAAAGTTGCAGCTTTATTTCTTATCAACCAAGAACGAGACTGGGAATCCCTCAACATCTCAACCCGGTAGAAACTGGGGCCATTACCCAGATCAGGCTAAAGGCTGGAAACCGGGTCCAGCGTCCCATTGTCTGCAACTTAAAAGGGGGTAAAACTGGACAACAAACATCAAACAGCAAGAAAGGAACGAACTACCGCTCCTGAATAGAAAGGAATCTGGGAGCATTACCCAGTGTTCGCTTATAGGGGATAAACAGAAACAGTACGCCTGCGAAGAGCCTACTACGGCTGCTCAGTCCTACTTACCTCTAATCCAACACTCCCTCCGTTCCCTCATGACCCCCTCCCCTGTCGCCAATCTAAAACCGATTGGCTTACCGGACAACAGGGAGGCCAACTCGTTGCTCGGCGTGTCTCCATTAACTAGGTGGTCGACAGGGTTTTAGAACCCGTGTATAGCCAGTGTCTCCATTAACTAGGTGGTCGACAGGGATTTAGAACCCGTGTATAGCCCCGGGCCAACGACAAGTTTCCCCTCCTGGGTAACAATTGCAAGTCGGCTGTTAGATGCCCATGCGCAGAAACCAAATCGGGCCTTTCCTTTGCCAGTCCGAGATAATCAGCAGTCTGATTTGCAATCTGATATGGTTTTTCAATTCCTCCACATGAGAAGTTTCCTCTCTGAATAGTCTCCTGTTCCTTGCCATCCAAATTGTATTCATGATCAGTCCTCTGCAAACTTGGGCCATATAGCCCCAGCCTGAGTCATAGGACATTGGCCGATTACTACACCCAGAGAGGATCCAGGAATCTGTCCACATAACCGAGAACCAGCTAACTTCTGCCAGTATTTCCTCCACCACTGCCATACCTGGATGGAGAAAGGACAGTCAATCCATAGATGTGCCGTGGTCTCCCAAGCCCAGTTACATCGTAAGGAGACTAGGGAGATCATCATGCCTTTTGAAGAGAGACAGGCCACAGAAGGAATCGACTGCATCGACTGCAGCCAAAGGAGGCTAGCAGCTTTTTGGTCCGGTAGTTTTTGCAGTTGCTTCCACAACTTTAGGAGCTTTCTTTCGGAGATAACGTCTGCTGAGGAGCACTCCATCTCTGAGTGGCTGTAGTTACTGGGTTTTAGATACCTTCTTCAATTGGATGACTCTGACCTACCGGGGTAAAGGAGTCAGTTTTTTCCAACTCCGCCCACTCGCATAGGTAAGGTTCCGTCTTGAAGGAGGAGGCCAGACGTCCGCCTGAGCATGTTTCTTTTCCATTGCGGCCTGCTGAACACCAAACTCTCACCTCATCCAGATTTTGATCCACAGTCACCACTTCTTCTCCTTTCCATGAAATCAAGTCGCTTTCTTTTGTTTCTTTTGTGGTGTTGGCCCGCCAGGCCCATACTTCGACTTTTGTTCCTGCCGCAGGTGCAGGGACCAGAACTCGCCAAAACACTGTCGGATTGTCTGGAGATCTGAGCCAAGTGTCGATCACTGGTTGGTCGGGTCGGCGCAAGAAGGCGATCCAGGAAGGGGGAATGGCGCATTTCAGCAGATTGAAGTTAGTAGCTCTGTTATGAAGTGTGGGAACCTTCTAACACAGTTGGTCGCTTGTAATCCAATCATGTCCTGAGTCGTCCCAAATATCTCTGATGGCAATAACATCTTTTGGGCACCGGGTTTTCCAAAAATTTCCTGATGTGTCCCCGGCTGAGAAGGTAGAGCCATCTGTCTGAAGAATGTGAGGGTTGTCAAACAGCGGTCAGTTCAACACCTCCAAATGAGCGACCGGCTATCTGATGCAGGTGGGTTTTAGTTCGTTCCAAACGAAGAGCCTGTTACGCCAAGCTGTCGACTCGGGTCTTCTTTGAGTAAACGACTGCAGGCCAAGGCATCTCCAGATGTCGGAGGGGTAGATGAAGTCCCACTCACAGCCCAGGAGGTACTCTGCCAGGATAATCCAGGCCCTGGGTTCTTGTGACATCATGCCCACAAGTGGCCATTTAGCGAGTAGGGCAAGGTTCTGTTGTCTAGGATCTTGAACAGCCAGGCCGCCCATCCTCTTGGGAGTGGCCACCGTTTCCCAGGCAACCTCAGAGATACATCCTTGGTCTTCTGAGGGTGTCAGCTTCCAGAGGAATCTAGCAGCACGTCTAATAAAGGTGTATGCATCGTTACCCAGTAAGTGTACTGATAATACAAACCACAGGGTGGAAAAGGCAGCAGTGGAGAGCACAAGGGCTCGGCCAGTAGATCTGCGAAAAACAAAATTACAGCGCACCGTATATGCAACCGGAGCATAAATCGACATAATACCCCAGTCTTCAGAACCTATCGCAACTTTAACCCAGCCATTTATATCCACAAAGCTGTCAATAATGTCAATATCCAGATCTTTCTCCTAACAATGGCCATGTCCAGTATGCCATCTGAGGGCGAGGAGGACAGGACCATTGGGCCCTTGGCTGAGGGGACGCATATCAATGGGACTAAATAATCTTCAGTTTTCCCCTTGTCTGATCGGGACATACTTGTCATTGGTTGTGCTGAAAACATAGAACGGACTACCTTACTCTTGGGCTTGCCCAGGCCTTTCTTCTGGTTAGTCTCTGTGCCAGCTTCCAATGTTGCATCTTGATTCGCTTTAGCGAGGCCTTGGGATTTTGGGGCCTTGCCAGCCCCTGTCATGTCCTTGCACGATTTTTTAACAGGGGTGCCACATGTTTTACCCTTCGAGCCCTGAGACTGGGGGCTTTCGTCATCCGACACTTCTGCTGAAGTTCCCAGTGGGACCTGACAGCAGAGGATCAACATTTTGAGGATGGGGGGGCTGTGGTATCCATTGCTCCTTCTTCAGAGACAAGATCGGCACCAGAAACGTCTGCGATCTGCAGCACTCCAATAGGGGACTGTTCCGTTACCGTTGTGTCCATTGCAGAAGATTTCGGGTTCTGGTTAATGATGAGTGAGGTGGCCTTCAATTTATCAATCCAAGGGCCACGCGACTGGGAATCTGGTGAGAAGGCTTTGTTGACGTGGTTTGTCACGTAGTCCTGTGACGGGACTGAGAATGAACCTCCCAAGATGGACAGATTGCCACTTGGGATCGTGGTTCTGAATGTAGCGTGGGTCTCTGAAGTAAGGCCCTCTCCTAGCTTGTATGAGGGACCAGAGGGCGGTCCCAGCGCAGAGGGGCCGACTCTGTGTGGATTGGCTTTCGCTGAGGGCAAGCCGGTCAAGGGAGATGACGAACGAGAGGGATTGATGGCATGCTCTGCAGGGCCCGATCCCTGTACCAGATCCTGGCACTGGCCCTTCCCCTGGGTCGTGATCTGAGTCGAGACCCAGGTTGGCCGCTGTCCTGACCCTTGTTGGGAGGAGGAAGCCCGGGTTGGCCGGAGGGAGAGGGGGAGGGGCTCTGTATAGAGCTCCCTTTCCCTCCCCCCCTGCCTCCCTTCACTCCAGGCGGGTGTGCACCTTTTCGCTGAGGGCGAGCCGGTCAAGGGAGACGACGAACGAGAGGGATTGATGGCATGCTCTGCAGGGCCCGATCCCTGTACCAGATCCTGGCACTGGCCCTTCCCCTGGGTCGTGATCTGAGTGGGGAGTCTGGGGACCCAGGTTGGCCGCTGTCCTGACCCTCGTTGGGAGGAGGAAGCCCGGGTTGGGCGGAGGGAGAGGGGGAGGGGCTCTGTATAGAGCTCCCTTTCCCTCCCCCTCTGCCTCCCTTCACTCCAGGCGGGTGTGCACCCGCTGAGGGTTGAGGAGAGGGAAGGGGGGGACCATTTGGTGCATACTGTGATTGATTCTGTGGTTGATTCTGTTGAGCTCTTTTCTTCTTCTTCGATGGACGGTCAGGATCGTTTTCAGTATGGTAATACCAGCGGCAAACGCTGCACCACTCGGTCTCTTGATTGACTACCTCCATCTCTATAGATCCTCCATCGTCAGGAAGATCAATTGCAATGGATGGCGTAAATAGATCTCGGGCAGAGGGATCCAAATCAAAACGAATGTTAAAGAGTTTGGGCCCCTCCGGTTTTGACGATGTTGGGCCGGGCTTCAAGACTCGGCCGTATGCCAGTTTGACTACATCATGGACTAGCGGCATTGCCCCTATGGGGACTTGTAAGACACGAATCCAGAATAAATTGTATCTCAATGTCTCCCTCCATTCATTCAATTCCACCTCTGTCATCCATGGTCGGGAATAGAGGGTATAATTAACTCCATCCAGGTTAATCTCATCAGTTTGCTTCTGGTGGAGCCAGGCCGCAACTTCGCGAGTACTAGGAACATATGTAACCAGGTTGCGACCTTCCTTATGGAGGAGCCCACGTTTGGGCTCAGGGCCCAACATGGGCATGCCTATCCATTTCTTCTCATACATTCTGACCAATTTTCTCTTGGTCTTGACCGAGAGGGAATCGCTTTGGTCCCCTAAGAAAATTGAGACAGCGTTTTTCTGACGTCTTCCCTGCACTGCACCTACGAGTGGCAGAGAGATTGGGCTCTAGGACAATAAGATCTTCCCTAAGAAGCCAAGTGGCAACTACAATGATCCTACTTGATTTCATCTGCCAGTTTGTTCCCTGGATTTACACACAGGCTAGCATAGAACTAAGTATCTGGGGCCTGAATAGGTGAAGAGGTCTATGTGGTCTATCCGAACTGGAGACATGAAAAGCTTTGAACTTTTGTCTCTGTTGAACATCTGTTGTTAACGTGGGACGCTGGACCCGGTTTGAACTCTTGCAGGCTTCTATCACCAGGAGCTCGTACCACCCTGGCATCAGAAATCCCTGCCATGAACGATGTTGTGAGGAAAAAAAAAAAAAAGAAAAAAAAGTTGTTTAGTTTTCTCAACTTTTGTTACTTTTCTGCATAACATAGTTATTTTTTTGTATTTTTTTTTAGTAGTTATTATTTTATTTTATTTTGTTTTGGCGTTCGGGTTTGGACAAACGCGTCTCCAAGGGGGGCCAAACTTTCCGCCGCTCAGGTTCGGCAGTTTGGTCGGATCCCAATGCCAACTACCCTGTTTGCAGCAAAAACGATGCAATTCAAATTGAGGCAACAACCCATCCTGTGTTTCTAGTTTTGCAAAAAATGATATGCATAGTTAACTAGGATACCAGAGTGGCCCTAGACAACCAGCCAAAATAGAAGTCCAAAAAAAAAAAAAAAAAAAAAAAAAAACATTTTTTATTTTAAATTTAGTAAAGAATCTTCTAGGTTGTTTTTCCGGGCGCCCGGGCACCCAACTTGTGCTCGGATACACGCCCGGGTGCCTGGCCGGCCATGACCCCCGGGCAGGGTTCCGGGCAGCCCCAGCGTAAAAAAAAAAAAGAAAAAAAAAAAACGGAAGTAAAAAAAAATGCATAAAAAAATGTGTTGTGTACTAGGCTACCAGCCGGGCCGCCCGGGTCCCGGTGGCCAGCCCGTGCAAGGACCAGGGAAGGTCCCAGCAAAAAAACAAAAAAATCAAAAAAATCCGGAAAAAAACTATTGCAAGGAACATGAGTATGGACGAAGCACAGAAATCCAGAATGCAAAATCACAYTGAAGTCCAAGTATTCAAAGCCAAAGCAGATAGCACATGGAACCGAGTAACCATCCCATTGAGAATAATACAGAAGAATCGTGAGTAAATGTCCATGCCCACCAGGGCAACACCAACAGCATAACCCAAATGTAGCTCTCTCTTGTGAATGGCGCCAGGCACCCTATCTACTCTACAGCCTATCCTACAACTACAGCAATGAACAGCAACCAGACAACTTGACTACCAGCGAGTGATGATGTCAACACCAATGCAGACCTCCACCATCACCAGGTACGTGTCATCTTCCCCACACTCTCCCTTGTTACCCACACAGCGCCCTTCACCTCCGAAGTWCCACCTTCGCCCTCACCTCCCCTGCACCCTCTTGCGGCCCGGCTATGGCCGCCAGTGCCCTGCAAGCAGGCAGCGCCCTACCGCCTAGCGCTGCCCTGCTTCTTCTTAGCGCAGCGCTGCTCTGCATTAGCGCAGCACCCTTGCATCTGCGCAGCGTGCCCGCATATGCCAGCATTGGCCAAGATCCCCACTGCCTCGCCCTGCTTGCCTATATGCCAGTGCAGTGTGTGGGCGGCCTCCCTTCAGCCTGTGTCCGGGGCCCAGAGGCTGAAGCCAACTCGATACAGTTGGGCCCCGGGGTAAGGCAGTTGCGCCTCCTTCATCAAGGCCTGCGGCCAGATTCAGACAGTGGGCCAATTTCCCTTTGGCATTTTCGGCCTCTCTTTCCAGCATGCATTGTCGGCCTCACGTTCAGATTCCCAGGGCCTAACCAACTCAGAGGCCCTGGGCTTTTAGCATTTGCTGAAATCCGAGACTCGGTGCACTCCAACCAACTGGCGTGCTGCAACTGTATGAACCCCACTTCGTGAAATGTTGCACAGAGGGCTCTTCTCGATCTGCTGGCCCGCCTTCACTTAGGGCGGGCACTAGGCTTGCTGGGGCCTTAGCCCAGAACATGTACATCATGGCAAGGCCCCYACTTGAGGGCTCAATCCTCACACTATGTTATGCAGAAAAATAAACTGAACAACTTTTGCCTCAGGGTCACATCGAAATTCTGCACCAAATTTAGAAAACAAAATAAATTTCAAAAATATCGTTTTCATTTTTATTTTTTTAATTGTTTTTGGCCCGGCCGGGCAAGTGACCCCGGGCCACTCTGGTAGCCTAGGTTGTGTAGAATTGCAATACAAGCAACTTTTGGCTGAGGGTCACATCAGAATTCCTCACCGAATCGGAGAAAAAAAATGAAAATAACCAAATCACACTAAGGCACACCCCTTTAACCCCCCTTAGCCCCTTCAAAACAAATTTATACCCCCCTTCCCCCCCCCTTGACAGCCAACTCTCAAAAAATGGAAAGAGCCCGGATTCGGGGTCCTCTGGAAGAGAGCAGGAAGGCAAAAAAATAAAATTATTACATTTTTTATTTTTTTTTCACGCCCGGGTGCCCGGCCGGGCATGAAAATCTTCCTAGTTAAAGATTTATTTTATTTTATTTTCACCATACACTTTTTTTTATATACCCGGGAACCGGGCCCTGCGTCCCTTACAAAAGAGAAAGGTGAAATCTCTGAACATGTGACCCTGCGGCAAAAGTTGTTCAGTTCATGGTAGCAGGCGTTCCGCTGGGGCCGAACGCCCGAATGTTCGGGCCCCCCTATAGACATGTTCTTCCGTTCAAGCCGTGCGGACCCAAAGAAAAAAAAAAAAAACGAATTCAAACAATTCTAGGCTACCAGCAGGGCCGCCCAGGCCACAACCTTGTTTGCCCCGGCGCTCAGGCCGTGCAAGGGCCAAAGAAGGGACCAGCAAAAAATAATAATAATAACAAAAAAAATCCTAGGCTACCAGACTGGCCTGGAACAACTTGCCCGGCCCAGGGGAAAAAAAAAAGAAAAAAAAAACAAATTTCGTAAAGAATTTCGATGCAACCCTGAGGCAAAGTTGTTCAGTTGATTTTTTTTAATAACATAGCTGTTTTCCGGACATTTTGGATTATTTTTTTTCTTGCTGGGACCTTCCCTGGTCCTTGCACAGCTGGGCTGTAAGGGAGGAGGGTGACCCGGGCGGCCCAGTTGGTAGCCTAGAAAAAGTCTGAAAACAAACTATGTTATGCAGAAAAATAAACAGAACAAATCTTGCCTCGGGGGCGAGGTCCCATTAGCAGTCGGATAGGAGTGTGGCCGATCCAGTGTGACACTGAGTGGAAGCGGGCTGACAGGTTCATTACGAATTTCTGGGCTGAAAACACAGGAGAAAGGCAAAAGAAAAAAAAAAGAAACAGAGACCTCCCATCGGAAATCACGGCACAGTGCTTCCCAGCCATCAGATCACAAATGATCTGACGGTGGTGGTTGCAACAACAGTGAACAAAGTAACCGCCACATTTTCTGTCAGCAGTGATCCTGACACCCTCCATATACTCCATGATTGAAGGAGGGCTCCACCCAATGAGATAATTGCACAACAGCAAGTAAAATACTGAAAATCTTCTATCCAGTGGGCCTATGGCCGACCCCACCCTCTTTTGGGGTTGGCCACACCCCCAACCGATTGAAAAGATTCTGGCGGGAAGCTTTCTTTGCACGGGCATGCCCAGTGTTAAGTAGAGGAGGAGGGGAACAAAGATCTCCTTACTTTTTCGGGTAATAGATATAAAATACTGACCGTGGGATCACGAGTACTGCACGGCAGGATTTGGGTCACTCAACTCCCCCACAAACTCATTTCTATCCTATCCCGCTGCTAGTGGGACCTTGCCCAGGGTCACATCTAAATTCGTTACCAAAATTGAAATAAAAGTGGGGTTAGACAAATATATATATATATATATCGTCTATTTGACGATATATATATAATATATCTCTCTCTCTGCCTACGGTTTTACCGGGCAGTTCTGTCTGTGACGATATATATATATATTTAAAAAAAAAAAAAAA